>SJOL01004338.1:1798574-1971079 GCA_004794785.1 Opisthorchis felineus | reverse complement strand
GGAGTCATATTTAGCTTAGACTCTCTAAGCCGTAGTAACTCAAGGCCCAAAATTATGCAGCGGGAGCGGTGGGAGAGATTGCTGGACTGTGGGAATAACTTTTCAGTGACTAAGCGTCAGGTATTTTCAGGTTCTAGTTTGCAACTTTTAGTATAAGGGGAAGAGGAAGCGGGACAGAATTTCAAGATCGGTTGCAGGCATAGCTTGGAACTTGCGATCTTTTCGTCTTAGAGGTTGAAGGCGCATAATATCAGAAAGCAGGGCCTGCGTGCTCGGGTGACCTTGTGCTGGACTTGGTGAGAGAAGCTCAAGGTGGATTATCTGAGACCAAAGCACCTGATCTCTGTGGAATGAATGACAGGGTCGCCATTAATTGTGAACGCTTCAGATGAGACAGAGCAGCCGCAGTAAGTCGTTTGTGACTTGGCAGAAGAGAAACTTTAGCTAAAGGCACTTGACCCACAAGTCAAAGAGTCTAATTCTTGTTGAGTCCGGTGAAAGGCAGGAGTTTTTGCAGAGGGAGGAAATCTGTAAGCGACTCTGATGTCGTTTCTAAAGAAGAAGAATTTACCATGGAACGCGGCGCTGAAGACCCCTTGATACAGAGTGGAAAGGGGTTGCGCCTAGCACGCTCCCATTAATGACTACTGTTGCTATATAGTGGAGATGACTTTTTGTCACCAATTTGTGTTATTTGTGCTCTATCAAAATAGTAGAAGGTGAACCACTGAATTGAGGATTCAGTGGTGCCAACAGAACTTAAGTTCTTCAGCAGGGATGCATGAGGGACCTGATCAAAAGCTTTTTGGATATCCAAATAGACTGGTACAATAGGGAGCATGACACCCTAGACTGCTGTGATGGTCTCATAAAAAGAAGCTGGCAGCCATTGACGGACCTTTGAGACAGGAATTCGTGCTGCCGGTCATCTACGCCATTTAGAGCTAGAAGGGATCCGAATAATGGGCCTTTGACCAGATGTTCAAGGGTTCACATTAAAAGAGAGGTATGAAGAATCCCTCAGTAGTTGGTGGAGCTCCTTGGCCGCGCAATGCTCTTAGCTGCAGAACCTTCTCAAGTGGAATAAAAATTTTATGCCACAATGTCGCGTTTTGCTGCTCAAATCAAGAACCACCCCAATTAACGTTCATATTTTTGCAGCCCACCAAATTTCATCATCCACTGAAACAATTATACCTCTGGCGGAAATTTTCTGGTAAAATACTTTCCTGGTATCACTGAGACCCCTGGATGCCTAGATGGAACTCAAAAGTTTCGACTGTTATTCTGAACCCTATTGCCTGTCTGTTTTAGTACATCAGAGACACTTCGTGGCTTTCAAAAATTCAGTTCCATTTTGCGAAAACCGAGCACCGTCGTTGGTAGTAATTTGTCTAGATCCAGATTTGAAATGAGGGCGGACTACAGATTTTTTACACTGGGAGGGGACAATTCCAGAATTGGTTCAGTGGGTTGAAAGATTTGGCACAAGGATTTGAACATCTTGACCACCATGTCTCAGAACATGAAATGGTATGCCATCACCCCCCGGCGTGACGGAGTCCTGAAGGGTTTAAAGAAGGGCAGAAACACCAGCCAGGAAGACGGTTATGCTGCTAAGAGAACGGTGGTTATAATAATAATAATAATAATAATAATAATAATAATAATAATGTTTATTCCCAACTGGTTGGTGGCATACGTCAGGCATGATCATAATATCACAGTCAAAATTAAAGTATGACTGAAGGGTTGTGAGTACAGTGGACTGCGTAGAAAAGGGGCAGCGTCATAACCGGTGGGCATAATACGATATAATAATAATAGGTTTCATTTCCCGATATGTAGATAGCATGCTGATGGAGGCATGATCGAGTCGTTACAACCAGATCGCGGCAGACAACAACACAACGGGCATGTTTATTACGTGAAAAGTCACCACAGATGTAGGAACGGAGAAAAAACGAGGGCAATGAGCGTGAGGTACGACCAGTTCAAAGATGAACCACCTGACCTGAACTAAAACTGAAAACCGTTGCTGGCCATGAGTGGCCTTGGGCGGTCGAGTAAATGGCTAGGGTCAAAAAATCAAAAATGGAGATGAAGATTGAGGGATCTGATTTGTAGATACATGGCAAGTTTTGTTTCCAAAAATATTGCTTAAATTGAAACTAAGTAGACTCACTGGTATCACTGTTGTAGGGAAGTCAGGTGTAAAGTATAGTTTTGATGGGGAGATAGTGCTAGCGCATAGGGCCAAACGAACACCGTGAATGAAATTGAACTTGTGGAAGGGGCACATTGCAGCAGGGAGCTTCGTTGGTTAAATCCGAACGATGTGTTCAGCGTCTAGAATGAGTCGCTTGGGGCCAAGTAATGAATTTGGGTGCGGTTGTGATTACAGACTCGATTGGGCGAGAGGTTGCGGTCGAGATTTCGAAGAAAATAGTTGCGGGAGTGCCATCAGACTGGGTACGGCAGTGCCATGCCATCATTGCACTGACGTACTTCGGTTCCAGGACAACCCCGTAACGGTCATCAAGGATGCCGCAATCGGACAGAGGATACGCATATTCGTGGCAGCTGGATATGGGTTAGACGGAGAGATTGACACAGATAGAGTCAGGCCGATGCGGAGGCACGGAGATTTTCTATCCAGTAGGGGAACCATGTAGATGTAGAACGCGGACATGCCAGATCGAATGAATAACAGTCGTGCGGGGCGTTTGCGCAACTACAGCCGAAGTTTGAAGCTTGAGAAAAGGGGGAAGGATGAGAGCAGTAGCATCTGGTGAGTGCTAGCAAGCATCAGATAAAACGGTGTCCAATCGAAAAAAAATGCAGAACGCAGATGACAGCTCAGGAATAGGTGGATTTTGTTGACCGACCTAGAGACCAAGTACTAGCTGAGTCAGAGTAGGTGCCTAATTATGGGAAGGTAGGGACTTAGCCGCCGAGGCAGGGAGGCTAGCCGTTGGACTAGTTGGAACAGGCGTTTACGTAGTGAGATTACATGGCGGTAGTTTGTGTCTAAGCAGAAGCAAAAAAATCTAATCACAGGGTCTCCGTTGTTAAAGGGGGCGGTGATGTAAACAGAGACAGCCGACAAATAATAAGCGAGATAATAGATAAGAACCGTAGTTTAACTGGAATCTACTACGTAAACTTAACAAGAATGTAGTAGTGTGGGTCGCCAGTCACCGGGACACTGCTGTCAGCTCCAAGAAACTGGCAAAAACAGCCAGTAGGCGCTACATGTTACTGCTGGTAATCAGGAAATAATGGAGGATTTACGTTTCATGTGTACATGATTGTATACGATTGCTTCAGAGAACAGGAGGGAAGAATGTGTGTTATGTCTGGATGATGAAGTGGACTTGAGGTGGTGCAGCCCAACTAAGACGAAGGTGGCAACTCCTTGCACGTCGATGTTAGCCGTGAGTCTCGCACAGTGCCTTCAGGCTACCCTTGGTATGTATTTTTTTAACAAAACGAAGGACTGCTGTCATTCGCTCGTAATTCCCTGGTGTTGCCAGACAAGTGACAACCGGGACAAGTCCACCCCAGCTACAGACAAACAACAACGGTGCTCTTTTATTATTTTTCCCGAATTAAAGGCCAGGCTCAGAACCACCGGCGTTGGGCGATACACCCGTGCTACTGGAGGGGTGGCGAGTATACGAACGCACCATGGTGCAACGTAACAGGGCGACCCTCCCTGCAGGGCGTACCCGTCCACCACACGAGGTTTTCATCCCCCGTGCATGCTACCAGATCTGCAGGGTGGCAAACCACCAAGCAGTCGTAATTGCGGTTTGTGCATTAATAAATAACTCCAGCTACCAGATATTTTATCCGGTCGGGGGGAAGCCAGGCCAATAAAACAGCTCAGTCGTTTCGAACAAGCAAACAGCAAACAGGCACTGGGAGAAGCAAGTCGCGGAGGCAAATGAAACGGCAGCTACCTTTTGGCAATGGGAGTAGAATGGAGAAGCTCAGAGCCTGTGTACTACGGCTAAACAACGACGAAGCATTGGTGCGAACCGCCATGTCGAGTAGAGGCGCACCACAGTGCTATGTTTATGTGTGCATGAGTGGGTTGTGGAACCAAACAGGTATTTCATTCATTGTTTATTTTCCGACAAGCTATTTGATGTGCATGTACTGCACGTTGTCAGAGGATGCGCAGTGGTTCTGAGCAGTGAGGAAATAAGGCTAAGGTTACTTAAATAAAGTAGAGCAGTAGCCATTAAATGGAGCTGACAGAGTTATTCAGGGATGGGACCAGGCTTGAAAGAACACTTGGGAGGGTAGTCGTCTCAAGCTGGCTAATGGACATGTTAAGACCAAGTAAGAGGACAGTTGGGGTGAGAGCGCAAATTAAAAGTGCTTAGGGCCTGTTTCAAAGAAAGCTTCTAGTGTAAATTGTGGGTTTCAGTTTGAAAGTAAGGGGCACTCAGCAGATAGCAGAGTAAGCGTTTAGTTGGTCGGCTATATTGACTGGATCGGTGATAAAACAACCGGTGGAACGTAGGCAAATAACCGAGTAACTGTTTTGGGTGCGACGTCCACGGAATAGGGGGCTGTGTAATTTAAAGTGAAAACAGGCCCCGAGAGCGGTGCTCCGAGGGATACACGCAGGAACTCTCGGTTGATTGAGAGCTTACTGAGGAGGAGTAATAATGAGAAATCTCGATATTCCCGATATTCTCTGTCAGCTCGGTGTATTTTGGTATCCAATGTTTTTAGCAACTTATCATAGCGAGAGATACCAGGGTGAAAAAATTTTAAGGGAGAAACAAGGTAGAGAGCGGTGAGTAGGTTTCCGCAAATGTCACAAGTGCGTTGTGTTTGTCGAGAGAAAAAAGTCGCTCCAGTCCTGGTAGGCCAGCAAGAACGAAAAAGCCAGTAAAATGTCTGGAGACAAGATGTAGACGAGAGGAGGACTCGGAGGAGCAGTTGCGCCATAACTGACTGAGCTGCAAGGAACATCGCAGTGATCACTTCCCGGGAAGCGTGGACCAACTGCGGCCGTGGCCAGATGACCCTCAGTTGAGAACATTAAATCTAGGGTATGTAGGCCACTAGTGGGCCCGCGAAAAATCTCGGACCAACCCTCTACACTGAGTCGGGCAAGCAACGAGAGTTACTGGGTAGGGTCCGTAGTGAGCGACCGAGAGATAGCTGGCAGGTTGAAGTCACCCCAAAAAATTTAGATGAATGAGGGAGGGCATGCACAGATGAGATAATACGGGACAAGTCAGCAATAGAGGCAGAGGAGGGGAAGGTGTTAAATAGATGCAAATTACTAGTACAGGTCGGTTTGTCTGTTCTGTAGAGATCCAGATGACTTCTGGAATCCCATCGAGGTAGAATCTCTAGTGAGGCATGCACGAAGATCAGATTTGGAATGGATGGCACAGCCCCCTCCTGAGTTCGTCCTGTCAGAGCGGTGGATATAATAGCCAGGGTTTGAGGTAGCCGTGTCTGGAGTTTCCACCGAGAACCATGTTTTAGTCACACAAATTAGCCTTGGTCGTGCAATAGCGATAATGACTAGGAGATACTGGGGCTTTGGCAGTAACTATATAGCATTAAACAGCATTACTGAAAAAGTCTATTGGGGAGCAAACCGTATCAATTGGGAGTTTGCTGACCACGCCTACTTAGGTGCTTGGAGGCATTTAGCAGGGTGTGTGGGTACATGGAGTAGGGTTGACTGAGCGTGTGTTCAGAACCGGCCGAGGCGTATTCAGCACTGGTGGCAGAGGAGTGAATAGCGAGTAAAGTAGTCCCGGACCCACTGCAGAAGGTAGATTATGAAGCTCAGTATGGACTAGTGAATGTCTTTGGGTGGGGAGCGTGTATTTGGAAGCAGAGTTTTGAGACGTGCAGCCTTTCCCATCGTCAGGAGGTGCGGAGGGGAATGTGTTGCAGAAAGAGTTGGTGGGTGTGAAGGGATGGGTGGCAGCCAAAAATGGTCTACAGGTGGGACGAAACTTGGTAAGCAGGATGACGAAAGCAGATAAGGGTCTGAGCTAGCGGCCAGCCTTCGTGGATACGAGGTTTTTATGAAGCACGTGGTGCGTGTGGTTTGGTGTCTTTTCATGTAAGTATGGGGAGGTCTTGTGAAAGACGAGGAACAGGTTCTAGAAGACGCAGTTGGGGGGTTTAGATATCGATGCTTTGACAATAAATGCTTGAATCCGGAGGCGTATTTTCGTGGAGGTGGAACGTGGAGAGACAGTAGGTCAGGGAGTCGGTGACGAGAGCAAGTGCTGTCAAAGACTGGTGCAGTCATTGCTCTTGAGACTTTTACTGGATTGATGGAGACCTTTGCGGTTTTTACGGGTGGCAACGCAAAAAGTCCATCTGCGGAAGCATTGGAAGGCTCAGAGTCTTGGAAGGCCATGAAGCTGGAAGCTACTGAATAGATTGGTGTGGGTCTAGTGCTGGGAGCAGTCACAGAGCACTGAGGGGATAAGTGCACCATGAGAGTGTCCACGTAAGTACTGGCAGTTGATGAGGCAACAGGTTTAGGTACGACAGCTTATGGGGCCGGGTTTGCAGGGGGGACAAGATGGCTGGTGGTTTGTGATGGGATGTTTGCGAGTTTAAGTCACAGATGCACTAGCAGTGTGCATGCTTGTGGGGTTGATCGTTTCATTGATCATATGGGATATCGGGGTACTTAGAGGGCCGGTGGGGTCGATTTGGCTGGCACGAGGTGGGACGTGATAGTCGGTCTGACAATTCGTGAGATTTGAAGCCAACGGGTTCTTATGTGTGGCATCAGAACGAGATGTAGAGTCAGGGTATAAAGTGGGCGTGGATACCACAACAGTCTCAGCAATATCAACCACGGTTTAGGGCCCAGCTCGGTTCGATGCCACCGCATGGGAGGCCGGGTAATTCGACAGGCTCTGTAAGTTATAGTTTATTGCGGGACCCCTCGGCTGTTATGTTCAAATGTATCGACGGTCAGCCGACCCGCTTGGTTGTTCGGGGAGTTAAATTCATTGGGCGTCTGTGATAGAGTCATGTCGACTGCACTAGTTTGCGCTGATTAATGGGTGGAGGAGGGTTCTATCTGGTAGCTTCCAGCGACAGAACTTTGAGATTTAGGTAATAGCTTCCTTTGCAGTCGAGTACGAGCAGATTTAATTTTTATAGTTAGGAATTTTCCGGTAGATGAGAGAAGGGTCTGTGATGTTAGAAGACGTACGGAGTCGTTTTCATCTCTGAATCGTATTCATAACCGTCAACAAGAATGGTTTCGACTTTCGGAGCTGCCTAGCTTTGCAGCGGTGTTAAACATGCCACATGCTGTCATGATGGCAGCTTTTGTGTATTCAAGCGGAATTCGATCAGGTGCATTGAATAGTAGGACACTTTGACGGCATTCCATGCGCTGACAAGTCTCAGAGGCAATGGTGGCAATAAGAATTGATGTTTTTTCAAGATTTGCTGGATCGCGTGTTGCTTCAGGAGTTAGCAGACATGCAATAGGCTGTTTGGCTCGGAAGGAGGAAAGTTCATTCTCCATCTTGTTTAGACAGACTCTGAGATTTTCCAGGACTTTTTGGACCTGAAATCCTTATGGTAGTAGTAAGGGAAGAGAGTTGCTGTGTTGAGGTAGCAAAAAGATGTTAGTTAGTGCTACTGAACCCTCTGTAGCTACTTAAAGCGCCCTGGTGACAGACCTCAAAACTGAGGCGATGAGAACTAGGTCTCTTGGCTGTGAGGCGCTTATTTGGACATATTGAGGGGATATATGATGTGAATACTGTGTCTAACACCCGCTCAGAGGAGGAAGACGGGAGTGGTGGCATCACGTGATGCTTCGGCGTTGGTTGAGGAATATTGGTTCGGCGAATAAGGAGGAGAAAATCCTGGAGTTCTCAGATCGTATCGCAATGTTCTCAGTCCATCTTAGTCACCTGTGTTAGTCGGTAGTTAGGATAGGATTGTGGAAGCGTAAATCAGAGGCGGCACGTTGACGGGGACGATTATGTAGATGGGAACTGAACGTGTTTGACGTTCTTTGGTAGAAAGACAGGTAAGCAAATAAGTAGGCCTTTATGCATCAGCAGCTCACGAGCTTGGGTAGCTCTCTTCTTTATTTTAAGGAGGGTTCTAACCGGATAATGGAGATTACAGCAGTCTGTTTACCAGCGTATTCACAGCGACTGGTATTTGTTGCCTAAGGGGGATGTCACCTGTTTACGAGTGCGGACTCGTTGCAATTTTTTGTGAACATGGCAGCTCAAATGCTTCTTTGAGCTACAGAGTATGAGTATCAGGAAGCAGAAAAGGAGTGAAGTAGGGTGTGAGCGGTGTATTTACGGGCGTCGACAAAGCTTAACGAAGAGGGGAAGGCCGGTGGCCTCGATGAGCGCAGCGTATAGAGGGGCGACCCTAAACAAACGATTACATTAAAAGATTGGACGAAGAACTATGGGTGGGCTAGCATAAAAAAAACTTTATGCAACACCTGACTTTCAGAATTTATTTTCGTGCCCAGTTTGTCGACAGGCTCTGAATTGATCTGTGACGCTTGTTGTCCGGTCACGTTGCCTTCTCAGTTGATGCAGGCTCTGAATTGTTCGCTTCCTCTGACCCTAGTCGAGCCGTCAGTGTCGCTGACGGAAAGGTAGCCTAAGTCTGTACCGTAGCGTACAAGGATGTGCTGAATATGGACTGTTGAGGAAATGCTTTCAAAGGCTAACCCGGTGTCAAGGCTCCAAGTATCCTACATGAGCTACTAGAGCGCACTTCAACTCACACCTTAGCGGGCTCAGATTGGCGGACTTAAACAATAAGACCAGAAATGTCTTTGTGGCATTCCAGATTGTTTATTGCGGCCAAGAAGCAAGTCGTTGAGCACGTAAATTTGGTTGTTCTAAGTCTGAGAAAAACTCTGCACTGGTCCTCTTCGGGGAAGCTGCCCACCCCATCATCTGAATGAATACACAAAATGTCGGCTAGTAAGTGGCACATACAAGTTAGTCCAGAAACGGTTCACATACAAACGGTTTCAGAATTATCGTTCACCTGAGATTACACTATGAACAGCGTTTAGAGGGCAGTCCATTTTCGGAACAAAGGACGGATAGCTTGTGAGCCACGGTTTCAGAGGTAACTGGTGGTGTAACAAAGTCCGCGTGCGCTGAAAAGGGATCGTCTGCGGTAATACGATGGCTTTACAAACCCGAAATGTCGAGCCAGACAACCAAAATGAAGCTGTCAAATTGCGGGCAAACTTTTCTAAATATTTATGGAACACACTGTTTGTAATGATTCCTACATTTTACCCCTACAAACTGCGTGCAGACACTCCAGGCGCTGTTTGGCTTTCTGCCTGTCGGGCTAACCCGCCGCTCATCCTTGGGCTTTATACATGCCCCCTCCACACTGTCTCGATTAGCCAACTGTCCACGCTTCTTTCCCACATCTAAGCTCTACATCACTCAAACAAATTAATTGTTGGTGGTCTCAATCTTCCTCAGATCTTCTGGTCTCAACACAAATCCCTTATGCGCCTTTCTCCGGCGCATGCCGGACATCAGTCTTGCCCGGCTTGATGTCGGCGGCTGGTCTCAGCTTGTAGAGCACCCCGTACGCGGTCCATAAACCTTGGACTTTGGCCTTGTCAACGGTTATCTATATCCCACCGCTGCACTTTGCCCGAAGTTCCCTGATAGCGGGCATCGCATTGTCACTAGCAACTGGATGAATACCCACCCTTCTCCAAATCCCCCCTCAAGCTCCTTCATCCTTTTCCCTGGCATCCTCAACGCCTTCTTAATCTCGTTGTGCCATAAAACCTGGGACAAATATTTTCCCCCTCGTGACACCCAAACCGTAGCTAACATTTTTTACGGCCTTGTACTGTAGTCCTTATATCTGGTTGCTCCCATACGAGCTTCCTGTGTTTCTGGTTGTCTTTCAGCCAGACGATTATCCGTTCTGAGCCATAAAATAAGGAAGTAACATAGGCTCTTCCGTGAAACCCATGATCTCTTCCTCCCTGAGCTAATTAACGAACTTACGACTGAGATTGCCACTGGCAAACTAGTTCTTGAAAAGCGCTTGTTATCCACCGCCGAAGCCCATTCTGTTCGCTCTATGATGCTTTAGTGAATCTTCCGCAGGCGGCGCTTCCCTGAATTCTATGCAGTTTCAAGTGTTGCGGCCGCTGACAGAAAGCCTTTTTCGGACCCTGCTGATATTGCAGAAGCCCTAAACTCTTGCTTAGCCAGCCGCTATATCAACTCCACTCATTTCTCCCTACTTGTTCAATAATGACTACACCTGTTGATAAAATAAACCACACCCTCAGTTACTTTACCTGACTTGACCTCCTCACTCGACCGCCTTAGAGAATCCTAAATGTTAGTGGCCCGGACATTCCCACCCTCATCCTCAACCTCATCAATATCTCCCTCATCATTGACACAGTTTCAAGTCAGTGGAAGCACTCCACCATTGTTTCATACGATAAGTCAGGTCCACGAACTGCTCCAGCTAGCCATCGTGACAGCCACCTTAATTGACTACTCTCCCGTATCCTACAACGCCTTAACAAAATCCCTGTCATGGACTACCTGCTCACCACCAAGACCATCAACACTCGAAAGTGTGGGTTTATGGCTCAGCGGTTAGTTCACGCATGCCAGGTTGATTTATTTAGTCATAATTTTTCTGCTTGCGATGCTGCGTACTGTGTTATTCTCACCTACCTTGATATTCGTAAGGAGTTTGACCAAGTCCTCCACGATGCACTCATCAATAAGTTACGATGTACGGGGATTGGTAGCCTGCTTATGCGTTGGTTCATTTCTTACCCCACAAAAGGAACCAAAAATTTGCCCAGTGGGTTCCAAGCGCCTGTGACGCCACCTTGCTGAGAAGTCCTGACTGGTGGGTCAATCGATCGTCACAACCAGGACATTTGCTGGGTCTCCGTTCGATGAGCCAGGCACATTATTCACATCGCTCAAGCGTGAACACCTCCGCTTGTTCAGACGTGAGAAGTCAGATGCGTCCAACGTGCGCTGGAGGAGTAGTGGTAACACGCTTGCCTCACATGTCGGATGTCCGGAGTTCAAATCCAGGCACAGCCATTGGATATGCACTGCTGATGAGCTCTAATGAGAGCAAAACTCGAGTCCAGTGCTTTTATTTGGTGTGGAATCACCAGAATAATTACGCCGGAATAGGAGGCCGACCGTTCAAACGAGAGTGGTGTGAATATGATAATGATAATGATAATGTTTATTCCTAACTTGTGGGTGGCATGCCGTCGGGCATGATCGTAAGGTTACGGTCAGAATGAAAGCATGACTGGCAGGGATTGTGCGTACAGGGGTGTTTTGGGAAAATGGGAAACAGCGTCATAGGTGGTGGGCATTATCCGGTGTATGCGTGGTTACCACTAAAACGGAACGGGGGGAAGCAGAGTTATTATGCGTTTTTTGGAGAGAATATCGGGCAAGATCGGATCGTTAGGATTTGAAGGTGGCGGGCAAAAAACAAAGAGGGGAGGGTAAAACAAGAGGCTTCCTGCCTGACACATGACAAGAAAAGTTTAAACGGTGGAAAATGAGGAACCATAACGTCAGATCTGTTGAAGCAGCAGAGTTGGCGTAATCCAACCGATCAATTTGAACCAAAACCTAAAAACCCCGCTGGGGACTCGTTGCCTAGAACTGGTGGGCTAATGGCCAGCGTCAAAAAAAGCGTAAGTGATGATGGTGAAGTGGAGGGATTAGCAAAGCGAATGTGGTAACAGGAATCGCAGAAACATGGTGTACAGTGAAACTGTAGAGACTCACTGGCATCGCTGTTGTGGAGTCGGGCATAATAGTTCCTTGGAAGAGTGAGATGGTGGCATCACACGAGCCGGAACGCGAATTGTGTAGAATGTTACTGAATTTTGCGGGAAGCACAGACACACAGAAATGGTTAAATTCGAACGAAAGGTTCCGCAGATTGGTATGAACATGTCATGGAGGCAGCTGGGGCCAGGTGGGGAGCTTGTTCGCATTTGAAGTTAATGGAACGAGTGGACGAGAGGGTACGGTCGAGAGTAGGAAGGGGATAGTCGCGGGTGCGCTATCAAACTGGGTGTGGCTGTGCCATGCCATCATTTGCCTGACATACTTCGGTTTTTGGACGGCCCCGTAAAGGACATCACATTCAAGGTCATTGGGCTGGGATGTGGGATTCTTTGAGCAGCGGGGTTCTTTTAAGGCTGGCCAAGGAAACAAAGGTAGAAAGAAGCCGATATAAGATCGCAGGTTTTTTGGTCCGTTTGGGGATCCTGTGGATAACAGCCAACCAGGTCGCCCATACTTGATATCGCCGAAGTTCAAAGCTTGGAAAGATGAGGGAAGGGGATGAGATTAGTAAAGCATGGTGAGTTTGAGGAGAAATCAGACGGAATAATGTGCATTAATATACATAGAAAGAAAAACTTGACGTCTACCGCGATTAGGGTGATGACAACAAGTGAATATATGAGATGGGGTAGGGGTGGATTTGTACTTGGTAGACTAGCGACCAAGGGTTGTGTCTGCTGGCATGATACTAAAGTCCAAGGGATCTAGTGCAATCCGATATAAGCACGCGAAGTGGTGTTGTGGTTGGGAAGATCAAATATATACAATATACGGCAATGGGAGAACCCAGGTCACTAAAATCGGGGATCTCTCCTCATCACCACATCCCAGCTGAGTTATCCGGGGCGGCTTTCTTGGCCCCTTACTGTTCTTGCTATACATCAATAATGTCACTGAGTCTCTCACTCATGGATCTCCTTCTCTATTCGCCGACAATATTATTATAGCTTACATATTCAGACCCAGTGACTCTGTTCCTACTCTAGCTAAAGTTCAGTACGACCTGGATTCTTTATCCCTCTGGTTCTCTAGCTGGGTCTTTCTTTCGCCGTCCCAAAATGCCGAGTTCTCTCGCATCAGTTGCAGCTCCATCCTGGGATACATATTCTTAACGAACCATCGATTCCTACTCTTCCCAGAGTGAGATATTCCTGCACGTTTGGTTTTTCTCAACATGCGTGGTACACTGTGGCTAAAGCCCGCAACTGTGCGCTTTCATTAGCCGATCTTTCTACAGTGAACCACGTCTAATTGCCACTCTTAACAGTTTCTAATACCCATTCTGCAATATAGCCATGAATTTGCCTCACAGTATCCACAAACATACCGGAATCTCGTGGAGAATGTGTAACGCTCGTTTATTAAGCCCTTGTTTCCTGCGTCATCCGCACTACTATATCGACTTCGCTGTTTGTCACCTGGGCTGGATCCTTTATGGATGAGGCGAATTAAGTTAAACCTAAACCTTGTGAATCGCCCAGTCTACCGACAGGCATACATAGCTGACTGCTGCCCTCGGTTTTCTTTCTGTCCTCCCGATAGTGTCCACAACTTTGTATTTTTGCTCTCATTGTCGACCTGTCGAACTGTCTTAAACAAAACTTTTCCTTTGCATGTATTCCAAACTATGGTACAGGCTCCCATCCCACATCCATACTATGTCCTCTTATGCGGGATTTCGAAACACCCTCAATTCTTACCTTTCTATTGAGGGAGCAGGGCGTCTTTTCGGGCCACATCTTACACTAGACACGTTTTGTGACAGGGGCCCTGAGCCCTTCTAAGTTGCGCTGTCACCGTTACCCCCTTGATACTCTGCCCTGATATGTACATTCACCCGCTTGAACCATCTAGCGTTAACGCTTACGTGAGGTAGCTTCCCTCCCAAGTGTTCCTGACCATTAATCACCCTCTCATCTATCCCTTATGCAGAAGTTTCACTTCCTGAGACTGCATCTGCACCTGCTCTCTGAAGTGCAAATCTGTTGCTCAGCTCCTAGTACCTGCTATCGTAATTTTTTCATGCCCATCTCCACTGATCCTGCTAAATATACTTACCTTTCGCTTTAAGCTTTTGGCCCAGACGACTTATTCCTTGCTCTTTTAAGCCGAGTCCCATCCTTGGGTGGCTCTGTCAGCTCTCTTTAATATCTGTCGCTTTGCTCTGCCAAGGTCTAACTAACAGTAACCAAACCAAAGCCCTATTTCATCACTCTTCAAAACCATTGCGCGTCATCTGATCACGCACAATGCACGCACATCAAACAGTGGGTCTGAAGGTGTGCGACGGATGAAATTCTTGCTTATTTGCGCAGCCCGTTCATTCACACGCACAACATTGTGATGCACCTCTGTTTGACGTTGCGGTTCACAGCAATGCTCGTCGTTGTTTGGCGATAGTGCACAGGCCCTGAACTTCTCCATTCTACTGCCATGGCCCAAATGGTGGCTGCCGTTTCATTTGCCTCCACGACTTACCTATTCCGGTGACTGTTTGCTTTTTGCTTTTTAGAACTGACTGAGCTGTTTTCACTGGCCTGGCCTTCCCATGACTGGATAAAATATCTGGTGGCTGGAGTTCTTTATTATTGCATAAGCAGCAATTATGACTTCTTGTTGGCTTGTCACCCTGCAGATCCGCCAGTATGCACGAGGGACGAAAACCTCATGTGGTAGACGGGTACGCCTTGCAGGGGTAGTCGGCATGTTACGTTGAGCCATGATGCGCCCGTGTACTTGCCACTCCTCCAGTAGCACGGGTGCGTCTCCCATTACAAGTGATTCTGGCCTTTATTACAGGAAATCCATAAAAGTGCGCCGCTGTTGCTTGTCTGTAGCTGGAATTGCCTCGGTTTTCATTTAGCTGGCAACGCCACGAAATACAAACGAAGTGCAAATGCCCTTCCTTCTGATTTTAGAAAGTGCACATAGTAGCCTGAATATACTCTTTGAGGCCCACAGCTACTTTCTACGTGCAAGACTGTTCATAACTTCGTCTTAGTTGAGGTTGCACAACCACAAATCCATTTTCTCAGCCGAACATAACACACAGGTCCATCGCTCTTGTTCCCTGAAGTGATCACATACATATGAAATATACGGACCTTATTATCCCTTTGAATACCGGCAGTCATGGTTAGCGCCTGTCGGCTGTTTTCGCCATGCACCATTTGTTGCCTAGAGCTGACAGCAGTGACTGGGTGACTGGCAAACCATACGCTTACCTTTCTGTTCACGTAGTACCTTCTAGTTAAACTACAGTCCCTATCCATTATCTCTGAAGCTCTTGCACAACCAATCATTATCTGTCTGCTGTTGTTCTTCACATTCCCCCCTTGCACGACGGTGACCCCCTTATTGGATTCTTTAGCTGAGCTAAAAACTACAACAGCTCCGTCTTATTCACCCTGCCATTGTCCGTGCCATCCAGTCCAGCGGCTAGCCTCCCTGTTCGCTACCTCGGTAGCTAAGCCCTCACCTTCCCAAAATTACGCAGCTACTCTCGCCCTGGCCTTACGCCTCCCTGACCACTGAAACTCACTGCGAAGCACGAGACGCAACTCTTGCCACCAATGTCAGTCTCTTACATCGCCATCTGAATGTACTGCATGCTCACCAGGCAGAAGCACACTAATAGTGATTTGCTGTGTCCTCATGCAACATATTTTTGAACCAAAACTTGCCATTTGTCTCCACTTCGAACTTTTTCATCTCCATCTCCATTCTTGCATTTTGTGACCCTGGCCATTTGCTCCACTGCCCAAGGTCACACATGGCCAGCAACGGTTTTTCAGTTTTAGTTTAAGTCGACCGGCTTCATCACTGAACTAGTCTTACCTCAGGCCCTACTGTTCTAGTTTTTTTGGGTTGCACAACTCTGATTACTTTTCGCGCGATAAACGTGTTTAGTTAGTTGTATCTTCCTCCCCGTTGTGTTGTTGCCTGCCGCGTTCAGTTGTAACGGCCGATCATGCCTCAATTTGCATGTTTCCTAAACGTTGGGAAGTAAACCTATTATTCTGACAAAATCAGTGTTGCACGACCATGCCGGAAGCAGAAAGTCGACCACCCTAACTGTAAATGATAGAAATCGTTGAATTTGAGTAGGACGGGGCTGTTGAACCCAATGCCCATTTCTATGAGAGATACTAGAATAGTGGATTCTATACTATAGATTACGGAGAGATAACCGTGATTACCCCAGAACTATAATGTAAAATGAAGCCAGATTAACTAACTGCCTGTCATTTTCAGAAGCGCCAATTGGTTATGGTTTTTCGGCAAACAACGGGTTCCCAAATCACAGAATTGGAGTTACGCTGTGTTGGAAGACAGAGAAGTTATGACCACCAGTGCCGATGTTGCAACGGAATATAGGATTATCTAATCGCAACTGAAGAATTCAGAGCATTAAACCCGAGAAACCGCGTCAGAGGCGGGCTGGTCAAGGCCTGGAATTGGTTCATTTTGGCAAGGGTAAATCCAAGAGGTGGAATTTTTGGGGGAGTGCAAGCACGCTTTTGTTGCTGGGGTATAAAACACAAATTAGATGTCGGACTGCGTATGATAATGCCGTGAAATCACCACACTACCATGTTTCGATCTCCGGGTAGTCCAGCAACGTAAGGCATGCGTGAAAAGCTTCCGCAAATGGCATTGCAAGAGTAGCTGGTCTATGGGTTGACCTAGGCGGGCAATGCCTGAATAACCAGGTGAGCAAGGAACCACACGTGATGAAGAGGACGGCTTAAGCGGAGGGTAGAAATCGGAAAACAATGCGCACAGCAAAGTTTGACGATGGCGTTCTGGGATGAGGGCTGAAAACTGGCCCAGTTCGGTAGGTCACAACGATTGGTGTCTAAGGGCCTGAGGCAGGGCTTTTGCCTCTGGTGCTAGGCGCCTATGATGGGATAGGGACTAATAATTACAGTCTCGCGGTTTCACTTCTTAGAGTGCACATGCTTAGCAAGTACTGTTGTAAGGGTATCCCGGAGTTAACGGACACGCAGAAATAGTAATTTTTAGCACTGCCAAAAGCTTATTTCAGATAGTTTCAATTTTTGTGTAAGTTTCGTCTTTGTTATATAAAAAACTGCTCAAAATGTTACCATTTTCTGCTAACAGCAGTGCACTTCATTATTCATGGATTTGCGGGAGATGCGATTACAATAGCTTTCTTTCTTTCATAAACTGAAATTCAGTAGAATGAATCACACAACCTGAGAACTGGTCCCATTTATTCTTAGTCCCACGGTTTCAGCCGCTAACTCAGTACTGCAACACACCTTTACGTCATGTTAATCACCACTTTGCTAAAAATGGCATTATGCTCCAAATCGGTGCAACGCCTAACGGTACCGGAGGCAAAGGTCTTAACAACAACATGATATCCTTGCCCACGGTTCTTGTCTCTGCTATGCCAGGACCCTCTTTTAGTTAAAATCAGCGGCAGCGTGGGAAATAAGGTCCACAGCAGAAATTTTCGCGTGCACAATGACGTAAGTCATCCTGATTCAGATGTCCTTGTTGAAACTAAAACTTGCGTTGACGTTCCTCTTATTGGCGATCATCTGCCGAACTCAGATCACCGGCGCGATCACTGCTTCAAAGTAATCAGAAGTATTCACATGCAATTACAACGT
Organism: Opisthorchis felineus; assembly: GCA_004794785.1. Classification (NCBI taxonomy): domain Eukaryota; kingdom Metazoa; phylum Platyhelminthes; class Trematoda; order Opisthorchiida; family Opisthorchiidae; genus Opisthorchis; species Opisthorchis felineus. The sequence goes on along the minus strand of SJOL01004338.1, from coordinate 1,953,534 downwards.
TGTTGAAATAGCCAAGAAACCCAGCGGAACCAAATATTTAGCCTAAATGTCTGTGTAGGACCCGATTCCAGAGGCACATTTGTGATTTGGAAGCTTCTTTGACAGAAAAAAGTTTAGAATAGGCGAAAGTCCCAAACACCCTAACAGTGGGAATAGGAGTAGGGGGAGGAAAAGTTTGTTTTATTATTGCGTCATTTGGTGGGGTAGTTCAGATATTCCCTAAGCACTTTCAGCAACGTGATGGAGCTTCTATTGTTAGCATTATTACGCTGGTTTCCCAAATCATTTAACACTCAGTTTTGCGGATTTCGCCTCAATGTTTTGAATGTAAAACCCCACTTTTACGTACTGTATACTTTTATACCACTTCACGCATACGACTCCAGTGATTCCTACTGACTTCCTCGGATTCAGGCACGTGCCTCTTCATCGCGACGCAATGGGGGCCGGCTTAATTTTGCTGCGGCTTTTGGACCGATTTCTCAAAGGCACACCGGTTATACCCTTCAGGTGATTTTGTCATTATTAGACAAAGATGATTACGATGCGCTCAAACATATTTTCGAAACCCTGGCATGCTGGCATGCATGAACCCGAACTTGTAACGAAACCGCGACTGACGTCCTTTGACCAAATCCCGGTCCCATTTTAGGCGGCAGAGTTTGCTGCTAGAAATCTCCCCCGAGAATAAAGCCATTAATGGATCGATAGGGAAACCGTGGCTTTGGAAACGTTTCAGTTGGAGAACGTCATGGTAGTTGCCAAATGTTCAATCAAAATCTCTTCCAGAAATTGGGGTTCCCCACCGACTGCGGCAAGCGGATTCCACAGGAAGACAGATATTCCGCGCACTACTCAACATGTCCAAATACTTTCAGCCTGCTTTCCTTCCTTGAAATCGTTTTCCCTTTTCACCTTTGTGTTAACATATTTTTCTGATTTTCCTATTCCATTCTTTAAGTGGTTTGTGTCTTCTGACTCCGCCTTCTTGCTATGGGCTTCTCACCGTTTTGACACAACTCATGATCTCACAAGCTTCATCTCTACCACAGTTAGTTGCCTGCCCGCAATAGACTCAAAATAAGGGTTCCTGTAAGAGTTTGTACAGTGTTACCGTTCTGTCCCCTAATTCGGAGCATTTGTTGCGGTATGGCCGGCGACGTGTATCGAACCGAACACCTGCTGCCAATAATCCACCAGAATAATCTCTAAATAAGTGAGTCTTTTGTTTCCTGATCCTTGAAGCCCTCTTGGAGATACTTGCAACTTTGAGCTTGTGACAACCATTATACCCTGTGGCTGACGGTAACACATGTGAGCATCAGCGGATGAAAGAAAAGGAACTTTATAGGGACTACCCCGTTGCCTGATGATATTTTGCTTTTCGGGTTTATTTAAACTTCTGTCCCTGTCGCAGGGTAAATTCTTCTGTACGTTTCTACTTGCCAGTGTAGACGAATGACATTTCACTCGTTATCTTAACCGTGAGAATGTCTCCGTGCTGTGCCAGTCGGGATTAAGGTCTCAACGAACACGGTGGTAAGTCCTAGAGGCCCTCGAACTGCGTACACTCCACAGCATGTATGAGCACATCAAACTGCGTCGCCGAAAATGTGGCATTTTATTAAACACTGTGATAATCAATATCATGAGAAAGATTTATTACTTCAAACAGTCTGGTTAGGCTCTTTGGTGTAACGTTATTGTATAATTCACTTTCGGCTTGGCCTATGCACGGAAGAACACGTTGCCACAGATATCAATGAAATTCGGCCTTCTGCTCGCATCGACCGTCAGGGGTGCAACCACAACGACTCGATCACTTGGTGGCTGTGGTCGCACTTTGGTGAAATGCAAACCGCGCGCGTTTATTGCAAAAATAATACACCGCTGACATGTAAAACTTAAAAATGAGATTGGGCGTGCACGTCAGACTTGCACCACTTACTACATCATACACACACTTCTGTTCCATTTGCTTGTTTAGGTGTGTGTTTGAGTGTATTACGCGGGAACCCGAATTGCGCGGCCTGTCTTCCGTTGTCTGTCCTTGTTCGCGACATCCTTGAAATGGACCTCAGTCTCGACGATATCATCCAACGGAATCGTAAGCAACCTCGCGGGCGTGGTCGTGCTCGAGGAGCTAATCCATTGCGTGGCGTACGCCGTGGTGGGATTGCTCGGAGGACTACTGGTGGAGGAGTAGGTGTAAATTAATTTGCTAATACTGTTCTAGGCCCGTGTCTTGCCCGACAAATGGCAGCACGATATGTTTCAAGGTAGTCGAGATGGTAGACAGACGAGTGTATCTAACAAGCTGCACATTTCCAATCTCGACTTTGGAGTCAGCAATGACGACATTAATGTTAGTAGTGGTTATTACGTAACTCCATTCTGTAGGAGCTTTTCCGTGAATTCGGCGCTATTCGAAGGGCGGCCGTACATTATGATCGGAGTGGTCGTTCGCTGGGCACAGCTGAAGTGGTCTTCTTAAATCCTCTCAGTGCTGCTAAAGCTCGAAGTCATTATAATGGCGTTCCGCTTGATGGTCGCCCAATGGTGATCCAGCTCGTTGGTGCAGGTTAGTCGGCCTTCCAAGTTGTACGGCTGATAATGGCGATCCTCTGGTGGTGTTGCCACATGCGAAGACGAGCTTGCGCTAACGGGTCGCCCACTCGCCGCGCGTTTCGTTTTCACTGTTTGAGTCATGCTAATTAAAATCTGGGCATGCTGAGTATCTCCCCGCCAGTTAAGCACATGCTTTCAACTTTTTCCCCGGAGTTGTCAACTTTCCATCGTCGGACTTGTTCGTGTTTTGGATCGTGGTCCGGATGTGCACAAACGTTTGTTGGTCTTCGGGAGAGACAGGGAGTTTAAAGTACTGTGCTTATGTTTTTATTTAATGTTTTATTGGTTCGCGTGTGTCCACTTACTGGTTTATTTTCAGCTCGCGTGGTTAAATCGTACGTTTTCCCCCAGTGGCCCGTGGAGTTAGCTTCTTGCAATCCCTTGGAGAGTGCGGTTAGCCCACGACCAGCATAGCTTCCCGGGTGTGAATATATTCAACACGCGGTGTACCATGAAAATACGAGATTCGGTCTTTCTTTTGCAGCTAGTCGCCGACATCCCGAAATCCGTGCGAATTCTTAGCCACCGAGTTTCTCGCGGTCCAGTACGTTTTATCGAGGTGAATGACGAAGCATATGGGCCTTCGGGACCACCCATCCGTAAATGTAGGATACACCTGTCGAACAGTTGAACGGCATAGCCCATGGAACATTTGCTCACAGAGGCTTGCAAGGTTTGTGCCTGGTGATTTAGCGTGAAGGGACACTCGGTCTTCACGGAATACATTCCGAGTGTTTTCTCTGTTTTATCAGTCAAATCACTCATTGTTGTTGAAATGGAATTACATGAATCAAAACTGGGAGGGAAGTTTCATCCTTATACTTCCGAGAAAGGTACCTCAGACTTCCGCGTTTCATGCGGCTTCTGCATTACACTAGGGTGTTGTTACTGGGCACGTAAGCGAACTCAAATCACAGCACTCTGCTGACTGGCAGGCTATCTGTAAGAGGTGCAGGCCATCGGAGTCAGGTGAAATCGAACTGTATACCTAGTGGCCTGACCATACCTTCGGTTTTTGTACCCTGTGTTTCGCGCTTGTGTTTACTTGAATGGAACCTCATATGCATGCAAATGGTCAAATGCCCAGCTGCATTGTCCGGTATGTGCTTGAAACATGGGTGCTAGCGTCATTTTACCAGTGCCGCCCTGTCGATTGTTTTAAGGAGAAGACGAAATCCGTACCACCCTAACTCTGACTTCCGGGCTTCAAACGCTTCAGGTTCCCACGTCCTTGGTCTCATTCGTTCATGTTTCCCCCGTATGGGTGCTCTTTAGTTTTTATGGGTGGTTGTGTCCATGCTTCTTTGCAGGGGTCACTTGCCTTGCCTCACCCTTCAGCTCGTTCCGTGGATAGAAAAGGATCGAAAGATCCGGTAAAATGCACCGGGAGCAAATTGTGCTCGACGGCATAGAGCGACCCTATTTGGAGAGCCAATAACTCCATCACGTGGTCGATGGAAGCGTTGTAAGGGAATTCAGGTGGAACTTTATCAGAGCCACAACCAGCAGACTCACTCACACTGGCAGATGCCGTCTGCCTGGATGCGGTCGGAGATTCTGGAATGGGATAAATCAACGGATAGACACTGACAGACAACCCAGTCGTGACCCTTTTGTGCGCGCATCCGAGCCATTGTCTTCGAAACGTGTCTACCCACTCAAAAAATTCTCGCAGAAATTTCAGAGCGATTGTGGTCCTTTCCTGTCTTTTTCCGCCTGGTGTGTGAATACTGATGTTGCTGTCGGCGGTGGGGTGTTGATGTAAAGTCGTCACTTTCCGATTCGAAGTTCAGTTTACACTAACAGTGAATGAGGCTAGCAGATAGGATCAGCGTACAGCCTAGATGTTTGGAGCTAGTTCTGCACACTGTCCAGTGGACTTGTCGAAAGCGTAAAAGAAGCTGGTCGGCCTGAGACCAAAATCGAATAGTAATTAGTAAGGTTTGGTACCTGTAGACGACGCCTTCTGTCGCTACTACACCCGCAACACCTTTGGAGGCAGTGACCAGAAGGAGTACTACTAGTGTGGTATACTAGAACTCCCGGGGCGATTCATTTCAAATGAACGCCATGACCCTCATTGAACCAACTTCGGTCTGTCTGCCTTCGAGTCCAGCTACGGGTCATTTGGGTGTTGTGGGGGGCTGCGTACCTAAACGTCGGGCCAGTAGCTGATATGAAGCAACTTCGTGAACTAATTTAAGTAGTCGTACGAATGATAACTTCTAGATTGACGGAAGTTTCCTGCGAACAGATACGTTAAGCAAGCTGGTGCATGGTTGTTGAGGGGCTATAGAAAACCCACCTAAACCCTCACTAAATCAGGACTTTTGTTGCCTTTCAACCGGCGGTTGTCCGTTCAACATGAATCAATTCAATCAGCTGTGCCGTTTTCTTCGGCGCACAGCTGTGAGAACAAAAACTAATAGGAATTGTTCCTTTACGAGCTGGGTTCCGTGTGTCGGCAACACGGACGTTTTGAGGAAAGTGTACGGAACTTGTCATCTAGAACTTCCTCCATAATCTTCATATTCCAACTTCGTCATGTCTGGATATAAATCGTTGAACAGATGGTCCTCACGTATTTGGTGCTTGCATAACATCTCGTTTGGTCCCTCCAGTCAGTACTCCAGCAGTTGACTAGGTTTATATATTCCGCGCTTTCATGAATAAATTTACGTCGGTATACCCTGGCAAGGCTGTCCTCGATTAATTTTTCAGCCAAAAACAGTTGAATTAGGTTTATGTGGCGTGCCGTCCCTAGGACGACCGTCACCGTGAAGCGACACGGTTCTTGTGGGGTGGCGCCGGTAACTCCGCTCTTATCCCAACTGAGTCAATAACGTTATGGCAGCTGTTTTATCGAAGATCGGTTGTACTCATGTTCATCCGAGATGTGTTGCTTTGAAGTCGCTACTGATCATTCTGGGCTTTTGCCATCTCTCACGGCAACGTAATTTCCTCAGTGCTTAGTTTTGCGCACCGCGCAGTAGAGTAGCGACAATCGGCGACATGCGCTGTTCTTGTCATTTATGTGATATCTTTCGGTCCCACTGACCTGTCTAGACATCAAATGATGACCAACAAGCATGGGCAGTCACCACTGAATCACATATGGCGTCCTGGGTTATCATCAGACTTGCCATCCATACCCATGTGGCCGCTGAGATTGGGTTAAACAGAAGAACGACTCCAATCAGTACGATGTTTCGTTATAGACGCATGTTTAGCCCACTCTGCAACCTTATGTAAGGTGGCCAATTGTGCACTCATAAAAAAGCCGGGCCTGAGAATGCACCCATTAGGCGATATCGTAACATGCTGAACGGTGTTTCCGGGTGGTTCATCGTTTTATTCACACAAGTTATTATTTAACACAAATTACTGTTGTGGTTGCTAGTTGTAACCAAACCGTGCAGCACTCGTTCTTTTTGTGTGAGGGAAGTACATTAAAAAATGTGACAAAGTTGGCCGCCTTAGGGTCTAGAGAAGCTGTTCTTACGAAGTCCGCCGAGAGAACAAGCAGTTGGCATATAGGAAGGTTGCTTTAATGGAGCAACACTATAACCCATTAATACCACATGGCAAGTTTGAAAAAGCCGTCCTAACTTTAGCAGTGCGCTTGGGTTTCGCGCACGAACCAGGGATGAGTGACCTCTTCGGGCATGTGTACTAGCTAGTGACCCCCTCTCTGAAAAACGGGCAGGTTGGTTAGAATATCCATCACTAGCGATTTCCCCGTACCTCATGAGAGTTTATTCGACACGAAGTGCATCAAAGCTGTCGCCTCCAATGTGTAGCTACCCAGTTCCTTTGGCGTCATCTCCAAGGCTTGGCTGTATGACCCACACTCCCACTTTCCGGTGATGGAAACTGTAGCAGCTGGAACCATTGCCTGTGGTACACGGTTTATAGAAGATTCACTGAATTGAATTGACGACGCCAGGGTATCCAGCCCTCTGCATAATTACAGTCCTGTACTGTATCCTCTGCTCATTCTATACCGAAGCGATTTTCTAAGTTGTACCACAGCCCCGCCCTATTTTGGTGTCAGATCCAACTTTCAGATTGTGTTCAGTAAGAAACTACTGTAATGAAACTGATAATCTCTATCCCTTATGCTGGGTTGCCGGACTATCGTAACAAGCTGCTTATACTATCAAAGCCACCAACCTACAGGATTGCGGGCTTCTGCATTCTGTCACCTCGCTTTGATGCCGACTTGTTGCAAGCAATCTTGCAATAAAGTAAAAAGTATTCACAATACCGATGGTTTCAGTTTGACATGTTCATGACAGCACACCTATTTTTGTACCATCTCTGAGACTCCAGTTTTCCACGCTGTTTTGTCATCTGCTTAAACGTCAAACGGCACAACCACAATAGTGCAACAGAAACACCGGTAGCTTAACCGAGTATGGGGCGTCCATATCACTTCTGAGTTCAACCACTTAGTTAAATTCTGTCTCTCGCATGTGGGTGAGGTTCAGAAGGGATTTCGGGCCAATCCCACTGATGGAGTCTTCAGCATGGTACTCAGATGTACTGATTTCAACGTCACCATTTTCAGCTGTTAAAAACTGCGTACATATTTTACAGTTGTTGAAGCTTGCATAGCTCCATTTGCCGAAGATCTAGAGAGATACTAGCGAAGACGCTAGGTAATATAATTGATGCATGAATTCATGGGTGTCGACGCTGACCTTGGGTGTGGACACCAAGTCCTGGGGACACCCCTATTCCCATTCCTCTCCGGGGCGAGATAGCTCAGTGGTTAGAGCGCGAATTTACTGACTGAAAGGCCCGTGGTTCGAACCCGCCTTCTTTATCTCGACTTCCCCTGTGTGGGCTTGGGCAACCTGGCAGTATCCCAGTCCTCGTGCATCCTTCGGGTTGCATGGCATCTAGGTACCGAAAGGGTGCTACAGCTGAACGATTCCTCTCCGGGGCGTTCCCAATGGTTATTTGCCAGTTGGGTACTAGTATTCACTACTGGGTACTCTTGGTGATGTGTCGGTCCAGTAGCTTTTTGGAAGGGCAGTGAGGAAATTTGGTTATGAACTAAAAAGCATTAATCTCCCACCGTTATCCTCAGCAAGAACAACAGTGCATCACTAGTTACTTTGCAGTGGTTTTCTGCCCAAACATCAATTTCTCGTGTACACGGTTCATAGCTGATAAATTGAATTGAAATTGAGCCGTTGAGCCACTTAGTTTTGTTCCCATGCTCGTGGGACTGGTAACAGGCAATTACACCTTTTGCTCACTACCAACCGCGGGTCCCATAGCAAAGAGCTGGTGTATCAGGCAAGCATTGCTGTTAGACTTGCGCAGTTCTGATCTTGCAAATTGCTTTTACGAAAGGCGCCGTCTCAGCTCAGTGGTCCGCTAATAATGTCAGGATTTCGCGGTGGATGCCTTACTTTCCATCTAAATGTGTTTAACAATATACCGACAGTCCTCATTTGTTTCCAGGTTCCACGACCGAAAGCATCCGGCCTCGAATCACCCCTCCGCGACGGCGTGTTTCGGTACCTCGTGGACGTGGTAGCTTCAATGGTCGTCTTAGTGGTCGTGGACGCGGACGTGGACGAGCTAGGAGACCTGTGGTTACGAAAGAAGAGTTGGATGCTGAACTGGCCGCATACAATGCGAAGGTAAGTGCACGCCATAATGGAGGGTTCGATTTAGGACTTTACAATCTCTGAGATCTTATTTTCAGGGGCCACAACCCTGGACATTGTTAGAAAACAGCCTTACCGTGGTGTGACAGCTGAGTGACTTTAGCTGAATCGTAGTTCGCTACACTGGGTCCGATAAACGACCCTTCGGAGAAGAGACCGGGCGTTACCTCGATTTGACGATCTGTGCACCTCTATAACCCACTGAGCTATACTGGGGAGTGTGCGTGCGACACTCACAGAGCCTCATATCGAGTGAGTCAATGGTTAGGGGTCTGACTAACACGGTGTCCTGGTTCGCCTGGGAGTTGGGACATGTTTGGCGACTTGTTCGTCACAAATGTAAACTGTCTGGAGGTCTTATGCCAGCCATCGCTGTCTTGCGCTTAGGCTTTTGAGCCAAGGGACCCTGATCGTTCTCTTGTATCCTCCACATATTCGTTCTTACCCTCCTTATCCCTTTGTCAGTGAAAGAGTTCTTAAGGACTGACATCCGTTCGTCACCCACTGCTGTTAGCTGTTATATATACGGCTAAGTCAGTCTCCATGATCGTAGACACTCCGAAATCATTCTTCAGGTCCGAACGCTCAGTGTCTCTGACTTCCTTTGACGTCAGCAGACTGCTCTTGCATGTACGCTTTCTGAAACGAGGATTTCAGACGCAACGGGCTCAAAGATGCTAAGGGTGAGCGCAACAAACACTGATAATGGCTCACTTATCTATAAAAAGAGAACAATGACCGTTGGTTTGGACACTTCAACAATTCAACCGGCTACCTGTAGTTTCGGAACCGGATTCCCCACTCACAACTCAGTCCTGAACAGTGAAGTTGGAGCCACCTACATCTTCGGAAGTAAGGCAGTTTCTCCTGTCCCTCAAGCATCACCGAGCTACTGTTCCTGACAAACCCCCTGTCGCTCTGCTTAAAGATGAAGGTGCAATCCTGAGTCGGTGCTTGTTTCGGCGAAAGAGACCGTCCCTATCAACTAGGGTTGGGATGCTCGCAATGAGTGACAATCACAGAGCAGTTGGGTTGACCCCTGTTGTAACTATATTTTGCGTCCGTTATTCTACGTTATCTTAGAAAGGCGCGTGAGGACGGGACCCGAGAACAGCAAGCAGGATTCCGACCGGGAAGAAGCTGTGTGGGCCACCTCTTCACATTCCGTCAAGTGTTAGAACAATGGTGTGCATATAGACGCCCTACACTCTTGGTGTTCCTTGACTTCAACAGTGCGTTGGATTCTGTATACCGGGACATGCCCCCGTAGTTCGTGAGCATGATGCGTTGTTTGTATTCACATAGTGAAGTAGACAGTACTTTCCTCAAAGAATGCATCCAGCACTGCAAGCTAAGGTTGCTGAGCCAGATCCTACGCATGCCAAGCAACTGCCTGTCGAGACCAGTGCTGTTTTCCGTGCTTGGTTTGGACTGGCGGAAACCTAGATGTTGACAGAGTTTGGCATAGTAGAAGGGAATGAAGGATGTTGCGGAAGTTTTGAGTGCTGTTGGTACTGTTCACACTCCAGGCTGGATTCCATGTGCTTTTCCCTGTGCTTGGCTGGAGACACTGGATGATATAGGGGCTAACCGATGTCAGTGGCGTTCATGCTGTCAGTGTCTATCCAGATTGTCTGGTTGAAGGTGTTGGCGGTGGACTAGCCCTAGGTCCCCTGATTTTCCCTATTTGTCCTTCTTTCCACTGTGAGACCTTATTCAAATAAATTGGCATGGTTGTACCGCAGTCGAGCATCAGTATTCTCTGTTGGTGTTGTCAGTGATGATCCTGATATTTTCGAGGTTCGTTCGCTAGTCGCTAATTCCCATATTTTGTTCTTGATCCAATCGCCGTTTTTCACTCGGTCACCCATTTTGTGACAGGACACAACATATTGCCGTTGATAGGGTGGTCTAGCATAAGTTTACAGGAATTCGCCCTCCCATATTCTGTACCAACACTACGTGCTTTTTTTGCCGTTTTCTCATTACAGCGTGGATAATATCACCAAGCAAGGATATTTGGCATTTCTGACCTGTCCTCGTTCTTATCCATAAACTGTTCGTCACGTTACCGTCGCTGTAATTTACTCCCAAAAAATGCCCCTTCAAAAAATGACATTGTATCATATATCTTTCTTTTGACTAGGTTCATGATTAACTATCAATGGTTACATAAAACTTCAAGATGGTGTACATAGGGAAAAACGATTTCACGACGAACAGATATCGCCTATTTCTATAGCAGGTCACTTCGTTCTAGGTTTACAAGTGTTTCTCACGACGGACTTGCAGTAAACCATCTCGTGTCGTGATGAGGATCGTGGATGTGTTGTTGATTTCTCCGTTAGTTGTTGCGTATCTTGAGTAGCCTTGACCTGTGTTCTGGTCGCTGCTCACACTTGGGCTGTCGGACATCGGGAGTTCAGAGTAAATACAACCAAGCATTTCTTGTTCTAAAAAAAAGAAACAAGAACGGAGTTGGTGTGGTCTTCGTTACCGTGATTCAGTCAGCAATTAGTAACAAATTAGGACAAGGACAGTTTTTACCCTTTCGAACGGTGTCGTCAACTGCAGTACATGTCTTAAATAACGATCAAGTGAATGTACATGTCCCGTTTGATGCCAAATTCGAATTCTGACAACTAGATGGTAAGGTGGAACTGTTTTACGTTGAATATAGTTTCTGGATTCCCCCCACCACTATGTTAATTCGGTCTGACTGCTAATTCTGAGCAATTCGGAGTGCTGTTTCACTATGGGCCGTCAGCTTCAGTGTAGAGGTCCTCGTTTGGTGATATGTATGGGTTTCCGCACCCCGCTTCCACGAGAATATCCTGGTTTACTATCTCAGTAGCGATCTACAGAATTTCAGGAGCTGACAGCCTCCTCAGCAGAAGTTCGCTCACAACACTAGGTCCAGGACGCTGGACAATTCACTTCATACGCTGGTGCTTGTACTGGAATAGATAAAGACAATCGATCTTTGTTTTCCGTTTAACGCGGTTTATCTGAACACCGTCCAAGACGTACACCACCTCATCTAAATCTGCTTAAGTCACCAAACCGGTTGTTGCGGTAATTCCAAATTGGTTAGTTCCAGGTAGAGCAAAATTAAGGCGACCGTGTTGCTGGAAGAACTTATCGATATGGGGATGGTGGCTTTCCTGATGTCGGTAGTCGGAGCAGATAATGTCGCAGAGTAACTGCTTTGACGACAGCGTCGGAAACGGCCACTAGTCAGGACTCCTCCGCCGACCCCAGTCTTCAGGTTCAAATTACCGGGACTTAATTAACGTCTCCACAGCGTTTGCTTCACAATGGAAATGGGCCACGACACACGAACTTCCCAACTCTCGCCATGTAGAAACTTCGAAGATATTTGTGAGTTCGTCCTGGTTGGTTTCCCTTATGATTCAACCAGGGTTAAGGTGATCAAAAGAAAGGTTGTATCTGTCATCTATTTTCATTATTTAGTACGGACTAAGCTCAGTTCGTGCAATATTCTGTTGTCACATTTCAAGGACGCAAAGACCTTTTATCAATCAAGCTCGAGAGATTTGTTCGCTTCCAACCTTTTAGTCGCCTTGATGATGCAGGGTTGCGCACTATGTGAGGATGCTAGAATTGTCAGGTACGTCCCAAGCGATATGCATGCGTAGAGGCTTGGCATCCGGTCGTTACATTATTTTCGGTTAGATTCACAATTCGGCGGAAGCACGGTAGCCCCACCGGCGTTTGAGTCTAGGGGATCTACCTGAATCGGTCAGCCTCATTGACAAAGTAGTAATTCGCTTGAAATCATCCAGGACCAGTCATTTCTTTCGAAGTAAAGGCCAATCATATGGGGAGGCGTTCTTTGCTGTTATCTGAACCGCGAAGTTCAGGATATCCCATTCAGAGAAGTGTGCAGCTTGAACAAGGTGAGCGAGGCAACGCATCTACGGCCGTGCCTGGTTAGTCCCCCCGCTCGTGTTTTAGCCCAAGTTGATGGATCACCCGAGAAGCATACCGACTATCGGGCATTTGTAGTTGTGTTCGATGCAGGTCAATAACTGAATCCTCAGTCCTAACCCTAAGGGAAACATGGTTAGACTTGGTCTGAGTAAGCTTGTTGAACGAGAATGTCATCGAGAGGCGGAAATGTTGAAAGGATTCGAACCCCGTGGTGACTTTCCAGGATTGTGATGAGAGTAGGTCGATTTGTTAACATGCTGGGGACCGAAGTTTCCATGAGCTTAGTTTCCGAGCAGGCCCTTCATCAGTAACCTAGTGAGCTCGCCCCGGGGTTGCATATCTTACCCCCGAAGTTCGTATTTCTTCATGCAATAGTAATTTGAGCTACAACTTGAGCATTGTACCAAATTGTACCATCCATGTCGGATGCGGGTGTTGCGAATTTCCAGTAGCCAATATTACCACTAATCTGACCTGAAGGCTTAGCCAAATGGCTTCACAGAAGAATGCTGAATGAGAAAACGTCAGGAGCAGCGAGGCGATGGTGTTTCTTCTCGGTGGTGTCTGATGTACTTTTGGACCGTCGAATCCATTTTGGATACGCTTAGAAAATACCAATTGACTTTGAGAAGAGGTAGGATAAAACCCGGTTGGGCATCTTAAAAACCTAGCCACCTTGTAAACGGCTAAGATCTGGGGCCAGTTGCATCGGTTCTTGGATGGTATTAAACACCAGGATTTAAGGACGTAATCCTGTTCATATTCATCCGCAAACGTCGCCAGTGGAAACGGCCAGCTGTGTATGCGATTATGTGACCCAACAATATTGGCATGTCATTTTGCAGTTGGTGTGAACCTCCACTGCAACGCGATTTTATCGTCCGGTTGCGAATGATTGAGCAACGTTATCAACAAAATGAGACCAGTAAAAGGGTAGAGGATAAACGCATGTTAACCATTTCAGGGACCGTAGGCATACGCTTCTTCGCTTGTACGTTCAAAACAAGCATGCTCACACTGCAGCTGCAATGGTAGCAATCCCTGCGAATATCCACAACAACGGAAGTAACTGGTTTAGATCAAGGATGTCTGGGACACAACATCCAATTTGCTCGCCCCCCTCTCACTGCAATTAATCTAACCCTGCCTTTAAAGTTCGCAACATTTGTTCAACAGGCTTGAGCTTATACTCATCGTTGAGGGATGATGTGTACTATAAGGGACGTGTGTATCAGGCCACAGTTCGGGCTGTTTCGTTGTATGGCTGTGAGATTTGGCCTGTTCAAGCGGCGGAACTGAGACGTCTTCAGGTGTTCGACAATCGTTGTCTCAGGACCATAGCTCATGTGAGTTGGTGTCGGAGGATCCGCAACGAGGCAGTTAGAAAGCGAGTTTTCGGTTATGCAACGGGAACTTGCATTGAAGAATGTGTCCAGCACCAGAAACTGCGTTGGTTAGGACGTATCGCGTATGCCTAACCATTGTTTGCCGAAGAGAATGCTGTTTTCTAGGCCCAACTCTGAGTGGCTGAAGCAGAGAGGTGGCCAACCCTTGACCTGGCAGAGAGGTTTGAAAGAGATTACGAAACATTTGGGTTCTGTCGGTGCTATTCGCCTTCCAGGATAGTGACGGGTTGGTCCCCGCTGCGCCTGGTCGGAGGTTATGCAAGCTATGGCTACCAATCGATGTCAGTGTCGTCCTTATTGTCAGTTTCTACCCAGATCGCCTGAATGAGTGTCTGGAGATGTAGGCACCTCGGAATGATTGTAATGGGACGATTTTGGGTTCCTCCACTAGTTATATTTTGCCACGATTGCTCATGCCTCAAGTTGAACAACGGGGTCAGGTGGGTTGAAATGAGAATATTCTAGCCACTATCCCAGTTCCCATGACTTGGCACCATAGCAGCCAACTTTCCTCGCCTTTTTTTCTGTCACTGAATTGAGAGATCTGATATTGTTTTCCCTTAAGTTCGTGGTAAAATACAGCAAGCTGTTTGGGTGCTTTCTCGATGACTTCATTACATATAAAAATCTCTGTGTGAGTGGTTTGCCAAAAAGTTTCAACTGATACTGCCCACTTCTTTCGCTCTGGCCAGTTCAAAGCTGCTTCACCCGTCCGTTCATTGTACACTGTTGTTCTGTAGTTGTGAACTCCCACCTGTTTTCTGTCCTTTTTGTACTAAATATCCATTTTCCTTGAAATCAATCATGGCTTAAATTCTGTTATTTTTTATTGTTATTCAGTCTTCAGCTTTACGTTATTGTAGCTGAAGTTATTAATTACTCTAGCTCTGATACCACCGGCTGTCATGCTGTCGATGATGATGATGATGATACCACCGGCAAATCCCCCTGTAAACGCAAATCCTTCGTTCACCTTGGTGAAACTCGACGTTATTATTCGGAATATATCCGTGACTGGTTCAGACAACCTCAAGGAAGCACTACCTTAAACGGTAGCCAACCGAGCACCCTTCGATGTTTTTGTAGTGACCTTAGAATGCGAGATATCTGTAGCTACACAGAGCAAGGTTTCACTTCCAAGTGCCGAAAAATGTTCGGACATGTCTGTTCTTACCAACTCGTAAACCTCTAGAACTTAAAGCATGGCTTCCTCTGATGCGTTTAACCTTGAAGGGATGCATTCAAAGCTTACGGTAATGCTTATTGGTCCCCACCCCACCTTGTTTTATGGTGAATATGAACGTTTGCCACTGAAATTGTGGAAATCCCCGTTCCACAAACTCTAAACCTATATTGCCGTCTCTTTGTTTTAACATATTCCGGCAATGGATGCACTGTCACTTACGGCACCGTATGGGTGTAGGAATTTTATATCAAGAGTCTTCCAGCCGCGTT
Organism: Opisthorchis felineus; assembly: GCA_004794785.1. Lineage (NCBI taxonomy): Eukaryota > Metazoa > Platyhelminthes > Trematoda > Opisthorchiida > Opisthorchiidae > Opisthorchis > Opisthorchis felineus. The sequence goes on along the minus strand of SJOL01004338.1, from coordinate 1,938,407 downwards.
TGAAAAATCTGGGTGATTAGAGTGTCCTCTTCAAACTCACCTTGTCTGTCTTCGCTTCGACTCTCGGTCTCCGTGTCCTCACTGTTTTGTTGGCTACTAGCGGTCTCTGATTCATCACGCTGATTCACTCGAAAGTCATCCAGGGAGGTCTTGCGGTCACTCATCCGATGGCGTCTCTCCAGCGTCTTCTGATCTGTCACAGATAGACTTGAAGGAAACGCAAATTTGGTTCCACCAAAGCGACAGTTGCACGGGAGAGCCCGTCCGTGAATTAGAATTGGGTTATTTGTATCACCTCTCTGCTTGGTTTTATCACACTGAGCGCTTACCAAGGCGTTGGGTATGGCTTCTGATGTTGGGCATCTGTGGTGGTGAACACCTCTGTTGATGAGTTTGTTTTCGTCAACAGTATGGGAGCTTAATTTTAATCTTGTATTGCTGGAGTCGCTGTCCGGTTCGGTTCCTTTACCCCATTCTTCTGCCGCTAAGTGTGGTGCACGTTGATAGGAATAGGCCCAGTGGCCACTCGGTTCCCTTAACCTATACCCACAGGACTTTTGTAATAGACTGTGGCTGTCCGGTTGTGAGTCGTCCACCAGTTCACCGCTAGTGGAAAAACTGGAGGTCCACACCGAGGTTTTTGTTGCATGTGTGGCATTTATCGGTCTTCCACGGTATGTGAAGATCTTACCAGCAGTATCCGTTCCACCAGACGTATGAGGCTCATTCTGTGATAAAAACAAAATGAGTTGACATTTGGTGACCATGGCACTAAATTAGTTGTACATGGGTTCGAAATGTGGTGTGTTTGGCTTTATGAAAACAAAACAGCTATTTAAAATGCCCTCCTCTGTACAGAGTGGTTAGGCTGAAGGAAAAGCTGGTTCCACTCTTGCTATATACAAACTGGGTTTTCGAAATTTAAAGGAGTTTTTAACGTGGGAGTGTCGAAAAATCGTTAGCGCATGGCATTTGCCCACATCTTGAGGTTTGACTAGATCAGGAATCGTGCCCTTAGTCAGACAAATTAACAGATCCCTGGTGCTTTACGGTGGACTCCTGTGTGCCTATGAATGTCTAAGAATTCCGCCAACGACTACAATTTAGTTCTCTTTTCCCGGGGGTCCACCCGGTGAGGCCGACCTGTTGAGAGGAAACCAACGAAAACTGAACATCAAAAAATAATAATCTGTGAAAGATTTTTTTCTTTTTACTATGGGCGACTATGAATGTCTACTTCGAATATCCTTCTGTCTATATCAGAGGTACACTGAATTGAGGTTAACTGGTGCGTCAACCCATTTTCAGGCTTTCTTGATTAATCCGTCCGATCTATCCCTTTTGAATATTGGGTCGATTCCTGTTGGAACATTCGGTTGGACATTTTACGTTGATGTAGATTATTGATATGACATTTCACAGTGCAGGAAAATGCTCAGGACTACACACCCAGTGGGAAGTTCACCAATTTTCATACTTTGCCGGATAGTCGAGTTGGTCGATTATTCACGAATGACACGCGCTGACTCGTTTGATCATGCTTTTAGAGCACTTACCTTGACTCTAACGCACTGGTGAGGTAAGCGAGGGTAATCACGTTTTAGTGAGGTTGCACAACGTTGGTGTAGGCTGAGACGCACATATCCACAAGCTGCAATCATTGATCCGTCGATGCTAACGTACAGCTGTCTCCCCGTAAAAGTGCTCACTGCATGGGGCGAGATGGCTCAAGTGGTTAGAGCGCCAGTTTACTGACCGGATGGTCCGTGGTTCGAACCCGACATCTGCCTCTCGACTTCCCCTGTCTAGGCTTGGGTAACCTGGCAGTATCCCAGCCCTCGTGCTTCCTTCGATTGGCATGGCAGCTAGGCACCGGAAGGGTGCTACAGCTGAACGATTATCTTTTTTTTCATTGCATGGACTGGACGCCCTGGAGAAGCCCATCGGTGTAGCCTGTTGTCAGAATGCAAACTGGAGGCATAATTAGGGTGCGAGATTGGGACCATGCACCTGCCGCAGACATCTTTTCATCAAGTGGCAGCAGTTTGGTAGTTTGTTCTTTATGATGGAAAATTTTTTCCTTCGAACTGTTTTGTGCGCACTACTATTCCGTAATTCGGAGAGATAATTGCGATAGTAGATCGTGCAAACGACACTCCGGCACACCTTGTCACCTGCTGGTAGATGAATACACACTTTGTGGTTGGATCAGTCTCTGGTCCATAAGGTTACTCACAAAGCTGCTGTAACTCTTCTGACAGGCAATCTGTCAAGCTGGAAGAAGGTTCCAGAACAATTTTCACCAACGGTATTGCTGATACGCAGATACACCTAATCTAACTGAATTTATTTATGAAGAGACTATTACCATCCAACAAACCTAAGTGTATTCAATTCCGAAGTTACCAGAGCCTCAGTTGAGTCGCATATTCGGTAGGATATGTGTAAATACGCACACTATGCGAATCACTCTACGACAATGGTCATAGTTTTCTATTTTCTCTATGTTCTCTTCAGTTTTCCTGTCTTTCGTCTAACTTTGGGTCCGGACCATGCAGTCGGGATCAAATAATCGGTAGGCATACTTTGAATACCAGTTGTCATCCAACCAAAGATTAGTTGAAATATGATAATCGCTAAGGCGTTTAGAACCATAAGGAAACTAACTAAACTGATGTGCCTAATAAACGTTATTGCCGATCTAGGACCACTGGTTTCTCGGACCAGAAAAATCTACCTATTATCAGCAATGTGAACTTGCCCACACATTGTGTAGTCTAAAAATAACGAAGACCAAACGTCTCATTCATTTCACAGTGCATACAGTCTTTCATGTCCGGCCCACAACTCTCTACCTCGATTATCAAGTGTAACGGACGCCAAATCTATTTTCGCCTCAGCGTTGTGCCATCTCACATACGACGCCCCCATACGCTTTGCAGATAGGCCTATAGGTTTTGGGTACATATTTTTCAAGCATCATTTACTCTGCTTCTAGGTTAATTTACACACGCTACTAAATATTTGCAAAGGCTTTATCTGTTAAAAATCATCACTATTGGCTAGACTTAGGGAGAATCACAATTGTTAGTTAGTAATTCGAAAAGAAGTAACTTCCTGTTCTGATCAGCGAATGAATCGGGATCACAGGATTTTCCGGTTAAAGATAAATTTAGAATGAGGGATTCTAGACGTGACTGAAACTTTCGATGATTTGGTGTATTGACATCCCCTTATTGTACAGGAGGTACCTTTTAGGACAACGCGTTTGATGAATGCCGCCTGCCGTTTCCCGAAGGGAAAACGCAGTGCAGTAGAATATATAAATGACAAAAGCGATGGCATTGATCAGATGCGGGTCACCTGAAAAGGCTGAAGAGCCCATGCGTCAGCCAGAAATCCACCAGAAACAGTCCATGTGACTAATCCATGGGAACCCAAATTTTTCGGGGAACATTGTTTGGTGAATACTAAAGGGAGGAATGTGTAGTCCCTACCTAATAACAGCTGTACAAGCAGTTGATGCTTACGAACATTAGAGTAATGTGGTTCGTTTCTTGACAACTCAGAATTCACGAGGAGAATATATATTCTGATGGTTCGTCTTTTAGTTATTCGCAAATCATCATCAAAGAGGTTACCGCGAACGGTCACAAACTAACTCACAGGCGACGCCTGAAGTTCGCAGCCATAGTGACTTAAGGATCTCCGTCTAATGTGAAATTCATGGGAGTCAGACCAGTGGTCTCTATTTTTTCGAAAGAATTACTTTTTCAATCGGCCAAACATCTATTTGAAAAAACTGGCTGTTAGACTGGGAAATATAAGCTACACAAATAAGCCTAAATGCGTTAACTGGCCAATAAGCGAACTAATTCAAATGTGACATTGTCAAGGCCGTATTGGTCGAAATCAGGACACAAATACCAGATTCACACTGTTCCGAATTTTTTTTTCGAAAATGATACATACTTAGCAAAACGATGCACGTAACGATACTGGTCGAGGTCTTCTGCCATTATTCTCTAAGAACTATGAGATTTGCACAATTGAATCACGAGCAACTGATACGAAACGAAGTAATTTTTACCACTTCGCAGCAAAACCATGCCTGTTTTTGCGTGGTCAAATCGCAGGGTTCACTTTTGTCTCCAGAACATACCGGTATGAGATTACTCTAGAAAAAATACGTAAGGAAGTATCTGAAAACACTGTGGAACCTTCCACATATCAGGTGATTGTCTACCGAGTGGTGTAGTTCACATAATGTTGCACTGCATGAGGAGTGCAAAATCTCACCTTCCGTGAGACAACCCACATTCCTTTTTCGTTTGGCTAACGACTCACTCAATATAATACTCAATTCCTCAGTTTTGTCCACGGAGTTCACACGATTCAGTCAAGTAACGGAATGGTGTTCACTGAATGCTTCATCAGGTACACCATGGAATGAGATCCAGTACAGTGTTTCTTGGTAGTACCGCAATCTAAATCGATCATTTGTTGTAAGTCCACTAAAATCCTGGACATTTTCAGTTGAGACAGAATGTACATCATTCGGTCACACTTGAACGCTACAATGCCGGGTTCACTAACATGTTAGCAGTGTTCGTGTAACTATGCAACCCAACACTTACTGCATACTCAACACTTTAACCGGACTCTGTCTACTTGCTTGTACTGACATATCCCTCCGCCATTCTTCCTACAGGTATGCGCCTGCAACCATTGTATCATCAGCATTTTATCCATGCCAAAACGTCTAGATATGCAGTGTGTGAACAAATCTCTCAATCCCGTCTAGAGAAACCACAAACTGTTCACAGTTGATATTCGAACACAATGGCATTTTGATTTGAAAAACTGTGTTAGTTCAGACTACCTGAAATCTCTGGAACTCGGCTGACGTGTAAGTAAAACTTTCCGCCCGGCTTTCGCTCGCCTCAAACAACACCCACGTTGAGGTGGAAAGACCTTTAGTGTACACAATCTAAAACATATCTCAATATGTGATTAGCAAGTTTATTATATTTTTAGAATTGTCCCGTTGCATTACTAGCCACTTTTGGACCCTTTTGGACCTAAACTCTCTTATCAGATTCAAACGGGGTGAGCGGTCGAAACAACGTAGAAGACAATAAATCAGGAAGAAAGCGCGAAACTTGAAGAGATTGTCATTCAGTTCGAGGTGAAGCTGAATATTTTACAGAAAATTTTTTAGGGGTATCCTGTTTTCTCATTTGAATACGGTTCCACTGGAACGATCAGTCAATGTTCCAGTAAGACATGGACCGAGACTGTCTGGAAGACGACAACAGAGACCTAGATGGGATCCTGTCGGCCGAGTTGATGGGTGGCAAACGCTTCGTCCTCAAGTAAATCTAAATTCACTAGATTTGTCTTTCAGATTTGGGAACAGTAAGTATGGGGGTAGACTTTCCATCCATGGTGTAGTGCTGTCATACGTCATGAGTATAGCGGTTTGCATACTTGCAATTTTTTCCAGCTTATCTGGGGGTATTATAGTTCCTCAACAAACTTAATACACTGCTTTCCTTAACTTGTTTGCATTGTAATGGAACTGGTCAATCATTTTCCCTGTCTTCAAGAGGCCGAACTCTGCAGATCAACAGTGCACAATCGACTCACGGTTGGAGATTGTGTACCTCGCTTTTCTTCATCAACTCCGCGTGCAGCTTTACTTTCTTCTACTCAGGGGACCCAACAGAGTTATCCTTGCTCAGCAACAATACGTTTTTCACCTACATTTTAGTCTTATTAGTGACGGTAGAGTCCACATCAAGTAGTCACGTTTCGACTGACTACTCGAGTGATAACTTCTCAGATGGAAGCTTCTTTCGTCTTGCGAAATCATTCTCCCTCTGAGCTACGTGTTGCTTGGGGTTGGTGTTGGTGTTGGTGTTGGTGCCGGTGTTGGTGTTGTTGTTGGTGTTGGTGGTGGTGGTGGTGGTGGTGGTGGTAGGATTTTCTCACAAATCGATGAGAATCAGATGCTGCATCGATCATGTTGAACATGATCGATCAGATGAATCGGCCAGAAAAAACTGGATCAGTGCACTTCTAGTTTACATTGAACCCAAGATACACATGTAAGTTGTATAATCACTAGAACTGAGGGACACAGAACTTTACGTCAAATTTGGCAAAATAGGCTACTTCAGTGTTAGTCCGAAAGAACACGGAACACATCTGTCATCGTGAGCGATCTTCAAAGATCACATCAGCGGATCGTGGAATTCAGATTTATGGAACGGTTTTAATCTGATTAGCACTGATGGTTAGAAAATATTAGTGATATAGAGAAACAATTGCAGCCAACGTCTGAGCTTGTGGATATTTTGTCCGTACAACTCAAGTGTGAGTGTACACTAACATTCCCATACCATCACACAAAATGAATTTTTGTCTGCGGACGAATCACCTGTCCAGCTTGCATTGGGAGTCTCGGAAGAGAGCATGAAGAGTTTTCCTCAAGTTGAACACACAGACCAGATATCCTTTGAATACATTCGGATGGAGAATTTGACCAAAATGTGTGTACGAAAGTGGTTTGCAGTCCAAGCTAAAAGATTAGCTCACAGATTCAGTAGAACTGCCAGAAGCCTCAAGCGATCAAAATCTGTTCCTCCTGATGGTGGGCCTCTCCAGAGGGCTGCCATTGCATTTGATTGTGTATTTCATAGGTCCCTTGTCCATAACTTTGATGACGAATATTTCTGTGTCCCTTCAGGTCAAATTCCATCGCCAAGACATATGTGTTATACTCAGTTTTGTGTAGTAGCAGTTGGGCAAATAATAAACACAGTCTTCTGACCGTCTACTGAGACCAAGGTCACTTCCTTTGGCCGATTCCTCTCTAACATAACGTGGACGGTACATAAAATCGTGAGGGATAGGCTGCGAGTTTCTCCAAAAACCAAAACAACCGAACCTACATGGTTTATTAATTACCATTGCTACGTAAAACCACCCGTCAACATGGCCCTAAAATAATTCAGTTTGCAACCGCTCAGCGAAGCATATTTCTTCAGAAAATTAAATGTTCCTGTTTCTGTACCTCGTGGTAAATTATATTGGCCTTGCGAGCAAGTAATTTAAACCGAACATCACGAGTTCCGCTGTCCAACAATCCGGCACTGGCACAGTTATTTGCATGCACGCATTATGTAATTGGATTCACTTTCATTTATACTCGTTAAATTCCATTTATATGTAATAATTCTTACTGCGGTTCACATATTTTTCCGTCATAATAACTTCTACAGTATTTCTTCGCTCGGAAATCAGACTGTAAGATCCCACTGGGATATAACTGACTTTGCCCGAACTACTGATATCTGAGACTAACGGCGAACGAAAAATTCTACCAACTTTCTCAAGAAGAATATCTAGAGATATGAGTACCTCTACTCTGGAAAGACGTAGTTTCTTAGAATGTGTGGCAAATTAGAAGCATCTTGTACGTCCTTTGTTTCCGGGAGATGAAGATTTTACTTCATCTTGAGCGTTGTCGGAGGGTAATCCGTATTTTCACATCCCCATGGCGCATCTGTAACCAAGACCCATCCAGTCACTAAGATAGGTTACTTACACTACTAATTGGGTTTTAAGGAGAACCCTTATAACGGTATACCGAAGGGACATTATGGTATGATGAAAATGATTAGGATTATCGTGCGTTACTTATTACTAATGTCATACTTCATCATTTCACCAAATGCTGACATGTACATACCTTGAACTAAGCTGCTGACCAAGTCAAGACAAAGACGCTGAAGAAGGACTATTCTGAAAATAGCTATGGTCAATGGCTAAAAAAGACTGTTCAGTTTTCAACTAACTGGGAAACGTTTGAAACCGACGGAGATATTGTCGTTCCAGAAGAGTCAAGAAACAATGTTCTTGAGATAGTTCTTGCAAGCTCATTCGAAACAGTCCACCCATTTTGTATTTTGCTGGAAGTATATAGCCAGTGCGGTTTTGTTTATTGGCCAGTTTTGTCAAGATAACTTAATGCATTTTTTTACCAAATATTAAAGGCCTTTGATGAGCAGCGGTCATTTCGAGAGCTGGATTATGGTAAGTAACTGCACAAAAAGAGAGCTTCACAATAACATCACTAACCATTGGGTCGATAGAGTAACGGGGCCGTTTTGGTGCGCCACCTCTGAAATGCTTCTGCTTCAGTTCACCGGCATTCCATTTGTCAGAATCGTTTCCGGAGATTGTAAAGTACTTTGGTTCCGATGCCGAAGTTACACGAGTGCCAGATGGCTTATGTAGATAGGTCGTGCCAAAATTTCTCTGTGAATTTGTGTGTGGATGCGAGGGGATCTCTATTTGCTGGTTCTCATTAGTCTCGCCTCGTTGTTCTGAATGCAAAAACCCGCTGAGACACTTTGCTGCAGTGCGAGAAAAAGGGAAGCGGTAAGGGAAAGGGAAAGAATAGTGACCGATGCCCTTCACCAAACAAACGAAGTGCGCAATCATATATCACTTGGTAACCAAGTCGAGTAATCACTTCATGAAGAAAGATGGACTGACGCAATCGCTGTCTGGTCTACAGTAAGGGGGCCATATTTGGGTCAAATTTCAGCGTCGTTGGAGCTGTCTGCCAGTGAATATGGTTAACTTTACAGGGGTTCGAACTACCGAAATCCGGAATGTGGAGCGGCTTTTCGTACTGCTGCCTAACCAGGGCATCAGCATATACAAACATGTCCACTCGAGTGACTTTATCCGAAAACTGAAATGTGTGGTGTGCATCTGGATACACAGCATACGAATGATGGTCAATGAATAAACTTCCGAAAGCCAGAAACAAAGCCGTATAATAGCCCCTCCCCCCCCCAACGGGCAAACTCACATGTAACAAATGGCTTGGAGGAAGTGGTTTTATATGCCCACCTTAAACTATCCACGATAAGCAAAAAACAAGGGGTGTCTTACAACAGGCAATGCTTTTCAATTGTTATCCTAACTTTATAAGAGCGTAGTCATCAAGCTGATGGTGAAGTTCCGTTCAATGGACTGAGTTCTACACTGAAATTTATGGCTGTGTAGTGAGTTTTTTCTCCTTTTCTCAACAGGCACCAAACTAGATAATTTGGGAATTGCAGTTCTACAAAGGTTTAAATAAAAGCAGAATCATTAAATTGCTGAATCTATATCACCAAGTGATCCAAAAGCATTTACTTCCAAAGATGCAGGACGAAAATGGTGACCTCAAGATAATCCCTGTTTTGTCGAAATGGGAGCGCATCGAAGTTCTGGTTGGAGTGCCTGATGATCGAAATTCACGAGGACATCAACTCAACCTTTCACTATTTTGTGATTTCGGAATCAACCAAAATAAAGTTTCATTGTGCTTATGCTGATTTTTTGTGGTTTTACTTCTTTTTCGTGGTGATCTTGCAAGGTAACGTAAGATTATTTGCCTGATGAACATGCGCGGGGGTCGACTAGGGTGCGAGTCTGTCATATGCGGCTACGATTCTGCGTCTCTGTAACCCAACTAGTGGCCCTCGAATCGAACTTGGTGTGTGATGGTGTGGGCAGTTCGACAGAATTAACACTTGTGCGCAAACAGATGAAATGACAGCTACCTGTCGCGGACAGACGACCGGGAGTGGAACGACTGAAACGCTGCAAAAATACTAACTTCGTGGATAGAAATTTTTTTCGAAATACACTGTGTCGCAGGACATCAGAACATAACGTGAGAGTTCATTGACATCTTAAGAAGCCACATTTGGTTTCTTCATGGGAAACTTACCAGAATGTGTTTCCTGTATGCGCTCGGATGGACACTGACCTTGAATAATTCGTGCTCCAGATTCCGCCACCAAGGGCAACGGGACCGATCGGTTCCACCAAGCTCGATTCAAGGTGAGACCTTTTGGGTCCGTACAGTGGTAGACCACGTCAGATAGTTTTTCCACTGGAAACACGACAGTATTAGGTAGGTTGCCGAAAGAAGCTGCTGTAGACCTTCTTGACCCCTGGCTCATCAGGCACGATTCGGATTCTTCAAAATCTCTCGGTAGTCGTAAGAAATTACTCACGCTGGATTGACTGGATTTGATTCTATCCAAATTTGGACTAGGGGGAGACCTTTTTCCGTTGACGGAAATCCTGGAATTGCGGTCTGTCCTATCGGGTATATCGTCAGACTTGAGCTCGCCTGATCCCCTCTTGCAATTCTGACGGTGCTCTTCATTTTTCGAATTAGGGAGTGATCTACTTCGACGTGTTCTTCGCCCTGAGGTTCTGTGGCTTCGATCCTGCTTGGCGAGACATGATGACGAACACCATCCTGCATCTTTTTTAACAGAGTCCTTTGAGCATGTGGCAGTTTCTACTAATGGTACTGTGCAAGCTCCCATGGGGCCATTCCCATCAACCCCTGAATTCTGAAGCTTCATGGGTGACTCGTTATTTCCAATTTGCAGTCGAAGAGCTGTGCCACCCTCCAATGTGGTAATAATTGAGGATTCTGATTCAAAAAATACCTTATTGCACATTCCGGACATACTGCCCTGTTTGGTTTTCTTTGCGCGCTTCACAAGCGTGACTCCAGCTGACAGCATTCCGCACATAGCGCAGAAACCAAGCAGTCCGACGATAATCCATGTGTGGTGTGGGAATTCGTCGTCGGCGCTTGACTTTTCATTCACACTTGCAACGATTGTTGTCGTCAGTGCACTTTCGTCTTCGTTACTGGTGTCTGATTTAAAGAATGGGTGAACCGAACACGAATGCAGGTTTTGGGTCATTGCACTGTACATATTCATGAAAAATCTCTCAAGTTCGTATGCACAGGATAACTTGATCTATCCCATCCAAGGACCTTATGACAAAGCAAAAAGCGTTCGGTAAGTCGGAACGTCCCACTCAATTGAACTGTGCAGTGAGCCTCAGTGACATACTGATAGAAATCGCAGCCTAGAAACGGTCTTGATTAGACTGATCGACCGAAGCATGGCAGGGACTAATTCTGATGTGTCCAAATGACTGTAGTTTAGAGGTGTCCGTTGCAGCAGTGGAGGATTAGTGCAGTTTCTGACATGATATTGCTTCAAATCACCATGATATTAAATACGAGCACAAGTACTGAGTAACCTACGCGCATTCTCTGGCAAATAGAGTGATCTTATGCCAGAAAGATGCAGAGAGACCGTACACTGATATGCACGCGGGATCGGGTAGTACGTTCTTACATATCTGCCGGTTCAAATACACGTGTTTGGTTCGAATTCAAGCTGAACAATTTGCAACCAAGTTTTGAGCCTCGGAGCACACAAAATCATACAAGAACATGCAAAACACTCCATCCTGGTTTCATTTGGCTGTCTCGTCTATGATCATCATGCCACCTGACTGAGCTATTCCACACGCAGCCAAACCGTAGCAAGTTACCTAACCGATTTCCATTCCCGCCACATTTCAGGTGTGAACGATATGAAAGGATGTCTACACTCAGCATGGCCGATTGAAGCACACCCGTTTGAAGCCAGCGTTTATGGTACTTCGGTCTATTTCTGCGAAGATTGATGCCACCAGTTTCGTTTCATGAGCACGTATGAGTTCATTCTGGGCTTTCAGGTGACTTGAACAGCGGTGATGTACATATGTTTAATCCAGGTAGTCATTGTGTCAAGGGATCAGACCGGTATCCTGACTGTGTCCTCTTGCTTAGCTATTGGATCCTCTATTGTCTTAGAGCTAGTCATCCAGGTCACCGTGACCTGTACTTTTAGGCTGAACTCTATAATAAAATGACCTCAGTTAGGGCTGAAAGCCTGGTGACCAAAACGCCTAGTAGGGCACGTTCAGCTTGACCCTGAAATGCTCTACTTTGAAACTGGAACTTTTGTATTCCTACTAAGCTAAGTACAGAACCATCCCCCAGTGTTCGTACAGATGAAGCTCAAAACCTTGTCCACTGGAAGTCTCTTACAATTCAGTTGTCTGTTCTTGGAAGCAAGTGCTTTAAAAACAGCGAGGCCTGTTTTAACTAGCCTATTTGTTTAACTACAGTGGCAAAAAGTCGTCTTGAGTGGCGAGAAGCAGTGTTCTGACGGCTTAAGATTACTTTCTTAAGACAATTTCTCTTTTTCACACAATCCATATCGAGTTTAGTCGGTGCGCAGTCGTGTGACTCTGTTTTTTCACTTATTGGCAGACGTTTAGGTAAAAAACAGGCATTTGTCCAGCAAGTACCTGTATCTCGCGTCATGAGTAGTGTGTCGTAAAAAGTGCATTTTACTTCTTTATTCATGAAAGAAAGGTGCACGGGGTAGCAAAATAGGCTACCAATTTTGTGAAACTCATGGAGAACTCAACCATGGTCCTGCAGAGTCAGTCTTACAGAAGTTACCACCCAAGTTGGCTCTATGAAGTGAGATTTTGTACAAACTCCCTTCTGGTAACCTGATGAACCCTATATGTACCCAGCAACACAGTGCAACAAATTAGCCGATAATAAGACCAACTTCAAGGATAGCGTGCATATCAAGAGAAGCTGAGGCCGGACCTGGTATAGTCATCAATTGGAGAAACACACTCATTGCAAATTAAGGTGGTGTTAATGGAAGACTCGCCTGAATCCCAGATAAATCTCTCGTTTACAATATTGTTTGCTTGAATGTACTGCACCATACCCGAGATATCGAATTAAATTTTCTTGACTATTCAACAGCCCGCTACCGGCAACTGCTTCAATGATTGCCAGTTGACGGAAACCCATGCAAAACTACATCCTAAATCTATCGATTGTTACCGGACTTTTCCGAAAACGATACATCCTAACCAGTTTACAGGCGTTGCTTTTTGTATGTTTGCGTGCCAGTCAAAGACAGACTGGTCAACTGATACCAGTCCAACTACAAAAGCCATCGAAAGTAAATTTAAAAAAAACACAATTAGTTTATCCGTGAAGTTTAGAATGAATTGGAGAGCTAGGCTGTTGCCACTACTGGTTCGTTGGTCACATAAGGGGTTACAAGTAAATGCTTAATCTAAACTCATTACCATCAGTAAGTGGGTGAAACTCAATTATTTGATAAAAGCTTGTTTCACTTGAATTCGATCTGTCTGAGATTGTCAAGTATGGCCTGAAAAGCTTACTTCCCAATGAAGTATTTTGTTCTAGTTTGTCTCTAGGAGTATCATTTTTTCCTTTTATTTGTGACCACTGATCTTCAGTTCAAATCCTCTGTATCCCCCATGCTTTACAAGTTACTATGTCGCTATTCCGGGTGTCGACTTTGACCTTTTTAGATATGAAAAATTTTGATACTTTGAAAGAAGGGATAAGATGTGGGTAAGCACATACATGACTTCGCCTGATGTATCAGGACCTTGTCCAGGTCTCCAAGTGCACGGGGGCATTCATCTTCGTCCTCGCCGTTTGGACAGTTGGTATGATTATCACATAGCAGTTTTTCAGCAACACAGTAGATACCATCCAAATTCAAACTACTCAGTTTATCCGTAGTGTATTTGGTTGACTTGCCCGGTTTAAGCGTCAAGACTTCGCCAACTGACAGCCCACTTGCATTTAGCTTGTCCTGATACATGCGGAGATCCTCCATCTTCATACAAGGCACCCACCCAGGTTGGCAAGGAGCTATTTTACCGCAGAGTAAAGAAACGAGAATTTTGTGAGGTTAGGTATGAAAAAAAACAAAGTGAACTAAAAAGGTGAGGTCGTACAAGCGGATATTTCTGTGGACCAAATGATGAATTGTGAACTGTAACAGAAGATACAAAGACTCTGTGAAATAAAGAATGCTTTTTGTATCATTTATATTAAACGATAAAGAATAAAAATGAATTTTCTGTGCAGTGGTGCGTCAATATAAGCGAGGTTAGAAACGGTAATGGTCGGTGATGCGAATTTACATTCGGTGAGGAGGGAGTCCCGCTTTCCTCATGGGGCATCGTTGAACCATTCGATACAAGTTGCAGTTAGTGGTCACCGTGTCTATTGAGACAAGAACTAGCCCCCCCTTAGGTTGAGTTCATCCTATCCATTCGTTTACTGGAAGCTTGTTACTTTATTTGAATAAACAACGTAGTAGATAGACTGGGTATGGAGATTTTTCAGGCACAGCAGTGCAGTCGTCCGCGGTGACATTTCCGCGAGACACTCCACCATCGGCACAAGCATTAAAAACGCAGCTCATGGGGATGACACACGATCACGGCCGATGATTTCAAATATGCTGCACTGCTGGACAGTAGAGCGTTCCAAATGATCTAACAAAGCAATAAAGTTAACTGCTGTTTTTTAACTGCGAATGATAAGATGTCCTGTAAAATTGTTGGCCCGAAACGGTGGATGGTAGCTTCAACACAGACTCGAACAAAAGAGTAGCCGTACTTTGGACTTTGACAACAGAAGGAATGGATTTATGTATTCAACGTTTTGTAAGCGCTAGGATCATCCATAACCTGGGTGGGATGCACTTATTACCCTGTCAACTCGGCACATCTACGACCATGCAGAGGAGGATTCGAGGTACAGCACAGAGCAGTCGACTTTCAAGTCAAGTGGACATATAAAATGTTTAGGAAATATCCTACTTCTACTCCCCGCGCCACAGTCATATGACTTGTAGATTGCTATAGGTTATATTCTGAGGCGCTCTTAATCATTGCTCGCCGTTTCTCAGTAAGCCCCTGGGGTTGCTGACAGGGCTACGATTTCAGCCTATGTGACACTTGGTATGAAAGGCCAGTTTACGCATGGCATTGTAGGTTCTTCGTAGGATTGGAACCAAGAGTTTAGTTACTTCCGGGGATTACTCGTCATTGGGTCTGAAAAATCAGATACTAGGTACTTACGACACGATTTTCAATTTCAAAACACCGTCAATTATTTCTAGTTCAGCAATAACTTTCAAGTGTGATCATGAAGCATTAAATTTTGGGAATCCTTTTGTCGCTGATAAAATGGATGTTTTGCAACTCGGAAAACCGGTCACCTTATTCACTCTGCCCAAACTGGCTAGACATCACGTATATACTGTTTACATTTATCCTGACTAGCTTCGCATATCAATTTATGCGTGTACTGGCAGGAAAATCCGGATCCTGTTTCCTAGATTTATGGTATGAGCTTAATCACGGTATAAATGCCTGGGAACCAGTCCAACTGCAGAAACACAAGCTAATGCCCTCATTGAACCTGGTTCACCGGCGCCAAGTTTAATCATTCTTTGTAGTATAATTGCCATGCAAGCCTTCCTCTCACTGTCGTAACCCACACACCTTGTCATTTCGAACGACTAGTGCCTTCCTGACCACCTACTTCTTCTTTCCACTTTCCAGCCTACTCATACCTTCAGAGTAGTGTAGGAGAAATGCTTTGAAAAAGTTTAACGTCAAAGTAGTGTAGAAATCCATGGAAAAGTTTGCCCACGGCAAATGAAACGTCAGATTATAACATCTTGTTCCACTACGGCATGTTTTTACTTTAAAAGTTTCCATATTATGCACCACATGGAGAGCAATCTTTCTAGCAATATCCGAGCCAAATTTGGCGTGGAACTCCAAGGGATAAATGTGTTTGTAGTAACCAGATCGGTATTTAACTAGCCATCCGACAAAATGCTCCCATAGCTTCTTTATATATGTATCGGTTTCTTGGGTTACACAAAGTGTTGGATATGTGTCTCTATGAGGAGCTATTTTCATTGAAAATACACAGCAGTTTCCCCCGCCTTACACGTTTGGTGTGTAATCTTTCCGAGTAGAGATCACTACCTCAAATAAGTCCCGTATTCCAGTCCCAGTACTTCTTTGTACTTGCGGATATCGTTCACGTTTCCTTCAGAACACGTGTTTCAGCAAAAATTCGTCTGTAATTTATGACATCTTGCCCAACAGCCTCAAAATCGATCGGCTAAGTTTGATTGGTTTTAGTGTGACGCAGTATGATCGTATCTAGGCCTAACCGCGGCCAACAACCTTCGTGACCAAGTGTAACCCACCCGGGCATAGCTGCGCGCGCAGAGTATATTGCATGATATTACAGCGACAATCAGAGGTGGTTTATACGGAAGCAAAACAACCTACAATCCAACCGAATCCGTCTTGCTTCTTACCACCATGTCCTGACGAGCTTAATTTTACCCCTTTTCTCCGCCCCACGGGAGAAACGCCGATCTAGATCTGTCGGATTTGCACGCCTTTCGCTCGCTGTGGTGGTTGTTTCTGACTACTGAACCAAAGGAAGGAGTTTAAGCAGCATTTTCTCTCAGCCATTCATGTCAATGAACAAATTCATGCGTTTCACCTATCTAACATCTAGGGTGAGTGCGTATCACCATTTTCTACCAGTGCACACTAGGTTTGACCGGCATATCACGTATAAAGTGGTGAATGTATTGCCAAATAGGCCTAAAGATATTGTTGGTTGGCGTCTTGGAGGATCACCCGGTGTCTCTCAGATGTTCCGATTCAGGATTACTCTCGCAGGAGGTCTTACGAATACCCCGAACCGGTGCAACATTTTGAACATTTACGGTGTGTGAACGAACTTTGTTGATGTAAATTCCAATCAACCACACCCTAACATTCGGTAGAAACCTTAGTACAGTGGGTTCTGTAGTTCATCAGTGTCCATTATATCTGGGGATCTTTGCTGGTTAATCAATGCAGTATAAGGTATGAGACGGATTCGCTTACTGTTACACTAGTGACTGGCTCTGGACTCCTGAGATAAATCACATGTGAGCAGAGTACCACATACTTTCGACCATTCAGCGATTGTCCATTCGGTTTCGGCAGACATCCATACCACACTGATGCCACAAAAATGCCCACTGACTCAACAGACGGGGTGCATTACTTCACTAGTTATGCCAAAGTTTTCAAACTTGCCCAACTAGTTTGGACTTAAAAACGGTGGCATCACAAAACAGGGGCTTTAGGTTCAAACTCCAGCAACAGTTGAAAAATACGCAGCAAATTGATGCGGCAAGGGAACCCCTCACTATTGACCTTTTCAGCAAATTGTAAAATCAGCCAAGCTTTCAACGAAGTAAGATTACCGAAGGAGGATCAGTATCATTTCATGAACAACCGAACAGAACCATTGCGTGACGAGAAATTTTTCGCTCACCTTTATTCAGTTCCGTGTAGACCAGTGTCACTTCAGGAAGACTGAGAGTCACATCAGCCTCGACTGCAGGTCCTTCATCTCGGAGAGTCTGCAGCAGCACCATTTCATCAGTCTCCTGAAGCATTTGGTAACTGGAGCTAAGTAAACGCACAACTCCACGGCCCAAAGGATGTGTGATTGGATTGAGGTATGGTTTATTACATGCCCGAATCACTTTAGGAACATGTAAGCTGGATACACCAAACCGACCACGAGCCGAAGCCTTGGCGCCTGGATGTACTTCCAGTCGATCAGTGAGGAAAAACTGCTCGTATACTTCAATAAAATTGTATTTACATTGGGCGTCGATGAATGGGAACTTGATGTAGGACAGGTGAAGCAAGAGGCGCTGTTGGTTGGAGAACAACATGAAAATGGCTGAAAGATGATTTTAAAAGTCGAGGTGTATTTATGCATTATGGCGGCAACCCTTGCTCATTCCTTCATAACGCAGACAATTTATTTAGCATTC
Organism: Opisthorchis felineus; assembly: GCA_004794785.1. Lineage (NCBI taxonomy): Eukaryota > Metazoa > Platyhelminthes > Trematoda > Opisthorchiida > Opisthorchiidae > Opisthorchis > Opisthorchis felineus. Next base: position 1,920,744 of record SJOL01004338.1, on the reverse strand, counting down.
CACATCAGAATCAAACAAACATTGAGTTCACAAGGATAGTTATACCTAAACAGAAGGGAATTTTCGTTCGCAACTCTTCTATGTCTCTGAATCTTCAAGGGTTGAAGTCTTGTTGTCACTTTTAATGTTCTTTAATAGGGAGTTCATATGGCGGCAAATTCTATTAGTGGAACGGCTCCGTTGAACTGTTATGTTAACAAACTGCAGTCTGTCCTCAATGTATAAAACAAATTAATTTGTTTTCTGGTGGCACAACCAGGTACGACTGAGCTGGCAAACCTGTGATGGCTAGCCAGTAGTTACGGTGACTTCAAGAAGCCTACTACCCAGCCTGGTACGTAATCAGTGGGTCACATGTTACACATCGAACTGTGAGGCAAATACTGACAGCATCTGAGGCCACACGACTCCAATCATTTGAAGTGAGGACAACAGCTGAAATCTGGAAACCATGTGATAGTTTGGATAAAAAGTAAACAAAAAACAGCTTAAATCTTGCCGCAGTTTTCTCAAACGGTTCGACACACCCATCTAATGATACCCGGAACAGAATCTCTCCTAAGGCGTTTTCCCCGTTAGAAGTGTGGTTCCTACATGAAAGATATCCAAAGTGACTCACATTATGTTATGAACTATTCTACAGCTTTCCGGGCATTCGGATCCACGATTATTCCAGCCGACGCGATTCCTACTCCAAATATAACCACTCATCGACAATCTGGATGTTGATATACTAATCGTAAATAGACTACCAGAGTCAGATCGAAGGTTTTTTATCACGCAACTTACATCAATATTTCGAAATTTAGGTAAAAAGATTAGGTACACAGAGGTTTGGAGGGAGTATCGTCAATTCCTGAAAGCACTGTTGGCACACAAGTCTGTATAGTTTGTTCATCCGTCCGACGCAACATTTCAGGTGTGAAACCAAGTGAACAGCATTTTTTCACTGGGAATTAAGGATAGGACCAAGCATGATGAAACAAAAAAAGGATAGAGAAAATGATACAATTGAATTATTTGTCGTTCCAACTCGCACACGTCCCACAACTGCTCGTCAAAGCAAATGACGTTGCATCACCTTTCACAGCAAATGAACCGAAAATGTTTTTAGTGTTCTTGTAGGTAGCCATCACAAACACTTAGCAATTCGAATGATCCCTCACTTGGCTACATCAGTCTCATTAACATTCAAACGAACTCATTTGAAACTTTGGTTATTATTCCTATATTTGGGTGACAGCATTTAATTAAGCAAACGATGCCAAAGTCTGCTCATATTATCAGCAAAAAGCAATATCGCCTATTTACATTAGATTCTTCGGAAGTATAGCTTTACATTGTTGTGTAATTGCTTCACCGAACACCGAATTCTAGACCTTTTTTTAGTATATGCGTGATCCCGTGATTTGCTGAGTGTTTTTAGCCACTTTTCCTGATTTGTTGAAGTAAAAAGACGAAAGGACCGGCCGTGAACTGAGCGGGACAACATTGTCTGCAAACCGAAGTGTTCCAAATGAGTATTTTGTGAGCCTTTACTTAGTACCGACAATTCGACCTTAAATCTGCTTATTAAAAAATCGTTATTCCTACATATATCCGCATATCCGCAAATATGAGTATAACGAGATTCGATCGAATCACACAAGCAGTCATCCACTCTGCCCCCAGAATGAATTCAATAGATGGGACGAGGAATTTGCCACTAATATTAGAATCTGGATGTAGAAAAAGACAAAATAAAGAACACTTTTAAGTTCCAAGCTTGGACAATCGGAGATTAAATGTCGTATCACATACTGCTTAACGCTGTGCTAGGCAAACTTAGCCTTTTTGTTTAAACTCTGTGGCACTGTTTTGGGTTATGTCGACTGTAAAAGCCCAAGATGGCATTTTTTACGACAGGATAGTCACAAAAGACAAAAACGCTGGCTTGCAGAGTCAAATAAGCTACGTTTTAGGGAATGCAATGATAACTACTTTGTTGGGCTGGTAATTATTGGTACTTGATGAGCTGTGTGCCTACCGTATAGCGAGCAAGGTCGGAATGCGCTAGAAAGTGCATGATCTGAGCTCAGGATTTGTTTGACGACTGGAGTACTAAGAAAACAGCAAAATTCTTCTCACTGAAAACCACAAACCTTTGACTAAGGCTCGTGACCTGGTGGGCAATGGAGCGTAACACAAAGTTTACTCATCACTGGATGAGTGATGATTTATCTTCTAGCCCACTTTATTAGGCCAAACTAAGTTTGTGCGTAGACGTAAGGTTGCTGAAAATTCTTCGACAGCCCACGACCGGTTTCGCTCTTCTTGGGGCTCATCAGGTAGGCGCAGTCCCCGAGTTTCCGTCAAACTCATGTTCTACTTGAGGCCAAATTGCACAAAATCAGCGAAATACACTCACTTGTAGACAAATTTGCTTAGAAACATCATAAACGAGAGATTCAGCTGGGTTCCAGGTGAGCCTCTCGCAAAACCAAATTTGTTTGCAAATGAGTGTAGTTTGCTAAAGTTTGTGCGCTTTTTACATGACAATAACGTTACCAAGATGCTTAGTAAACCCTAGGTTGTGTTTGTTTACAGGTGAAATGAATTTCAGATGTGTATCCAAGATGGCTTTATATCAATACTTTGTGGGTGACTCATCGCAAGTGAAATTGGTGCGGGCACTCTGTCGTGAGCGTATTGTCAGTTTACGCAAGGTCAAATTATCACCGGAACATTCATCCGGAAGATAATTTGTCGTCTTACACAGAAAAACAGAGCTGGTCGGAATGTTCACTCATGAGACACGTCAACTTCTTTCAAACAGCACCATTTCGTCTGAACCGACAATCAAACATGTAAAATCTTTAGACCGGTGAAGACTGGTTGATGACCGAGGGTTCTGTATAGTTTTTAATCATGGCTGATTCAGCTACATATGAAACTCCCAGTCTACAAAACAAAGCACTGGAAGATGGTTTCAACTGGATTTCGGACAACGACATCCAAGGACTCATATGGTACTTCACAATCTCGCCACAATAATTCTGTTTCATTTGTGAACGGTCTACCAACAGTGGAAACAGTTGTGAATTAGGAAGCTAACAGCCGCTTATTCGCATAAAACTTTGGTCTGGTGATAATCGAGTCCAATGATTAATTGGGCGACGATGAACAACTCCACGATGAAATTTCCACGATAAACTGGCAGTCAGCTATCCAGAATGCTTTGCACTCACACAGAATATCACTGCTTGACTAACTATACTACAGGCATTTAATGCTTTTAATGATCAAACACGTTGCAAATAGTAGACAAACGCAAGGGAAATTTTCCTCTTGTGTATGCTAACCGCCGCGGGCAGACATTACTTTATGCAGGTGTCACACGCAATGGGACAAACCGTGCCACATAATCTATCTAAGAGACGGACTAATTTATTCAAACCGTCTCAGGCATGTTATACCCTCCCGTACCCATTTAGGAGTCTAACGCAGAAAAGGAAAATGTTTGCACTTTATCGGATAAATAAAAAGAAAGGTTGTTCTTCAGACAGGCAGGTGTTTCTCCCAACTCTTACCACACGTGTCCGAACAAAACTAAGATTCGTTCACACGTATTCGTCAGACCACCACCACATACTTACCGAAGTTGGATCTCTTGTACGGAAATCAATTATAACCTCTCGCAACCGTGCGGCCATCCACGACTTCGACTTGCTGGCAGACCGCAAGGTGGATTGTAGCAGGAGAGATAAATTACGCTGATCGAACACACCACCAATGTCAAAACTGACCACCGTTTTCGCAATAACTGGAAAGAGAAACAACAGTGTGAAATAAAGCCTCTACTTGTCATGGGCATATAAAAATACAGCGTACATCTGTTACTGCGTAACCCCCGATATTTTCCATTTACTTTAACATGAATCCCTCTTATTTCTTGACCAGCTACTCAATTTCAAGTACAAACAACTTTATCATTTCATTATTTTTTCATTCTGAAAGCTCATCCATAGTAGCTCCATGTGACTGCTGAATTTTTTTGTTGAATTTGGCGTGGACGACAGACAACCTCAACAGTTCTGACAAAATGATGTATTGGATAAAATGAATTCATATTTGATATTTAATTTGCAAAGCAGATTTTCCCACATTTTCTCTCTTGGTGAATAAATATGGCAACGCACTCAACGCACACCTCCCCCCGGAAGAAAGACCCTCACAAATAAGAACAATTTAACCGATCTCTTGGGGTTTTGCTTCAGAATTATTTTTTGAGAGACGATTCTCGAACTCTGTACAAAACCAAGCTGCATGTCTCCGTGGTACAAAATCCACACTCAGCGTGCACTAGGATTCCAAATTCATGCGTTTGGCTTCCAAGTATTCTGAAATGGATTAAATGTCTGATCAATTACATAAAGATAACACTGTTCTATTCAGTGGTTTGGAGTTCCATGGCATGAGTCTGATCTGTCTGGCACATAACTACTAAAATTTGCCCTGTTTGTAGCGACAGTTTTCCATGTACACAAGCTTCGTCCCTATCTTGTGCCGTTCTAGATAGCGTTTGAAAAGTGATCACCTCGTAACGGATCCTTTATAACTCTTACCTTTGTGATGATATTTGTGGGCAACAAAAGTGGTCTTCATCTGAAGCATTCAATACGCTGCGAGAAACGTAGCAGTGGATCACCATATTACTTAACCAACCTCAGCGATTAAGTGCACCAACGTCAAAAATTGAGATAAATAGTCAATTACCTGCTGGTGGATAAACTTATTAAAAACTACCTGCCCAACTGAGGCTGTTGGAGGGGAGTATTGGGTTAAATTTGATTAAACTTCAAAAACTATCAGCAACTCTCGGTTAAGTTGACCATAACAGCGTTGAAGTGTTCGTCATTGGAGTCCATAACGATGAACGTAGATTGCACATGAAGCCTGTCCCACTCAATGATTGGTTCCGGGGATACGTAGCACTTCTTTTGCGTCCAACATACAGATTTGTATGTAACGTATTCGAAGTTCATGAAAGTGAATACACTCTGTACTAAACAGTGAGTAAGTGCTGTACACTCGTTTCATTTTTGCTGAAATTCAGCAAGATGAGAACTCCAGAAATCCACCAGCTGGATGGCTTCTCATCAACAAAGTCAATGACTCGCATTCATGTATGGCCACACACCGTCCATCCACATAGCTCACTAAACGCGCCACTGACGAGCTTCTCGATCGATCACTCGTCAGGTTCGGTGTCGTACGATTTGTGAATTGTTTTCACTTGTATTTTTCAGGTGATACGAAGGTCTTTAAGTTCTCAATACAGATTATAGCATGGGTCACCGAACTGCAGCTCACATATAGGATGCCCTATCTGCCTAGCTTCCACTTGTTGTCAGTGTCAAGAATGTTTCTACGGAATTTGCGAAATAGCCTTGAATTCAGAGCGGGCGACTGGAGTCCTATCCGGAAAGTTGCGGAGTCGAATCTTTTCAAAGAGGACCGTGAGGTGCGACAGTCGACTTCCTGCAGCCTCAAAACCGTTAGTGTTTCACGGTTTTCCGGCACTACGTGACTTCCAGCAAAGTTGAAACGAACTCCGTTGTCTTTTTCAATATAAATTGATCAGCATCTGTTCGTAAAACCAGAATACTTGGAATGCCAGACTTTCTTTGCTACCTATACCAGTAATATAGCAACACAGAGCAGTTGGATACATCCCACAAAATCAGTAGACCGCACCTTTCAATTAATACAGCAGTCGCGCATACCTACTGGATTGACGACACGGCCTAACACCAGAATGACTTACACGGTCGAATTGAATTTGGCGGCCCATCTGAAAAAATCAACAACACAAAGGATCAATTAGGTTTTTGGGAGAGGTGATTAACGTCTTGTTGAAAATATCATTGCCTTTATTCATACAAAAACGGATTACAGAATGTCATTCACATTCAAACTCTAGTTAATCTATTTCCTGCCACGTAGAACCAGCGGGGAAGTCTTTAGCTTTTGCGCGTCAAGAAGGCTGGAACTGAGAACGGTTGTGCTTGCCTTACTGCATATTTCGTCAAGGTATACCAAATGGGATTACACTACGAGAACAACGTTAAAAAATTCGACGTTATCCTGCTGCCATCCCTGTGGTCGAAGTTGATCGCGCGCCTAGATGAAAAATCCCCAAGAAAGAAATACCAGTTATTGTTAGTATCCTTTTCATCATTCTTGGGTAACACCGTCTTGGACGGATTAAGCCACAACGAAACCACCTAAGAATTCTTCCGCATCTTTATAAGCAATTACGAGTAATCTGTAGTTTTTCAAAAGAATGATTCAGAATCACTGCAAATAAAACAGTGAAACGTAAGGATGCTCACAAACTTGCCACAAATTTATGGTTTCAGTGAATGTGTCTAATTTTCCGTGCTAACTTCAACTGATTATGGACAGAAGCTGTAGAGTTTGTGGTCAGCCGGCTCTGCGAAAGATAAGACGATTCTTTTGGCAAAATAACAGCTGTAGTTTGGATAGGAGCTTGGCCTAATGCAAATAATACGACGGGTGTCCCCGATATCTAAAACTAGAGGATCATTGCGACAGCCCTTGTGTTTGTAAAAGACAGGTTACGCCCTATCACACGACAACTGTTTTCCAAACGAATAAGAAGCTTGTGGTAAACACTTAAAATATTGTTATTCTCAGAAATGTTCTCCTGGAAGTGAAAATCTTCCAACCTATCTTATGGTATGCCAACATGTGCGAGGTAGATAACAGCGGAAAGGAATAGGCTAGCTTCTTGATACAAAACAAATACTTTATTTCTCTAGTGTGCCTACGAATGACATACCGCAATTTTTTTCTGTATAAAAATGACCGACAGATGGTTTCATTTTGCTTGAAGATCGCTAAGAAGCATGGTGGAAACATAAGCGATCTGCTTTGCCCAGATCTGCTTGTTTACATGCGAGCAGTTATTTATCATTTTCAGCTTGGTTAGAGCTGCTATCGAAGAGGTCGAAAAAGTTTCTGGGGGGTAGGTAAAACATACTTGCTGAACATACTAGCCATCCAGCAATCAACAAAATCCATCTGGTCCCACATATTCCTGTCGAAGGCTGTCATTCTGGCAACTTCATAAACCATCGTCACCAGTCATATTTGTTGGAATCACTTGCAAATTGGTCCTTGATAAGTGTCAGATTAGGGGCAAAAACCGGCAAGCCGTACACATTTCCATTATCATTAGGAATGCGCGATACCCCCGCAGTCATACGGAGTGCAACTCACAGCACGCTTAGCCTGTCGAATAGAAATGGCTCATCCTAACAAGATGGCGGACGGCCTCCCGTCTACTAATTATGCTAGTAAGTTTGATGAGTCTTCTCGCGTAAGTGCATGACAACACAACATAACATACATTCCAGACTCAGGCTGGTAGAGTTCTTTAAGGCCGTTGTTCAGATCATGAAGGTAGAATCGCAGTCGAGGAACAGTCGTGGAATTCTCTTTGATATACGGTTCTTACAAAAGATTAATATGTCAGGTGTGCGTTTTCTAACTGCATTCAGCTGTACAGTGCCAGCCTATGGGACTACGGTCAATTGTTTTCGCATTTCTTAGTGTGGTGTACTTTTTCGAAAGCTAGTAACGAGTCTAAGTGGTGGGTTTTGTTCAACTATGTGTCTATCGAAGGCACTAGGCGAAACAAAGAGGAAAGCCATGAAAAGGTGCTGAAAACAGTACCACTCAAACTTTGACCTTTTCGAAAATTGACACAGCAGTCGTCCTACTGTCAGCATGTCTTTCAGAAACAAACCTGGAAGTGTTTCCAGGTGTCAAGACCTAGTGGGTAAAACCTTAACTGTCGTAAACCCTTGAGGTACCGTAAATGTGTGACGGAACATTTGAAGTTTCGCGCCCCGATTGGTCGTTGTCTTGAAAATTACCGGGAGAGATTATTCTTACTTAGAGATGACTTAATATGAAAAGATGTGTTTTGTATCCAGAGTTTGGTGCATTGTTGAACTCGTTTCTCCATAAAGCAGCAGACGAGGTTTGTCGAACAAACAGGATAGATTAACTAGATTTGGGTAGGTAATATATCTACTTTGAAGGTTTTTGGGAAAGGTAAGTCTGTATGAACTCATCACTTCCCTGTTAGAAGCAGGCATATCAAGAAATTAAGTGTAACTGGAAGAAAGCGAAAGAAGCGAAATCCACTCGTTTGCAAACAAATTTGGTTTTGCGAGATACTCACCTGGAACCCAGCTGAATCTCACGTTTGTGATTTTTCCAGGCAAGCGAATGTGCTGCACCAGGCCGCCTCATGTTTCAGTTGTTAGGATATTCGATATATCGCGATATATGTATATTCGTAATGCACTACTCATAGGGTTACTGAAAATTCTTCGACAGCCCACGACCGGTTTCGCTCTTCTTGGGGCTCATCAGGTAGGCGCAGTCCCAGAGTTTCCGTCAACTTTATGTTCTACTTGAAACATCACAACCGAGAGATTCAGCTGGGTTTCAGATGAGTCTCTCGTAAAACTGAATTCGTTTGCAAATGAGTGTATCTCGCTAATCTCGTGCAATCTGGTTTCAAGTAAAACATAAGGTTGACGGAAACTCGGGGACTGGGTCTACCTGATGAGCCCCAAGAAGGGAGAAACCGGTCGTGGGCTGTCGAAGAATTTTCAGCAACCCTATGAGTAGTGCAAAGCGAAAGAACGTTTAACTGTGTTCAGTTATTAGGACCAAAAAGTGCGCTGTTTTTTTTGGGGGGGAACGAAAAAACCATAGAACCAGATTCATGCCACAGAGTATTTCATTGCTGCACCTTCTATAATTTTCCGTAGTAAACTTGTTCACTCCTTTCAGTGCTTCTGCATACGTGTATAAATGGCTCGCGATGCATTACAGTAGCTCAAAATACGTAACACACTATAGTGAATCTGGTCACTTACGACATGCTCAGAAGGACGAATCACATTATTCAATGGCTGTCATAGTTCCACTGCATTCAGCAGCCGAGGAAAACCCACCATGTCTAGGCTTGTCAACCTCAGCCGAGCATGTGCTCTACTAATTGTGTTCATATTAGTGGAACACAATTCAACAACATCAACATCATCAACATTTTGAACAGCCTTGCTACTCAGTATCATGGGACAACTAAATATGAAACGAGGTAAATAAAGGAGTATATTGAGCCTTAAATGGGGGTTTTGGTGGGAAATTTTGTAAAGTATCACACCGTAAAGCACACGCATGAGGATGGGAAGAAGTTACTGCAACCACAAAATCAGTGTCAAATAAAATAGGCTGTTATACCTTTTCCATAGATGTCTTCCTCGCGGGTGTTCAATCTTGTTTGTACGCTGCTGCTCCTGTCCTGGCATGATTATTTTGGTTAGTCCACAGAAATCAAAGAAGCACTAGACTCAATTTTTACTCCCAATGGGACTCCCTAGCCTCCCGGAAAGTTGAATCGCGGATGTTTTATGTGTAACATGAGCATGCCAGCACTAGTCCACCGACAAGCGCTAAAACCATCAGAGAAATCACACCTGAACAGGCATGTGTGGTCATGCTAGAGTGATAAGGCTGATTTTCAGATACCGCCAACTTTAACGCTTTTTCAGAGTCCAAAAACGACCCAGTTAGAGTTCTTACTATATCACCACTTATGGTGTGGCTCTCGCATAATCGGGGTGAGTTCGTATAATATTGATTTAAGAACCAACAGACCATTACTTGGACCAGCTGCAGCATGAAGAACCTAAGGATTAAGATTTTTAACGGTAGGCTGAATATTAGGTTTGCTGGTTGACTGGGGTTACAAAGATCCAGCATCTTTCAAATAGGTGTCAGCAAAATTCTTCAGATTCCGTCCACTTTGTTTGACATGGTTTTGTGACACCATTTGCTGTTTTCCCAAAATTAGTCAACCTGGCGGAAGACAAACATGTTTTGTCCACTTGACACTTGTCACTTGACAAGCCGGATCGATCGAAGTTACTATTTTCTGCAAGCAAATTTTGCGAATCACATGAGTTAGTCAGATAGTAGGCCAAGGGTTAGGACGCCACACGCTCTCCTTCCCACACACTCACAACAGCGATCTACAGTATCAGAACAAAAGTAAAAAGTTCTGATTTGCGTTCTTTGAAGTCAGTTTCATTTCATTGTTTTAGTGGCATGCACCCTACCTCATCAAAAGGAAGAATGTACAATGAAATCACTCTTTCCCAGTGGAAAGCCGAGGAAATAAAATTACTTCAAAAATGGAGGTGAAACACCGTTTTCAAAATGGATTGTGACACCTCGCTTTAGTCCTTGGGGAAAAGCTCTTAAATAACCTGGATCCTGCCACCAAGGATTCACTAAATAAAACCATCATTACGCATCACTTGTTATTATACTATTGCACGCCGTATTCGCTCAACAGTTTCTAATCGATATCCGATGACCGGCAACATCTTATAGCCATACTTAAAACTGCCCGTAAAAAAAACCAAAAGACATCGAGAATCCCTCCAATTCTACTCATGTTTGTTCATTTGCACACCTGAGGCACAATTTACGCAATATGCCAGACTTTATCAAGCAAACTGGCACCAAACGGCCCAAGGCCACTCTCTAGTTTACTGACCTTTTAAATTATGACCCATGGTTAGACAACCGACTGCTTGATGTAAGGCAGGTTCTGGACTGGAAAGAGTGCTTTCTTCAGTTTAGAAGTAGTAAATACATTGAAGAATGTCTTCGAAAGGCACATAAATATGTAATCCACGTAAAACTAAAAATTGGAACCATTTACAATGTGCAAACAGGAACTAATTGATGGGGTTTGAGTTAACGGATATAATGTGTACTTTACTTCAAAGGTACCTTGAACATCAAGCTCCCGCAAGACCCCGTAGTTCAAGTAGCCAACCATATCACATTAGTTGACATCGCAGTAAAATACGCTAGCATTGGTTTCACCTTTGGCAGTTACGAGCATCTGAAAACTTGAATCATCGCCACTATAGTACCCATGTTCTTGAGTTGCTGGCTCTGTGGCGTAATCACTAAGGAATCATGTACCTTACATTTACTGTGTAGCAGTCACAGAGGTTAAAACTTACGTCACACGAGAATAAAATTCATAAAGAAACCATGTTGCACGGTCACTGGGACAACAAGATTACTCTTTATGCAACCTGTGACCAATAGACCAAAAGGGCATTCAGCTTTGCTTGGGAAAAATCCAAGTTGACTGTAGGATATGTGAAAGTATCTGGGAGTCTATTAAAAATAGGGATACCGATTCTCACCCAGCTCACCGTCATCACTTGTTTCACCGTAGTAGAAAACAGCTTGAAAGCCGCGTTTTTCAATACTGAAGTCTGAGTGAAAACGGAGCCAAACCCACGGACCGGTAGAAACAATGGAATGAAGAAACCAACTGTCAATGCAAAATCGACCAATTAAAGGAGAGAATCCAAATTCGCCGTCTCGGACTTCAAGATAGTCATTCACGCAACCTGTAGATGGTTCTAGTTGAAACTCTCCACGAAAATCAAGCAGGATTCGCTGGTTTTTGTCAGGTGCTGTAGTTGTAAAACAAGTAGAATCAAAAATAACCAAGTGAAGTGAATCAAGAACCTTCGAATTGTATTCTTTAACTTTTGTCGCACAGACTTCTGGCATGTTGATATCAATACTTGAACACAATCAATAAAGCTGAGCAGTTCGAATGATTCTGTATAAATACGAAACCAAACATGGGCCTTTTGGAAAGCTAATTTAACCCCATCGCGCTCGCATTCTCTCAGTAAAGCTAAGCAGGTCACGTTCTCACAGATTACCTACTGGAAGAAGTAATTTGGCTCTAATCTTACCTTAAAGAAATTTCGAGGAAAAATGCGGATGGCATTTTCCTCTATAAATAAAGACTACCTCGCCAAACACAACAGTTTAGAGTAGGCAGCGCTAAGCAAGGCTTAGCCCTGGCGAAGTCATCAATTCCTCTGCCCTCAACGATTTTAAACGCAATTCCCTCTGGCTTCAGACAGGAAGATTCTCATATTTGTTAAGTACTATTCCATAGAAAAGCTAGATCTTCTTCCAAAACCACCAAAATACAGAAATCACTCTTGAAGAGCCTACTTAGGTTAGTTCTCTGTATCAGTCATGTTGCAACAAAGCACATGCATCTAACCCGAACCAAATGTTTTGGCTTTTCCGGACTGCTTTGATCGAATGCTGCGTCCCACCGTAGGTAGCCGTAACTGCTCCGTTTAATAACTTATTGGACAGATATTTTTAAATAAACCATCTGGAGAGTCCTGCAGGAATTCCGCGTTACAAACTGAAAATGAAGACAAACAACGAGTGTCCCGTGGGTCAGCCTTTCGCTGATCAAGACCCACGAAATTATTTTCCACACGAGCGTCACGCTGCATAGATGTTCTTCTGCATTATCAACACCTCCACGGTGATCAAGAGGTGCCAACTGAGCTGCAACCCTTTACATCTCAGACATCTTCCCCAAGCACTCTATGTGTTACACACTTTGAACAGGGAAAACGACGTTCAATATTCAACACACAGTGTGCAACCGAATCTCACCTAGAATAGCAACAATCGGACTGATTGTACACAGCCGTTAAGTATCACAGTTTTATGGGGGAAATTACTCGATATGAAGTTAAGTGCAGTTTGCCCGTTGTGGGTTAATGTGGCTTCTTGTCTTCGGTAGCTGGCTACCTATTCACCTCGTGGTTGTGTACCGCTGGTTTGAGAGGCAGTTAAAAATATATATTTTAAGGGAATCGGACACTCTGAAGGTTCACTCAATAGCTGCTTGGTGCACTGTTAAACTGGGCTGCTAAATACTTTGCCAACCTCTGTTTTATTGGATCACAGTGCATTGCGAGAATGGACGTAATCCTAGATTGGAAGTTTGTCTGAAATGTAAACTGAACTGACGTTGACGACCGACGAGTTTCATTCTGAAGGGAAATGGGCGCCTTACTGGTGGTTCAAGTGTTCTTGGTGATAATTTTCGCAGTTCTGCCCATAAATGAAATCAGAGCGATATAGAAATACGGAATTGGCGAGCGCCCGTAATAGGGACCATTTTTCATTGTCAAGGTCAAAGTGGGTTAGAAGTGCAAATAACTACGTCCCGGTTACATGATGAACATCTTTCTGTTTTCTTTCGGTTTTTATGAGTCAAACCTATCTGAGGAATTTAGTCGGAGTGAGTCTCTTCTCAATTGTATAGAGCTTGTTAAACTGTTGTACACTAAAACTATCCCTGATAAATCATGAAGAAGCTGCACACAGTGTGTAAACAGAAAGCCAGGTGTCTGGAATGTAGTGGCCTCGCCGATCTCTAACCGGGCGACGGATTGCTCTACCAGCGGTGCCACAGATCACACTTGCATTTGAAACTTGCGTGTCGTTTGCCACGTATCGACCTAATCAATCAATGGGCAACAACTGTCAGAAACATCAGCGAGTCTCTTTCCGAATCTAACTGTGAGTCATAGATTGGTATAGTAGAGATATGCACATTAAATCTATCTAGAGTTACCGTTGGTAAATATTGAATCAGAGGCCCAAGTACAGATAACATGAAGAAACAGCAGGCCCAGGATGAAAAACTTTCCTCGCCATTTTCTTGCAGGAAGATTTTTAGACTATTTAGATGTTTGGTTTGCGTACAACACTGAGCGATTTGTTCAATAAGAAATGGTCATTCCACTGCCACCTGATAATAGTCACCGTTTTTCGAGAGAGAACTTTCATCTGATGAATTACTTTGCTTGCAATATTTAAATTCCCTCAATCCACTCGCAACTTTCGACAGACTAAGTCAACTAAAACAGGTGTGATGTTTTGTCACTCAAACTCAGGAATTCGACTTCTTGCCGCTTAGTTCAAACGTACGATATGCGGAAAACTAGAGCTTCTTCACAAGGTAGATGTTGCTATTATTTTTATGGTGTTCTCAGAAAACAGGCAGCGACCATCTGTGAGTTAGACTAAAACTAAAAACCCTCGGTGTCGTGAAAGCGTGTTTTGTGATGTACGATAAATATCCAAGAGCAGTTCGGTTTTGTGTAACAGTAAGGAGAGCACAAGCGTTGTTTCTTTAGCGGTTTTGAAGTCAGTTGTGCAAAGGGAACGCTTATTCGGAAACCGAGTATGGTAGCTCTTAGCCACGCCAAGAGGTCCATGCTGTTCACACGTAGTTCCAATGGCTATTTTCATGGAATCAACAATGTCGTGTTCCCTACTTGACTGTTGTGTCATTTCAACAATAAAATGGTCATCGTCATCGCCATCATCATCATCATCACTGACGGCAATCCACTAGTAGCACATGCTGGTGCTTAACTGCCATACAACCACAAGGGGAGAAAGCCTTAGTTTCGAGTGGAAAGAAAAAGGAAATATAGGGACATATTGCGAAGAGGGCGGATGTCCTTGAAGAAGACGCTCAAGGACAAGAATACATATACGAACAGCATTAAAAGAAACACGTCTGCCCATCTTGTCGGAGTAAGGCGCCAAAACGAAACAAACGGTGAGATGAGCGGAGATAGGAGGAAGGGAAAAGGCAAAAAGAAGGAACAACCACAACACCCGGTATTCCCAGCCAGCCGCCCGTGTAAATATTAACCGGGCCCAACGTTCTTAACTTTGGTGATCAGACGAAAGCCAGTGCTTCGAACATGGTATGGTTCCGGCCAGTAACGTGACCAGCTAAATGCAAATAAGCGTGCATTCATTGCATACGTCTTGCCGGGTACTTGGCATCGGCCTGTCACTAGTCACACAAGCTACTCACATTAGGGTACGACCAATCATGCTAAACGGTGCTGTATATCTATCACGACTTTCTAAGTGTGGTCAGGGTCTAATGGCAACTTAATCTGACTACACTGAAATTCACTCAGATCGCATGAAACAACAAAAAATAAAACATTTCGAAGTTGCTTGGAGATGAAGTGAAGGCACAATGTGTATTCCCTAGGATATACTAAAGATAGGACATTCCTGAGAAAGTCGTTTCTTGGCCTATTCCGGTGGGTATGGTAATTCATATTCGAGAGGCATCTTGCAGTACATAATTGATGGGACATGCCTCCATTGACCATCCAGGGGAGCAGCTTCTATTTGGGAAGGGATTGCTTCAGACCTGATGAGCCCGGATCGTAGAAAGTGTAATAATCAGTGGCTTTAACATAGAGTGGCCACAGCGTAGCTAAACAGAAGATCCACTCTTACAAGTTGCATAACATCCTTGAGGATTACAGATAATTCTGGACAAATAACTTGACAGCTAGCAATTAGTAGAACCGGTCAACGGACTCCCAAGACAAAAATCACAGAGATACCCCACCAAATCTGATTTACTTCCCCAATACTAAAATCAAATAGCTATAGACCCACTTGACTGGGTTGAGTATGAAATGGGGAGCTAATATTCGAAGATGGTGCACGAAGAGGATCTGAAAGCCATGATGTAGAATAAACAGTAATATATGACTGATTCAGTCCAAAGTTTTACAGGTAAGGTCCATGGGCAACAGGTTCTCAGGAAAACAAGCAACACAAATTGTTGCAACGCAATGGGAACTATGGGCTTCATATGAAGCTGAGTTAAGCGCCTTTCACAATTTTAGAAACCAGGAAGGCAGCTACAGCTAGTCACCAGCGCGCCACAATTTTACTCGATAGAAGTACAAGCAGCTAGAATATGAGCTGCACCAATTTTCATGCGATACTCTCTACAAGGTATTTTACAAACTCTATTTTATTTCTGCTTTCCTATTCCTCATCATTCGGTTAATTAATTAATCAGCCGAATATTTTATGCAGTCCGAAACTGTAATCCTTACTCAAGGTCGACTTTCCTCCAATTGTTCAACATGAGTAAAAAACAACACTGGTCTTTGTTTGGTTCAATACAAAATATCACATGAAAAACATCTTTGAATGACTATGTACTCCGTTCAGCGACGGCAGGAATGGATACCCTAGTGAAAATGACCATATGGAAACAGTTAAACTTACCCCTGATTACTTTGATACAATCGGTTTGGGGAGGATAGTTATTTGGATAGGCAGGACTGGTGAATGTGTACAACAATGGTTTCAAGTCCTTCATACCCTTGTCAAAATACGAATCGAACTTAAGTGGAGATGAAGGGAAACGTTCGGGGACTTTAGATCCTGAGCTTGATAACGCAGCTGCGTTGGACGGTGCCAGTGGCTTGTTTGGACGACGTTCGGGCCAACGTGACAGAGCAGCCACATCCCAAAAAGGTCGGTTCGGAAGAGCAACGTCAGGTGAAGATCTGTCTAGATAAAAAGTCTGAATGAAGTCGTTGCAGATTGCTGACTGATTTGGCAGACGGAACATTGCCTGTTCATCCAATGGGACCTGAGCACCCAAAAGGGCTTGAGGTGTCGGTGGTTGCGCACGAATAAGGGTGTCAGGTCTTGGATAGACTAGAAATAAGGATATTTTCAGGTAAATTTTAAGTGGCTGAAGGTGAAATTAATATAGTTACTTTTGCATAGAAGAGCACACGATTAGTACGTATCCAGCAAGAGTGGTCCCAAAGAGTGTTGCATTTCCAGTTTACAAAAACCTTGCATTATGAACATTCACATCACTGTAAAACATACTGATGTAGAAAAAATAAAATGCAAAGCTACAAAGCTAACTACAGCGGTACTTGTGTCAGAGACCCGTAGGCATGCATCAACAAAACTTTATTTTTCATGCCAACGTAAACTGAAATTACTAACTAACTCTTCGGCTCTGAGTTTAGCTGGTGGTTACATTAAACTAGAAACAATAATTATTCGTCAAAGTTCACATCGATTACACAACCAGTGGTTTTAATTTTGCAAATACGTTTTTTACAATATCTGGTCATGAATCTCGCCTAATCGTTTCACCAAGTGACTGCTACAGCAGCAAGCAGCATGTTTTGGGGTTCACGTAAGGTGGAAGGGGAGTTGGTTAATGATGCAACGACTTAAACAGCAAGCACACCTGAGGGATTCAAACCACCGAACCCCGCCCGAGTGTTCTACTGCATGAGCTACCGACTATTGCTACAATCATGCATCCAAATCGCGGTTACTTTTAAAAAGTCGGCCTGACCTGCTTTAACTGGTCATTATTGTGCGCCTTCTTGTCATGCCACTCAACTGCAATTTCAATTCTGATTTACTATGGTGGCAAGATGAAACCACATGTAGTCACCTAAACTATCGAGCATTAAGGACATATTCACTGAGTTCAGACACAATGAGGCAAACTGGGCTTGGATATATGGGCACCTGGTTCAACACTGCAGAATGAACTGAGTTGCCAAGCTTTAATCAAATAGCTGCTATCCTCAACGTTGACTTTCTATGATTGGCGAAACTACAGACTGTCTTTCGTAACTCAGCCATTTAAAACTGCATGACTCTAGATCTACCATCTAGCTTGACTCCCACAAGTATACCGATAGTGATTCCTCTGTTTCTAGCTTGTGCTTATCGCTTAATAAATGCAATAGATCATCCTCAATACTACACCAAATGATAATATTGACTGCTAATCTGCTGAAACGTATAGCTCAAAAGCGTATGAGTGCAGTTGTCAGCGCCGTGCGTCCCACCTGGATGATCCGAATTTTAGAAGTGAGTAGTAGCTGTCCTTGGATAAAAAACACACTCTCTGGTATCTTGAAATTATATGTGACATTGAAAGTTCAGTCTGCCTAAATTGGGTGACAAGTTGCCCCACTCCTCCCGTGTTTCTCATAGCAAAATGATGGCACGACACTTGTACACAAGAAATCAAGTTATATCGCGGAAGGCTGATTATAGTATCTTCCTGGCTTACCATAGGCGTGAGTGAACAAGCTGAACAATTAATAAGACGTAGATAAGTAAGTCCAGACAATGAAAAAACTTAGTATAACCACTTCCCACCATCAGTAGACTGGCAAGAGAGACGGCCCAATGGTTCGTAGCTGTAACATCACCAAAAGCCGGCTTCTGTTTCACCGTAATTACGATCCCATGGAATATGCAAGCAGAGCGAATGTGCATTGTTGCAAATACTCATGACCCCGGAACACAGCTTGTGACTGCTCTGAAACCTTGGCGGCAGAGTACCAGTGAAAACCTTATCAACACAACCGCTGAAAGTAAAGCGGTTGTTTTTAGGATTTTTGAGGTTAAGCTTCCGAAACTATAATTAGTCGGTTCCTTAGTAAGCCGGCGCCGTGGCGTGGTCGTGTAGCCTTGTTGTGCTTATTTTTCAATATTTGGCATTTCCACGCAAGTTGGTCAATATAATAATCTTGTGAGCTTCAGCTACGCTTTGACTGGGTTTTTCACCGGGTGACCAAGTATTACCGAATTACGTCCATAAAGAATAAAGTAATAATGACAGAATATGTGGCCCTCTAATTTTACCGCGGGCTGTAACTAGATATTATGCTTCAAACCATACGGAGAACAAATCTCAACACACAAAAACATTCACTTTATTCTGCTAAATCGAGTTTGCGAGCATCTCTCGTACTCGATGGCGTGTGCACTCGAGTCTGTCAGTTCATAAGCATATTACAGAGACAGAACTCAGCTCATTCCTCGGCCTTACCATTTTGGCCAATCAACACACGTAACCTTAATCAATCGATAACGGATCCAGACGCCAAGTGCTTTGCTTGGACTCCAGCGCGTTCGGCCACATCGGACGCGTGTCTGAATTTTCGACCGCGCCAAGTAGAAAAAGCGAGCTGCAATTTATTCATTTTTGACAACCGGTTAAGCGTGATTATCATTGATAAGGTTTTCAAACCTTTTGAACAATTGGTCTCCTTCCATTTCGAATAAACATCTACCCACGAAATGAATGAAAATTCGGCTAATCTAGCTCTGGTTTTCCAACGTTGATCAGTAGTTCGATCCAAAGAAATGGAAAATAAATTAATGAATTTTTAAAACGAATGAAAACTGAAAAATACGTATTGTGACGCAGCACAACTAAAGCGAATTAATTCACGCTTAATATCCGAGATGAAAAACGTTGTCTTGAAAACATCGGTTTATCTTTTCCGCAGTTGCATAAATATCTTCACGTGGCGCTACTTCTTGCAACAGGAGAAAGGGACCATTTCTCACGACTCTGTTCCTCCGATGGATGGATGATTCGAACGCAAGTGCAGAATTGGCAAAAATATTACGTTATTCGAATGGTCTAAAAAACACCAAAGCTTGAAACTGACCTTGACAAAATTACCTGACTACCTAGTGATAGTACTGTCTCATCAAGGAAGATTTCCACGATATTTTTGCAGAAAAATCGTTACAAAATTTTTTAAATCATTATACTGTGCTCTTATTGTGTGTGAGCAACCTTTTGCCAGGCGTCTGCGAATTCATGCACCAGAGCAGTCACTACCCTTGGTATACTCACTGTGCCAGCAACCCACGGAACCTCAGCGTGGTGGAGATCAAGACTACAATTTGACCAGCTCATAGGTCTTCATGGAACGGAACAAAAACCTGCTGTGCATAATGTGAAAGGCGTGAAATATCTTGCCGTTTATTTCAAACGAGTAATAAAATTAAGCAGCCTCTGTTCCGTCCCATTCTGTATAGTCTCATCCTAATCTCCACCCACTACAATACCAACAGAGCGAGAGCGTTGAAGGACGCCGGGGTTTATATCTCCAAGACTAGGTTAATAACCGCTCCAAGTTTGCCACTTAAATGGTTATCGGCACATTTGATAGCAAAGTGAGGAACGGAATTTTGGGGGGAAATTGTCAGGAGAAATATCACCAAATTTCCTCCTAACGAAATGGGACAAATGACTGGCCCTATAGTTTCGTAGAACTCATTTTTCAAGGTTTGCTGAATGATTGAACTAGCTGATGATAATAACGCTAGTGTAAATTCCGTCTGGAATTTTTGGTGGGAAGTGTAGCTTTCTGATAAAAATCATCCAGTCCCATTCACCTTGAGTGGTCCTACAGCGAAAGACTGGTGGTCCTATAATTTTGTTGGCAGGTTTATTTCTACAAACGAACAAAGACCGTAAATTCAAGTTTGACTCTCAGAAGGAAGCAATAAAAAAGACTCTAAATGTCGTGGTGGAAGATGGGGATCACCCAAGACGTTGAAAACCTCTATGAATTACCTCAAATGCAATTGCCAAATCTTATGAACCGTCAGCCAGACCACAACCTTACTGGGCTGGGTGTAGAACTCAACTCTCCAACACAGTGATTCGCATCTACTAAATCACTATCATCTATTTTTGAAAGCGTTTTCTAAAACTATTCCACTAAGTTATGCAAAACAGAGTATAATATTAAGTCACTTTATTTTCATTTATACGTTTATATAACGCTCTTGAAGGTGTTCATAGAACTAAGCTACCAGACGAATCTCTTCTCTCCAAATCAGCCAAAAATATGATCCGCCTTCTCACAATCCATTCATTGTTTGCAACCACAACCGCGTTTTCCAAGATTTCCCCTGTCCGTACTACTCAGTGAGGATTTACTTAGTTCTCAAAGTAAAAATGTAAGAGATGGGTTTCCGGCAGACGGCGATATGGTCATTGACGCACATTACGTGGTTCTGTAGAGAAGCAGCAGCCTTAGGCCATTTTGAAACAGAAATAATAGTTTTGAGATAAGCTACCGCTTCAGACTAAAAAAATCCGGTAGACCACCCACAAGCCATTAGATGCCATCCCAATGGGATTCACTCTTTGGAAACATAACAGTGGGCTAGTGTGGCCAGTCGATTACTCCAAATAATAACTCCCTAAATGATTAACGAGGCTAAACCGTGCTCATCGTTCCAGGCCAAAGGCAAAAAGCAGCTGTTCTTTCCTTTTAGGCCTGTACTCTGCACTGAAAACTATCTAAAGTTTTCTCTGACACTGTTTACTTTTCACTGATCGATCACTTCGTTTACTACTCACAGAGTCGATGTAATTCGTGGTACGAGGGTGTGAAATAAATTCACCCCACAATATTATTACCCTTACTGTGAAGTTACTAGTTTTTTTAGCCACAAAGTCCAAACAACTCTCAGCAAGAAAACCTGCTTGTCATAAGTTGAAATATTCTAGCCACCAGACAAAATAGTAAGTCACTTCAAAACTACAACGCTGCATTTGCGATGAATAATATCGTAAGAAATGCACAGGTGAGTCCGTTGTCGGAAACATATTTATTTCTACAGTGTTTCCATTCAGATCATTTCCAACTAACAGACTACGCTTATTTTACCCTGATTTGATCATTTGCATACTTCTTCGTACCAAAAGGTGTGTTGATTCGGTGGTTCAATCGTTCTTCAAGCTTCCCTTTGACTATACGATGCAGAGAGTTAATCTGTCTTTGGAAGATTTCGGTTTTGCACCCATCCTCTTGGCTGCTACAGTCCAGTCCTTCGCACCAGTACCCAAAACCAGTATAATCAATCTATCTCCTAGTCAGGAGAGGAGATTTCGGCTTTCAGGACTCAATGGGAAATTACCAAGCAAATACGCACAATTGTATCGGATTACACAAGTATGCCGTAAGCGTTTTTGTTTTTCTCAAGCTTGTCCTCATACATTGTACTCCTGTAAGGTCGATAATATCATGGACATCGAGGACCTACCTGAAATCGGTCTGCAAACTGCTATCCTTTATGCGAACTCTCCTGAGGGTCACAAGCACGAAAGTGGATGCGGCATTATACTCGGCCCTGTACGTCTTGTTCCGAACTGCAAATTATGCACAGGCTATTAACTGGAAAACTGTGTGAACACAAACAGAGCTCCACTGTTCCAGAGGTATCCATTTCAACCGGTAACTTGTCATTCTTTGTGCATTTGGGAATTAGTCGGTATCAGGTTACTTATCCATCAGCACGAAAACAAATAAACGGCTCACGAAATACAGGAACTCACTGGTGAAATTTAAATGATTTGAATGAGAACGGTCCCGTTAAAATGAATTTCAAAGGGAACAGCCGTGATATTTTTCATCAGAACTTGATGAAACTTCTGCTTAATAACTGTAGGCAGAGTGATTCCGAGGGTAGCTGACAAAATCTGCTTCGCTGACTGTTCATTTCAGATAAGGTGTACACCGCGGATGCGTTATGCTAATAAGTGTTGCGAATGTGACAGGCTGACATATGACTTCACCATCACGGGAGTCAGAACATTTTGCAAGTTAGCTGCGTCCAAATTGTGATATAGCGCACGAACGGCCATGATGCAAGCTGCCTATTTTTGGAATTTCTGTCGTATTAAACGAGTGATGTTTTGTGACTTCTTGATAAACCGAAGACACCAGAATTCACCAGTTTTTGATGGACCATGAAGCTCTTGGCTGAAACCATCGAAATTCGTATATTTTCGCACAGAGAGCAGTGCCTCTGAATCATACTATATTCAGGTATTCTGTTAAGTTGAAAAAACCAGGCTGGTATGTCAAAGCCTCTTACATGCCTCTTTCATTGGCTCTAACACCAAGGGCCCCTTTTAATTTATTTTGCTAGTTTTAAAATTTCCACGTTACTCTGTGTCTGTAGGATAACGTATTGGCCAGTTTGGTCATACACATTCCTTCCGCAATGTTCTATTTCCCCCCTCTCAAATTCCATCTAGGAGGAATCTTCAAGGCAAATGGGACTTACATTTTCCTAGGTCACATCACCGAACAGTTCAACCTCACAAATTTTTTATCAGACAGCATAACGCTCCATGGTTTCACTACGGGATAAGAGGTCACCTCATCGCACGCACCCGTTCTCCGCCAGATTTTCGTTGACGTTGCATCTATGAAAACCGTAGTTGTTCTGATTCAAAAATCGTACTTTATCATACCACTACCCTTGACGTTTGGTTTCTGGAGATGCAGCAATCTAAGCATTATCGATGAATGCGGTTCGAGATATGTATGCCATTAAATATGGTCAGTATTTTGAACACTAAGGTGGAAGAACAAGGTGGTCACACTCACCACTTCAGTGGAATTTCGACAAGTTGTGAGCTAGCTGTGAAATGTACCTTAGTGACATCATTTGTTTCTCCTCACAGAGCAATAGCGTAGTCATGGGCAACCAAAAACTGTTGACTGAGTAACTTGAGTTAAACCCCAGCAAATGAAACAAGTATATAAATCCTTCGTTTATTCTCGAATGCCTGACATTCCGCCAATTTAGGGGCTTAAAGGCATTAAGAGTTCTCACTTTTCCGAAAAATGCAGCTAATTTCAGTCGACTTTATGCGGTATGCCATTAAAAAGGAAAACGCAGAGGTAGACACAGACGCAAACGTGTTAACTATTAATTCTGATCCATGTTAGAAAATCAACTGCCAGCCTCAGTAGATTTTCCTCTCATTCACGCCTGGCTGCATCAATGATCAAACTATCCTATGTACCAGTACCTATGTAGTCGCTCTTCTTGCAACACTAGACAGTTGATATTTATTGCCCCTATACGTACTATCTACTAATGGTGTGAGTTGGCCAAGTGAAATTCCGTGATTCCGAACATGGTGGGCACTTAACAGCAAAGTGGTCTAACCGCTAGCAACGCTTTTATTAATTTCTAAGCGTTCTCAGTTTGACGAATTTCACTGTAAACGATTGTATAGCTCCAATTACGTAGAGCCTAGTGTTCAATTAGAAGATAAAATTTGTGAAAACTCAGAACCACGTTTACATAGTAAACGGCAAAATCGATAATGTGTTGTCGAAGAATTTTTATCAGCCTTGTGAGTGTATTTGTCGAAATCAGTCCAAGTAGAACATAAGGTTGACGGAAACTCGGGGACTGCGCCTACCTGATGAGCCCCATAGAAGGGCGAAACCGGTCGTGGGCTGTCGAAGAATTTCCAGCAACCTTATGAGTAGTGCATTACGAATATAAATGTATCGCGATATCTCGAATATCGTAGCAACTGAAACATGAGGCGGCCTGGTGCAGCACATTCAGTTGCATGGAAACATCACAAACGAGAGATTCAGCTGAGTTCCAAATGAGTTCAAATGAGTTCACTCATTTGTCTGCAAATGAGTGTATTTCGCTAAGTTCGTGCAATTTGGTCTCAAGTAGAACATAATGTTAACGGAAACTCGGGGACTGTCTACCTGATGAGCTCCAAGAAGGGTGAACTGTCGAAGAGTTTTCAGCAAACTTGTGAGTAGTTTCCTTTATGAAAATATACTGCAATATCTCGATTATCGTACCAACTGAAACATGAGGCGGCCTTTGTGCTGCACATTCAGTCGGAAAACATCATAAACGAGAGATTCATCTGAGTCTCCCGTGAAAACAAAATTGATTTGCAAATGAGTGTATTTGTCGGAATCTGACTGACTTTTTCCCCGCATTTCTGGATTTGATGTGCTGCCCAGATTTTTCAGTCAGAGGTACATTTTCCTTTCTAAGTGCTTGCTTTAGGGAAAGACTTCAGAAAGAGGACCTGTAGGCAGCTTATTCATTATTGATATCTACTATAGATACGCGATGACAGATATACATTTGAACCGTTTTCATCTCTATCATTCCATAGTTTGTGGTGATGTGAAACTCAGTTGTCACTGTGTTTTGTTTGTTTCAGGACCACTACGGCTGAGTTTCTGTGACTATGTTGAATGACACAGGGAGTGAAGGGCTCACCTCATCGACGCTACAATCCTTCTAACGCTGACACAAAGGGATAACACCCATCCTGATCATCTGGAACAGGGGCTTGTAGCTCCGGTTGCGTAATCAGCTACTATTCCTACAACACGGGTCACCACTTTTCAGTCAAGCCGACAACCATCGGTACAGTCTAGTTGTCTTACTGATCTCACAAGCCATGGGACCGATATGTCAAGGCATTGCGAGCTTTGTGCTGAGCTCAGGTCCCATTATTTCCTGACCAACAGTTCCCACCAGAAATGGTCTAGCCATCTCCTAAAAGATTAAGATCCTGCGATACTAACCAATGCCGATTACGAAGCAGACCGATGCATGCGACCAAAGAAAGGTGTCGTTTCCAAGCTGCAAGAACTATAGGAAAAATCTGTCAATGTTTCGTTTAGCTTCCTTAAAACATTTCAGCCATTATATAATTACTACAAGAACGAGCTAGTGAGGGAGCTTAGCACCTGAAAGTACATATAAAATACGCTGACTGGAATTATAACAAAGAAGGGGGATAAATAAGTTCGTACGGTCGAAAGGAAGAACAGCATATGTTAGCAGTGGAATGGTGAGTTAAGTAGGCTCGTGAGATTTTATCTTCTAATCTGTGTGAAATTAAACTGATGGGTTTATCATACTTATTAATGGTGACTTTCCATGCTGTTAAGTGTAACCCTTAGGGGAGTAACCTAGGTTGGTGGATGTACTAGTGGACATGCTTGGTTTAGCTTCAGTTCCGGAATGTTCAAAATACTCGATGCCTGGCATGACCAGGTTTGGGATGTCTTCACTGAAGTAGTCAGAGGATGTGGCCAACCAGGTACATTTGCAAATTCCCGTAAAAAGATTTAAGCGATCTTCATGTGCAAACCATTGGTGGACAGCCCATGGACTGTGTGTCATCCAGGTGAAGGATCGTCAGTTAATGGGTGTAGTATCCGTGTAGCAAAATTTGAGTATGAGGTTCATAACCTTATGTATTCAAAAACGGATGCCAGCTGGCAATGTAAAATTACCAGATGTTGTTTCTCAATGGGGCAGAACCATGTTGGGTCGAAAATATAATAGATAACAGATGTCCATATTAGCGGATAGCTTCTAGCTGCATTGAAATCCTAGGCGAGCTTAAGTTTGTCTTTAGGCATACTAACTCCGTATCCCCTTAACTAATTCAAACCACATTCTTAGCCATTTCGGTCCTCACTACCAGCAGACTACATAAGGTGGCGGGAAACTATCATCAAAAGCTATCTTGTTACGTACGTTACAGTATATGGAGTAAAAGCAGGTGCGCCACAAAAGTGGTAAAGGTCGATTACGTGAGGGAGGGGGAAGAGTTAATTTTACTCCGGCTAGATATACTAGACAGTCTTACTATCTCCAGTCCGAAATATCAATGAGAATTAAATGCTATTCCAACTGACGTCGTTCTGTTTGCCCTTGTTTTTTAAGACGATATAAGATGCACGGTGACTGCGCCGAATTTCAGGATAGTACTTGGTAGCATTAATTCACCACTTGGAGAGTCTGAGGCCAAAACGTCAATAGGCCAGGATGTTCCTGACCAAAATGGCCTAGCTGGGACATCCGGACTCTGTTCATCATCCTTACTAGCCTCAATGGAGATTCTTCAGCCGATTTCACGTAGGCCGATTCCTCATTTGTCGTTACTTTACTTGTCTTACCCTTTACATTAATCAGCACCGATCTGTAACCAAAAGTAGTTAAAAGACGTTTTCATAGAGCCTCTTTTTTGCCCATAACGAAAAATCTCTTCAAAAGGCATTTGTGAAATCAGTATCACAGCAAACGCCACAAGGAAAGTGATACATGCGCTTGGCAGTTTATCCCTGTTTAATTTCATATCGTGTGAAAACTGTCACTTAGCAAAAGCTGATCATCCCAGTGGTCATCTTTACTAATCACTTGATACTGTTCTGTCATTTTGTCCGGTGCTGACATACCACGCTTTACCAAGATCACATTTACCTACGTGTACCCAGGTCCACAATGGTTTTGCTTTGTTCTTACTCAGGGCCGTCAGGCTGGATTCAACAGTAAACCAGCAGTTGCACCAACAGCAACCGGAAACTTGCAATTCACATGATTCGCTTTTGTTTCGACCGAATCAGTGTCCATCATTAAGTGGTAAAAATGACAGACAGTTTTGAGCTAACCAAATCGAAAACGGCTCGTTGTGAGCAGGAATTGAAGCGGGTTTTGCCATCGTCCCGGTGATTTGATTTTGGAAGGTAGTGTGCTGTCGCGTCGCTTACTGTCTTTTGTGAATTAAGCCATACGAAGTCATCAGATCAAACCTTTATTCATGAGTGACTTAATATTCACCAAAAACGGCACAAGCAATCTGCCAATGCTGCCACCGGCATACCACAGACTATAGGGAAGAGAGCTAATAACCCACTTACTGGTGTTTGAGAGGCAGAAAAATGATACGCAAATGTTTTTTATGTCCGAAAGATAGAAAGATGGTCGGCAGACGGATGGCTGAGAATGATTTGCCGAAGAGCGGAAGGGTGCTATGGTAGCTGGGACTCTACAAGATGGTAACTCAGCAAAAACCTCAACCACCGGCTGAGCGCGTTGATTGGCTGATGTTTTTCCGCCTCACTTTTCGGACCGGGAACCACATGGGTACCGAAATCCTTGAGATTAGCCCTGCGTACACACAACCTTCCGTCCACATCTGCTCACCTGGCAAGTGTGTAAGAACTCTTACACTTCTCGATGAAAGTTTGAGAATGGAGTAACTGGCAAGTTGTTTAGTGGGAGTAGGTTTAGTAATGTTAACAACATCTGTGTTCCTAATTTCATTTTTCATTTAAAGTTCTCATCGGATTTTGCATCGCACAAAAGATGATAAAGTCAAAAATCATCGGTTGGGACTGGCTACTGAGCACAGTGTATCAACGTTGGAGAAAAACTGAATTAAGGACCACACAATATATGGTACCACATCCATAGTATACAACACTACCATGAATTTGGTCCCCATTTGGGCCACAACTCTTATTTGAACGTCCGTCATTTCTGGTTGAGTTTAACCAGAGGTCTTGTTGAGAATCTTTGCATCGGTTTATTTTATTGGGGCACGATTGTTCTTTTGATGACGGCTGATGGTTGGCTGATGACCAGTGTGTATCTTCTCACTAATAATGCAGGCCTACAAGCTCGCAGTGTACTGTCAGTTGAAGGCATTGTAGACGTTTTTTCCTGTGATTAGGCCAGAAGACAATGCACCGCTATATAGTCAGGAATCAGGTGCACTGGCACGGACATCTACGGATTCTTATATATGACGGGTAATGAAGGAGAGACATTCATTTTATCAAATTGTTAGTCTCCTGGAAATCCAAGGATTGTGATGACAGGCTGATTAATTTGAGTTCAACAATGACGGACGAGCAAGTTCATCAGAGCTGCCAGCGTAGAACACTGAGAAAAACTAGCTTTAATGGAGTAGCACCAGCATCTCGGTTTAACACGGACTGCAAAACTTGACTCCAGTAACTTACCTAATACACAGCAGATCAAGAGCTTGATAGCTCTGGTATTTCCGTCCGCCTGTGAGATCATTGTATCTCCAAACCTAAATAGCTGGAACGAAAAATTCGGAAAGGTTCGAAATTGGTTTCGAGATGAACAAAGCCTCAACGGATAAAATGAATAACGTAAAGAATATCAGCCAGATAGTAAATCTCTGAAGAAAACAGCTGTTACACTTCACGGTCTTGTTGCACCGCGCTGGCTAGATGAATTCAACACAGTATCGTACACCATAACTCGGTCTTTTTATCGGATAACACGCAACTCAAAAGAATGCACGGGCCACAAATTCACAAATTGTGTCGAAATTAGGGGGACAAATGAAACTCCAAAATATATGTATTTATTATATCGTGTTTCATACTTTGGCAATTAGGCAACCGAGGAACTTTGAGGAGAAATCAGCTATAAGGCTCTGGAACAGTTCCTGGAGTAATAATTGTGCTGAAAGAACAATCCGTATAAAAGGACAACGAAGTATTGGACCGTATGAAAAGTGTTAACAGAGTTTCCAATGTGGAAGATAATATCGGTTATTTTTAAGCCTCAGTCCTGTTTGTTTTTTCATCTATTTTACCCTCCTCTGTCATCGTCATCCTCATGCTGAACGTCATCGGTGAGTGAGAAACCTAATTATTGACCTTCAACAACCACATCTCATTTTGGCTCTTCCTCTAGAGCAACGTAACTTAGATGGTTGAAGTCAATCC
Organism: Opisthorchis felineus; assembly: GCA_004794785.1. Classification (NCBI taxonomy): domain Eukaryota; kingdom Metazoa; phylum Platyhelminthes; class Trematoda; order Opisthorchiida; family Opisthorchiidae; genus Opisthorchis; species Opisthorchis felineus. The sequence goes on along the minus strand of SJOL01004338.1, from coordinate 1,891,744 downwards.
TTATCTCAACGTCCGAAAGTTTTATTGTTTTTTCCTTTAAACAGTCGACTGGCTGTAGGAACACGTTTGCAATTGCCACCGTCTTACAGCCAGCTAAAATCTGCATGGGTAACTTGAGTAACTTGGTTCGAAGCAATTCTACCTCAACCAAGCTGAGGGTCCAGATAATCTGGTTGTGATGAGTTGCTTCCAGAAGTTTTAAAACCCTAGAGGAAAACTAAATGAGTTTGGTGTGTACGACTTTCTGAGATAGTCTTAGACGTCGTTTCACTTTTGCTAGGCAGGACGTGGAGTTTTCAAGTATCCTAAACAAAAAAGCATGGCATATTATCTCACAAGATTTATGATCAATCAATTTCCAAGTGCCTATAAACGCAAAAGCATCATTCTACTAAAAGCGTATTTTTGTGGTTCACCCAATCTTGGTTGTCGAATCCCCTCACACTACCATCAATACAAAAGTGAAGTAGTGGAAGGATAATTTTACAAGACAAGTGGAACTTTCATCCGGGAAGTCGTCACTCGAGGAGCCAGTCTTTACGTGACCATGTGATGTGGTTTTTGTGGCTGAAGGAAGACTGACGCTATATCTTGTCCAACTGAGAGCTTATCACACTGCTGTTCAGCCGATTATGGGCAAACCGTTTAGTGTTCAACAACTACCAGTAGGTAGCGGATTCAAGTCTCTGGGCTTCGAGAGATGCACACTGCTGATGATTCCCAACGAGGATGAAAAACCTATACAGTGCTTCTTGGCCTTTCCATATAGCTTGACACAACCTCAGTGGAACGACAATAGCTTGGAAGTCAAAATGCGATATAATCATGAGATGAACCATGTGCTTGTGCACCCCGTAGATCTGTACCAAACGATAATCCTGACGGCTAGAAGCCCAAAAGCAGCAGTTACTTCACACTGGACGGCCAGAATTTGGTGATGAATCAAAGCGACTCTGGAAAACCGCCAAACTCTTTTACGAACTCGTAGTGAATCGTTTGAGCAGGTAGTTGTACTCGAGGCACGAGAAGCACATGGCTATAACACTAGATGCATCGCACAAGTTGAGCAGTTTTTATGCTAAGATTTTATTCCGTTCAAACCCCGAATTCGTTTCCGAAAGGGCGAGTCGGCTTTTACGAGAATACCAGTGTACCAGTGTATCCGGTACATAGAAATCCATAAATAAAAATTGATATTTGTGTTACAGATCAGCCGGCTCCAAACGGATGACTGCTTTGATTGAGTGCTGGGCAGCGGACTGTTGAGGGGTTTTCATGAATACCGTACTTAGTGTCAGACACCGAGGAAAAGTAGTTGGACAGCTTGAACACTGGCTCAAATGAACCTCAAGGCGGCTGTTGCCTAACGCAATATGCCGAAATTAGCAAAAATGAGAATTTCCCTACACTTTTGACTCAAATCCACTTTTGTTTGCAGGTAAGCGCAGGATCCCACAATTTGCACCACAGTTTGAAAAAGAATGGAAAAATTTGAAATGGGTCATCGTGTATTTGATTTTTCAAGCAGATAGGAGGTAGTCGTTCATAAACTCTTGGTGGCGAACCTCAAATCAAAAGATTGTAACCCTTGAAAAGCAAGATCTATGCAAAGTTTGCGCTTTTGAAACCTTCGGTCCACACCACTTCAGAGCACGGTTAGAATGAATATTTCAGGGAAGACCAAAGCCGACTCATGCTGCAGAGGGAGATCAGACTGTAGCGATGCCATCTGGGGGATAAGTTCACAGAAATTACGGAATTTTGAATGCGGCGTGATAAATCTTGATAGTGAGCTAAAATAATTTCGGTTTTTAGTTCCTGTTTATTTTTTTAATGAGATAAATACTGATTTAACATCATACTTAAAATTTTGGTGGGGTAAGTGTACTCATTTCAAACAGTTAGTAATGACTATATTAACTTATGTGCATGATTTCCAGAGCGCACTCTCATTATGAGTAAGGAATTGTCCCCATGGGATTATCTATCATGATTGCTCCAATACAATTATGGCCAGTTTAAAGCGTGAATACACTGATTAATATAACTGCGTCAATGGAAATTTGGACGAACTCGCAAGGGCTCTTTGTAAACACCGCATTTATTTGACAAATGTTCAGCAAACTTTTCTCAGAAATTATCAAGTGAGGAAAGTGAAGATTATCAAGAATAGGAAGAACACTCCTAAAAATCCATATAAATCACCGTGACAATTTCCGTTGTCAATTATTCTGTTATTTCATCAAAGGATTCCGACTACCAACTTTGCCTTCACTCTAAAACAGACAGATTGATATTTTTAAACATGTCATTACTAAAAACGCAAATAATGGTATTTTATCTCTATAGATTTTGTGAACACCGTTGAGGAAGAAAAACGGTAACCAAATTGAGGCTTTTCATGAAAATTTATTCCATGTATTTTAGTTTTAGAGGTTGGCGTCTCTACACTAGTCTATATGAACAAAATATACCTTGGGGGGATTGGATTTTTTGCCTCGCTCAGGTATGACCGATCCTTGGAGCAATGAAAGTTAAACTATGACAGTAATCGTAGTAAGCGCAAGTAATCTCCACAGAAAAGCACCTCCTCCAAAGATTCCTTTTGCATAAATACTTCACACGTGTGCATCGTAACCCAGTTTAAAACGATAGCCCACTAGACCCATCTAAGAAGCAAACCTGGAAACATCACAAACGAGAGATTCAGCTGGGTTCCAGGTGAGTCTCTCGCAAAACCAAATTTGTTTGAAAATGAGTGCATTTCGCTAATTTCACGCAATTTGCTTTCAAGTAGAACATAGAGTTTATGGAAACTCGGGGACTGCGCCTACCTGATGAGCCCCAAGAAGGGCGAACCCGGTCGTCGAAGAATTTTCAGTAACCTTATGAGTAGTGCATTACGTAAACCTTATCAAATCCGTTGCGACCCTGTGCCCATCATTTGATGAAGGCGGATCTAAATCTAAAACTGATTATTATTATTTTATTGTAATAATTGAAGAGACAAAGCTTTTGCTCCTAGAAACGTGACACTATTTCACAAGTTCCGGGAAAGATGGCATTTGTCTGCTTGTATCGGAATGTCGGAAACCGATTCTATGAATGTCAGAACAAGAAGGTACTGACCATGACCGGTCAGTATATACAGGGTAAACACAGTGAAAAGGAAGTTTTTGGGGATTACAAATTGTGATCACCCCATAATATACGCCGAGCCTAGTAGGCATGCCGGCTCAGGTAATCAATAACTTGCATGACTTACGTAGGGCAAAAGTGCATTTCCTCTTAAATGACCTTCACAAATTTATTCCCTCACATGTGCGATTATCCAGAAAGATAAGACCATATGTGGCCTAAAGCGCAGCATTTCCCTTTGACGGTTTCATCGATTATGTTCACTAATGAAGAAAAATTAGTTTCTTTTGCTCAACGTTCCTTGCTTTTCAGTCGCCAACGCTCTGAAGCTTTTCTCTTAACGTGGACATCGTCTTGAGTATCAGGCGAACGCCAATAGGCTTTCGACAAACTGTGCGTATATCAGATATTGGCAAGGTTTCTGTTCTCATCGTTTGTATTGGCACTCATCAACTTACTGATTTAATCGTTGAAATCAAAAATTCCGGCAAAATATCATTCAGGTCTAATTTAAGCTCTTTCGTTCGGTACACCGTTGCTCGGATGTATCTATTGCTCATTTCAAACTTCGGTCACCGGTTCCGTACAATCTTCTATCTAAAACTGACTGGCCACACTCAAGACGTAGGGCGACTTGCTCAAACAGCTCATCTGCCATGAATTGCAAGAAGTCTAACCTATCGGTTTGTCATCATAGCTGCCCATTGGCAGCTGTTTTTGGGCATGTATATCAGTTAGTTCCACCTTTGTGGTGGTACTCTGAGGCTAAAGAGACTTGGAAGAATGTAGATTTAAGTTTCTGAAGTGCAGTCAAGCTTGTCACGTTACACTCATCAGCATCCTTACAGAGATGAACCAGTATTGTAAATCTGTCTCACACTATAAAGATCTAGGTTGACCTGAATCAAGTCTTGCGCGTAGATATTGTACTTACAGCTGCTTGGTGCGGTGCAAAGTGTGCATGCTAACTTGATCGACTTCCATCTACAAAAAACCTCCCTGCACTGCCCATCTTAAGCCACCAATTTCATTCTTTTCTTAACCGTAGACACTGAAATTGAATAGTTTGAAACTAACAATACCTACAAGCCTATTTCAAAGCATCTTAACTTATCTTCTCAATCGACCTGGTACAATATTTGTTACTAAATAGTCCTGAATAAACTGAAGTGTGATAAAACATTCTGTAATGTGCCTCCCAAGGTGTACCGCTTCTGTATAGTAACCACTTTTGATCAGTCCAACCGTACTCTTTGTATATCCTTCCTAAGCAAATTCACACTTTTCTGGTGATAACAGATGTGTCCATGTAGTTTCCTACCTAACCTAAGAAAATCTAAGTTCACTGCTTGTAATAATACATTCTCATACAGCCTTAGTACTCTGCACGACGCCATCAGCTGAATCTACCATTCACAGTGAATACTGTAATAAGACTTTACTGCAAGCAAAATGTGAACAAATTAAAATTTTAATAGGCTAAATGAATGGTTCTCAGTCAACAGATTGTGCTGAACAGAACAATTTCCATGGACAAAGTCAAATCTTTCAACCATTACTGAGACGCGTGACATATTCGAACTTTTGACTGGCCGATCTGAAAACGGCGTCGGAGTGAAAACGTCCTAATTTTCGCCTTAATCGCTTTGAAAGGTGAGGTGAGTGATAATGTCGAAAACCAAGGTTTTTTGATCTTTTGCTTGGGCTGCCGATTCGATGTTGCCCCTCCTGTATCCTAAAAAATATCTTTAACACTCAGTGAACCACTGTGCGGTGTAGCACACATTCATCGATTTAATAACAGAAAACTTCGAGTAACTGTTTCCTTGAACCTATCTTGATTGCATGATCTCCTTGTGAGCTCCCTACTACTAACAGACATCAGTCAGGGCTTTCAAGGAAAACTAATGAACTAAAATCACGCCCAAAAAATAACTGCACCCTCCGGATAGAGGTGAGAAACGGGAACTAACGTGTATATTCGTAAAGTACTACTCATAAGGTTGCTGAAACTTTTTCGACAGCCCACGACCGGTTTCGCCCTTCTTGGGGCTCACCAGGTAGGCGCAGTCCCCGAGTTTCCATCAACCTTATGTTCTATTGGAATTAACATGGTTTTCTGAATTATTCAACAGAAACCGCATACATACACAGCTAAGGAGGCTTGCACTATTTGATATCATGGGAAGTTAGCTTTACTGAGTAAACAGTATATTTTCTTTAACTTGTCAAGTTCTTCAGTAAACAACCTCAAGCAAACAGTAACTTCGTTACGTCATCGTGCGCTTACCAACCAATGGAAATGGAAACGCCTAAAATAAAGCAGCCTCAATTTTCAAATCAGCCATCCAAAGAGCAGGAATGGACTATGAAGAATAACGATCCGTGTTAGCTCCTTTCATTTTCCAAAAGTAGATACGGACATTCAACCAGTGCCTTCGGAGAATTGCAGAAGCCGGCCGGATGCCAACAAAATGGTACGTAAGTGAGTAGTTCATATCGGAACCCAATCACTAGAACAGCAGCTAAGGCTCATCTGGTCAGAGTGAGTGGTTGAGACATGAGCTACTATCGCGGCTTACCAAAAGAGCCTTTGCTGGTAACTGCATTGCAGAGGACAGGTACTTGCATGACAACGAAACGATGAAAACTGCTACGGTCAAACTGGGTGGTGTAGGATCTTTGTACCTTGTTGTTTAGCATCTCCTTGCATGTGATTCGAAATTTCACAAGAAAGACACAGTAACTAATGGATTCCACACCCAGGGGTAGAGGGCAGTAAAACTGATTCAAGTAGTGTACCTTTTTATATTTACTTTATTTCACTTTACCGGTAAATCTTAATTAGCCTTTCATGAGCTTCCCAGGCCAAATGTCGTGGGCTCTTAAATTGAGGTCCAAATGACACAATAATTTTCGAGAATACATCAGCCGTAGTTTGCAACTGCAGTTTATTTGGTTTTTTCATGGAAACAAAAGCAAACATCCACGTGAAAGTCTTGTGAACTCCTACTACCTCCGAACCGTGGATGCGAATAAATCACTTCAAACATCGTTATCAGGTTACAACCACAGATTTGAATTTTTTCTCATAAAATGGCACTTGCTCCGTCTAACAATGTGCTGCGTCAACGGCGCGCCGGCGACTGACGCAAGCACGTTCTAAGCGACTGATATGATAATCAGGTTGCGGAACATTTCTTAGTTCTTCCGACCGAAAAATTCCTGACTGTATCATCTGTCACGCAGCTCGGTTGCTTATTAAGTTTTCGAACGGTTTTGATTACCTATACACTTAAAGATTTAGGAAGCGCTAGTGAGGCCGTTTAAAACAATGTGTAAAAATAAACGAGATTAGTGTGTGCAGAGGTAGCCGAATCAATGAAATTGAACAGGCGTTATTTTGAGCAAATAAAAAAGGCTAAGCTTTGTTCCAGAAAAGCCTTACCGAACAGCAACCCTAAAGTCGGCTTCCAGTTGCATAGTTTTCACGGCACCACTTGTATTGCTGAACATCACCATGTTATTCTAGAATGAGCTGTTGTCAATCAGGTCAGTTGCTCAAAATAGCAAACCTCTCCTACGTACGAATGACAGACCAGGAAGTAGTACCGCTGTTGTTTGACCATGCATTTTCATGCATTTTAAACAATGTGCTTGTATCCAGTTGATCAGTGGTGAAAACGGTTCAGTCCGCTTTCTGATATACATAAACTCCAAAAACCGCTTTAAATGTCAAGCGAAGGGTTTGATGGCGGGGGCTTTTTCCTAAGTTCCACTCTCGCTCGTGGATTTAATGACATAACTTTGTCTCCCAAGTCAGTTGGGTGCACTTTATGATGAAAAAATTGTTCCAATTTATGAGAATAACTCGGAAAAGGGACTTTTGAGTTGATATACAGCCTTGCTGTCCGTGGTGCGACAGAAATTCCTGACTCGTGGACATAATATATCAATAGTTAAGCAACCACAGCTGGAAAATCTTTATGACACATGAGTATCGAAGCCTTGTTGTACTGTCGGTGTGGTGAATCTTTCGTCACACGTATGTACAAACAAATAAAACCATCAGTCATCAGATAACCTTCACCCGTTCTCTTAGAATAAGTTGGTCGACTTTGGAAAACGGTTCAACGCACGTTTTTCCATGACCAATGGGGTAAAATATAAAATATATTTATAATTTATATATATAAAATATAGAATCCCGTGGCAACTGAAAAGCCTAAGTTCGAACACCACGAAATCGGGTAAGAGCTGATGGTACTTTCTGTACTTCAATTTGAGACAACAACCTCAAAAAAGAATAGTCAGTTCCCACGATTCAGTGAGAAATAGCAATGCAAGAGGAGTGTAATTCACGAAATGCACTCATTTCCAAAGTGTCAACGTGAAACTCAACTGCATCATAGCTGAATCTTATTTTTAGGAAGTTTTTTTTATATGTAGATTATTGTAGTCTGCCGACTGCATACAAACTGCTGTTGGGGTATAACATAAGGTTGATGGGTACCAAGCCTACCTAACGAATCCCAAGATGGGCGAAGCCGGTAGTAGGCTGTCGGAGAGTATTCAGCAAACCTATGAGTAGCGTGTTCCGTCAAGAGGTTGAATTCACTTTCGGTCCCGAGGTAAACTATTCCATTGGTTGTCTTGCTTCTTACCAAAGTCACAATAGCTGAAACAGCTGAGTGTAGAAACTAAGAATGCAACTTCAAATCGATCGTCGTAACCTCTGAAGCATCCTAGACCAATAGGAATCGAGATGGCCCCAGTGAATAAATGTCCTTGTTCGTTACGCGGGTGAAAATACTGAGAAAAATAAAAGATTGTCTCTTTCACAGACACTTATAGATCTGATCACACTTATCTATTGTCTGGTTCATTTACATTTAAGATCATCTATGGTGGATCAAATTTCAACTACAATCCATGAATGCAAAACTTCATAGAAGCACAAAACGTAGCAAATGGACACCTAGGGGAGTGGGAAGAGTTAGAGATTTGATTAGTTAATCTGCAAGTAAGCTAGTTTCAGGTAGCATGACACTAACACCGGTTTAAATTGTAAATGAAAGACTTTCACGACGCCTTGCAGCACAAAATATGTAGCCCGACAATGGAGACAATTTATGGCTATTAGTGAACCCTCGCATATGTTGAGGATCTCACTGTAAACTTTACTACGAGGATTGTCGCCCACATGGAACACGTATTCGTAATCAACACTAGTATATCTGCCGCATACAGACCGGTCTTATATGAGTTCGCTGAACACCGTGTTTGAGCCCTCATTTGGAAGATAAGTTCCGACGCTAATCAGAGCCCGTTTTCTGGGAAAGCCTCGAACTTAGTAAAAAAACGGAATTGCTCACCAAATAACATCAGATAAGATTTTCAATATCTGTTGCCCTATTTTTATTTGTCTAGAAAATCTAGTTTATGGTGAATGAGCAGAATACCGGAACTTTTGCTTTATCACTTTTCCGATTAGAACAGTTTGCATTCGCGTGTACAGATTTTCCTTTCCACTGCTGGGGCAGTTTCGAATGAAACAGAATGTGTCCACAAGAACACAAACCGGAGTGAAGCAAAAGGACCTGCTCAACCGACCAAGATTAGAATTAATCAGCTGCGTAAAATCTGTGTGAAAATTTAGTTAAGGTCTCTGGGACCTTTTGACGCAACTTTATGGTATCAAGCCGCGATGTCATTTCGGCAGTCTCGACCTCGGTAAGCTCAAGTGTGTTTGTTGGACCTCCAAACACACAAAGCAATCTTGATATCACTAATACTTAGGTAAATATCGTGCAAAGCATGCAAGGTGCTTCTTCAGCTGGAGACCGAAAAGCATGTGATCAAGAACCTTTGTCACCTGTATTGCTCAGGTGGTGTAAAGATATCATCAACAAACCCCCAGAGACTGGTTCAGTCAGTGTCTCTCCTTGAGAGTACCTGACAGCTAACGACTAGAAAAAGAAGAGGGGATCGATGTTCAAACTGACTGTTTGTACATTCATGCTCCTTGAACGGCTTAGAAAAGTGTTGCTGCATCGAATAACTCCGCCCCTAGTGACGCGAAGCTATGTAAATGGGCGTAACATCAGGCGCACTCCACCCTAATAGATGTCTGCTGTACCTTGAGTACATCAGGGCTTTTGGCATTGTTGATAGGGCGCTTCCGCTGCAAAAGACCGGAAAAGAAGTTGTTGAGCATTGGACTGAATTGAATTCTGTGGATTTTTTCATTAACTACACTCAATTCGCCTGCTTTAATTGCAAAATTTCCTCTCCCCTCCCAACTCATACCAATCTCCTTCCTTCTTCACATAAGCCGTCTCGACCACCAGGAACTTCAATGTTAATAGTCTGAAAACATTATGACCGGCTACGGTCATTTTAATTCTAAAACGCATGCAAGTTGTCAGGATAGACCTGATAAAGTAGTGCGATGACCGTGTAAGCCTTATTTTTTCCCAGCGTCCCCAAACACAAACAAGCTTTGTTTTCATGCGCCTTAGGCAAGCAACATCCAGACTTTTTTGACAGTCTCACATTATCAGTGGTTTCTGGTGCTTCATACTCTGCATCCTTTGAGTGTAAACTACCTAGGCATTACTGTATCCTACATTCTCACCTGGTCTCTCTAAATCCTATCTATGCGCATAAAGGTGATGTGTTTATCTTTATGCGCCACTAGCCTAAAGTATTCATTAATCTAGTTTAAACCTACCATTTGAAATATTACAACGCAATTTACTTTACTAGCCCCAGTATTTACCCCATTGTGAATTCGTTCTCAAATGCAGGAAGCCTTCCCTAACTAACAGCTGGTCCCCTGAAATGGTCCCTTCAGAGAGGAGGGACTTTATATGTCATCCAGTCTCCAGTCACTTTTATGACAGTTTAACTATGGATGCTTTGTAGGTTTCTGTATGGATGTTTTAATCTTAGACACCTCTCCAGATAAAGTAGACTTCCGAAAGCAATCTTGTTTAATTGCATAAGCTGCAGAAAATTCGATGGGTGTTCCGACTTCACACCGAGAAACCCAATTGCTGTCAATAGCTCTTTGTCTTTGGCTCCTGCTCATCCTCTGGTCTTATTCTCTAGTGTTTATACCGGGGATAGAGTTCCACAGAGCCTTACAGGGGGCTCAGTGCAGACCATGCGTGGCACTTCCAGTTGTACGCGTGGATATATCTGCGTAGTTCGATGTGACAGCTAAATGCGAAAAAGTATGCCAGCCCACCATATTGGGCAATATTAACAACTTGTGCATGTTTTTTTTAAATTTTACAGACAAGAACTGCCATTCGTAGTAGTTTCGTAGCTCTTCAACTTATCGAGCATCTAGCGAATTCCATTTTGATGCGCAATAGTCTCAGACAGGGTTTTATTCTCTGAACTGCCTCTGTAGATCCCTCTCTCTCCTTATGTTCAGAAAAGTTATTCGTGCAGTCCACTGTAAACGTTCAAACCGGGTGCTTAAAAGTCACCCCCATCATGGGGATATAAAGCTTCCATCGACTTTGATCGAATTGTTCAGTAGGCCATCTGCTGGGAACCATTCAAGTCCCTTTCGATCGTCGCACACTGTGAAAACATTTTCGAGATCAAAGTAGTCATGCCGGCAGTCGTATGTCTCCTGGTGGTTGGGACGGAAACTTGATCATGCTCGCACAGTCATGGTGGTTCTAGTACTGTATAGTGAGAGGGGATCAATTTTTATGTACAAAAGATTACATCTAAGGGATTAGCGAACGTCCGGAGCGTTTTATGTCGCATGTCCTGTCATTAGCTTGGAATGTTTTGACAAACATCTGCTGTTGTATCCTTGTCAAGTTTGTTGTTTATCTTCTGTCATGATTCCAAATTCAAAACAATAGTATTGATCGAACAGATTAACTGAGCCCCGCTGCAAGTTTTTTCACTCTGTTAGTTTAAGTCAAGGAACAGGAAGGCCGAATTTCATCACTCAGAAAATTGGTGCATGCAGAAGCTCATAAACTTGCATTTGCTGCGCTAAGTTTTCATGCTCAGAAACTTCCTCTCAGGTCCGCATCTTGCACTGGCAGCCAGCCTCTGCGCTTTATCAACCCGAACTTTGTAAAGTTGAGATCTGATACAAGCTAACGTTCAGAACAGTCGTAAATCAACTTATTTAGAAAAAGCCGCTAATGATACCATGATCGCTTTGATCTAATTCAGCTGATAGGTTAATTTACTTGGTAAAGCAAATTGAGTGAATTGCAGGGAAAAAAGCATTCTGTGCAATCGGTTGAGCAACATGTGACTCCAATGGCTAGTATGTGCTCCGGCATATGTGTGACAAGGCAGGTGGTTCACACGAAAAAACAGTTGATTTGAGATGTTAACATAACTGATAAATGATTCCAATTTTTCTCGCAAGCAACGGAATACTTTGATTGCAGGGTCCCCTTTCCAATTGCTTTGCAAGTGACTCTCATCACTCTCCACAAGCATCAGCATAAACCTCAGTTAACGTTTTTGCTGCTTACTGTAATGTTATTTGAGTAAAAAACACGCGAAGTAGTAAAGACGCACAGCAGTCTATTGTTGAACGAAAAGTTCTAACAACGAACTATTGTAAACTATCCATTTTTTGTATGGAGGCTAATACCCGGTACAGCAATCATTACTCAATCATGATCTCACTGGAAAGCTTGTTTCTGTTAGAACAGAATATATTACACTGATGCAACACTACTTTCACGGTTGATTAAGGAAACCTGCTGTATTGTTTTGAATAGTTACGCTACTGAATTATGAGGCCGCATCTGCGCAGCACATTCAAATAAAGAGCAGATAAACGAGAGAATTATTCGGGCTTCAAGTGCGTCTCTTGTCCGCAACGTCTTGATTCTCAAATGACTGCGCAACTCTGCACGGAAGATACCTTGTTTTCAGAGCCTCCTCAGATGTTTCTGGGCGCGTGCTCGGAGCAATGTAAATAGGTAGGTAACAGATCCCGGGATGGCCCATGCAGTTAATTATGCGTCTAAACCCATCCTGAATGGCTTTCTTCTACGAAATGAGGATCTATTCTGAAGATCTATTGCGGAAAGGAAAAAGGCGTAAGAAAATGCTTAATAGTCCTTTCTAGTTTGAGACAAGCTTCTCGTTAGTTCCGGGCCAAATTCGGCTGGGGTAATATTAAAAACTTCGGATTATAACATCTTATTCCATTACACTGTGTTTTGACTTTAAAATTTCCACAGACGTTCCTTCGCTTGCACCTGAGTTCAGATTATCCAAGGTTGAAGTGGAAGATATTCGTTGCATTTGCGACGGAAATATCGATAATCACTAAGAGTTGTGGAACTCACCGAATGCATGCTATCAACGCTTTATAAGATGTAGGAAGGTAGCACAACTGCAAAGAACTCACCATAAATACATTGATCTTGGTCATGCAGTGTTTACTGGTTAGAATTTATCTTTCACAAAGCCCTGATATTCTGCACTTCTCATTGCCGGTGGTGACGATGACTCCGTTGCTGACCATCATTATAATTATTCTTACTTTTACTATTGATATTACTGTATCTTAGAAAATAAGCCCCGATTTACCCAACTGTTTGGAGATAGATGTCTGAAGTTGACCCAACGATTATCCCATCTCAGGCCTATCCATCAGGGTATCTTGACATGCATTTATGTCTGCACTGTTCTCGAGACACTTTCAGAATCCTGTCAAGCTATTCTGATAATTCTATCTAGAGGCCTTTAAAAAACTCCTGGATGGCTCAACAATAAGAAAGGACGATGGCTACTTTCCTTAATGTTTCCTTTTCTTGCACAACGACAAAAGAGCAGGATAGTTTGACGGTTAGAGTTTGTGCTCACTGGATAAAACAAGGGCAAGCAGATTGCAGAAGAACGGTCAGTAAAATAAAAACCCTGAGAATACGAGGATTTGATTGGTTGTATGAGAGTGGGTCCTACAGATGAGAACCACCTGGTCACCTACGGCCCTTTACATTAATCAGTAGCTTACATATGCACCTCAACTGTTCACGCCATTACTGTAATGTAGTAACTTGCTTCACACGGTATATCACATAGGACATTTTTAGAAAACATTGGCGTTAAGCGTCAAGGCATCGTCCACCCTTCGAGTGACACAGAAAAGGATATATACAAGACCATTTCTAGGAAACTGGATAACTCTGTAAGATACGGCCATCCTGATGACTATGGTGTATTTGAAAAAAAACAATGTTTGTTCGTTGGTTGAAGTCACTTGTTACCTGTGCTCCGCAAAAAACTCGCTGCATCATACTAGAAGTCCCTTTGGACCGTCGAATCTTTGAACAGTGATTAGCTGGTCCACTCGCACGACTGAGTCGATTTTTCCTGTTTTGCTGCGCTACTGCCCTAAGTGCTGACTTGAGTTTCCGTTACTACTTTCCAATCTAATTATATTCCCAGCGTGGCATGCGGAAGCTGTTGAGGCAATTGCACACTCAAAACTAACTTGTTTTTCTCTTCGTTTCATATCTTGCCGCATGGTCTATGTAAATGCCCCAGTGCCAACCCTCACCCACCCATTACGATCCAGAGGCTATACCGCCTTTGAATGTTGCTTCCGCGATTCTGTTGTGGTTGTGTATACTGGTGCGCTGCGAATGAACGCATTTCATGCTCACCGCGAGTGTGGACAATGAGCACGGTAGAACGCGTGTGGTCCCTTTATATCCCTAGAGGGAACAATATCATTCTACCGTTTTATTTGTTCGGTTTTATGACCAGAATCGGGATGCAAGATTCAATACATGTTTGCTGGTAAGTGAGTGAGTTTGACGTGGTGGATTGGGTTTCGCATCACCAGTGAAAGTTGGCAAACTGAACAAGCTTTGCACGCAACGTAACAAAAATGAAGTAACATTTAAAGTGTCATATAACCTGGCAATGTTTTGGAGTATAGGTAGCTCGGGTGCGCTGCTTGGTTGTCATATAACCTCGTTGTCTAATGTTAGCTCGAAGTGATTAGTGGAGATTTCTCGTGACAAATGGTGATTGATTAACTGCCTGGTGGGTTTGCTGCTGCTTGCTTTCTTGCGTGCAGCATGAATTTTTCCTACAAACCACAAAATCACTATTTGTGATATAAATGCTAGCAATCTTACTCTTAATAAAGTTTTTAAATTTCCGCCAACACAGCCGACAGAATCTTCAGAATGGACTGACCACTCTGGAAACAGGCAGAGAGTGGTTTTACCAAGGGGTGTTCTCGACGGAGAGATTCCTAGAGACTTCGAGGTGCAAGTTTTTAGTATAGTCTTTAACAGGAAACATTGTAGAAGGATAGCCGTATACGATGAATACGTTGCCCATATTTGGTCTGAAGAACTGGGGGTAAAACATTTTCCACAAATGATGCTGATGGATTTTTTAAGTTGTGCAACGACGGACTGGTGGAATCAAAGACATGGGACAAATTCGTTGGTTGGGGGAACGATACATACATATCTTTAAATTCAGTCTATGAATGTGTGTGCTAATGGTGACCTGCTTTGCAGGTAGTAATCACTCATAGTCTAACCACCAAAAAAGTTGCTTCTCCTGAGCGGACCCCTCGAATAAAGCTCGCAAAGACCCAAGTGCTCTTTCATGATTCTGATCATCTAGAACACGTAATTCAACTTTATAAACCAACTGCCCCTGGTAACAGACTGTTCATATAAGCAATTTCAGGTGTTGTATGTATCTTCTCTGATTCGCTCTAGCCATTTGGGCTGGAAAATTAAACTGCGCTGTCATTGGGTGCAAATGTCTCAGCACTAAAAACATCCACCGAATAGGCATAACAGCTGAAAGCAAGTTGTTTTTTATCTTACCAGGTGTATCAAAAATGGAGTCTGGGAAGTATATGATGTTTTTAGTGGCAAGAGTCCAAGAAGAATATTCAGGAACCTGTGCCACCGATCGGCTAACCTTACATTTGCGTTTGTTTCACGCAAATTTACTTAAAATCAACTACGTAATGCCGAAACATAATACACCGCAGTTAAATGTTTTGGATTCCCACTCTGGTGACACATCTCACAAGCAGAAATTCCTTGCAATTCACTGGCAAATAGTCGCGTATGCAGAAAGTCAGAAGAACAGTTGCAGCCATCTCTAACGTGTAGCAACCATTCGTGTATAAATAATTGGAGTACTGATGTCCAGGGGCCCATGTAGGTGGAACGATTCCTCATTAAAAAAAAATGCTGCTTCCACTCTTCGATTGAAATAATGGAACGTAATAAGCATGAAGCAGATTTCTGTTGGGCGCTTGTCTGTGTAGAATGACATCTCGTTGAAACATGTTATTAGTCCATAAGGGACGATCAATAAACTTCCAAGACAACTGCAGAAAATTACATTCGATAGGTTAACCTCCTACTCACGCGTTGTGATTCCTAAATCTCAAGTTTGCGGCACAACGTTATGAAGTTTTCTAGGTTTGAGTCTCTGGACGACAATACAGGTGTCACCGAGACAATTTGGTTCAGGTGGCTTCGTACTGAAAGGCATCAAGGAAAGAACAATCAATCAGAAAGCTGGCTTTTTGTAAACTGAGGTGGGAAAAACTTGAAAGTATACGAAAAATAGTTTACGTTTCTGAAAGTTGCCGTTAAAATATAAGACTATCAGGTCGTTTGGACTACTCACTAGGTCTCTGCATTAAGATCGAGGCAATCTAGAAACAGCTCAAAGCAGCTCAAAAAGCGGAGAAAACACTAAGTAAGTTTAACAGCGTATCCAGATGAAACCTCAGTACTAATGCTTTAAGGAAGGTGTACAAGAAAGATACCACTCCATGATTCTACAAAACCATCCGCATGCACGGATAACTACTGTGTCAACCAGATCGTAACATCTTCAGACATCTTGACTACTGAGAGAGGTGCGAAATCCACTTCAAGTGCAACTGGCAGCCGCTCAGACATCAAATCGAAGTGAGTTGATATGCATCACTTTTTGGTCGCCACACAATTCTGTGTGAAATCTTTTACAGGTTGCCACTGGAACTCGTATGGCTTATTTGACCAGCCACTAGGACTATTTATGCATGTTACGCATGACCAACTGTCTTTTCATCAGGGAAGTTGGCTTCTACGCCTGCTAAACCTTCGTTCTTTGTTGTTTGCTGACTTGTATCCGCACGGATGGTTTCGACTCGTCAAGGCAAGAAAACCAAGGTAGAATGGTTTCCTGCCGTCTGCACTAGGTTTCCTGAGAGGAACTGGTGAGAAGCTGGTACTCTACTGAAGCATCCGATATTCGAATGGTTGAGTTATTAGACAATGAGGCTTTTAGTTTGATAGCTTTGTGAATTTCTGTAAACGTTTTAACTTGCCGTCGGGAACAAATTTCCATGCCACATTTGGATGTATTCGGTGACAACAACTACATAAAATTTAGTTATTTGATACAAGTATTAGTTGCTCAATTAACCAAAACGGCAAAAGTTTGGCATTATTTGTTCCCCATTGGGAGAAGTGGACTTCACGATGACTTGTTTCAATTGGTATTGCAACTTGTTTGTGCATTCTTTTCACATTTTCAGTGGAAAAACGTGAATTTCTAGTTGCTCACAACCTGTGAGTCATTACATAAGCAGCCAGTTAACAAGAAAGTATTGTGACGTGTTCTTTCAATTCTACCAGTAGTAACTGAGGAAAATATTGATAGCTCAGGTTGTAAAGAGAGAAGTTGGTTTGTCCGCCGAGCTGGGTAATTTGGTTGCAAACGTTTCACCAGAAGTCGATGTGTCACCGACTCACTGAACGAATCAACGGCCACCTTACCAGTATCTGGCATTATGGGCCAGACAGCTCGCCCTACTAATGTGAATTTTGGGAATGATGAGTCCGGCAAACCGATCTGCCTTGGGAATGGTGAAAGCTCTAGAACTTTGGTTAGCTGATGAGCCCCAACAAGGGTGAAATATTTTTTCCGCTTTTTGGGACAGGTTAACTTCCCCTTCGAGGTTGAAATGTTGGTAATCAGAATGCATTAGTGGTTGTTCCTCCTTTCCGACCCCGGCAATTAATCCAAAAAAACTTTGAAGCTCGTCGAGCGGATCAATATTTAATAAACCCAGCAGAATAATAAAAATTCCACGTGCATTCCTGATCTCCACCTCTTGCTAATAACCAGGAGCTTGTATTTTTCGCGAAACGAAATTCCGCGTAAAATGAAAACAAGCGGAACACGCCGCTGAAAAAAAGTAGTTTGAGGGAGAAAATTACATATTATTTAGTTCTAGTAGAAAACTGCTTTCCGGTGAAGTTTATCCTGCCCAGCCGCACCTTTAAGAACTGCGTATAAAAAAGATCTGCAAATTTCCTGATTCGCGCTGAATCACTGATCATTCCTGCAAAGTTACGGAATCAAACTCAGGACCGAATACCTACCGTCCAGGGGTGCAACCCAAGCCCCCGGGTTTGGCTAGTACCTACCGACTGTATTTGGGCCAAGCCACCTTGAATTGGAATGAATGAGGCGAACATCGGAAAACAAAACGTGTTGGCCGATAGAAACGCAAAGCAATCACTCAGTTATACTCACCCTCTGTAAGACTTACCCCATCACACTTCCGCTGATTTTGTGAATTGTCACTCATCGTAGACAGTAAATATTCATAGGTGGTTTTGCTATCCGGGTTCATGTTACAGATACAAAATGCACGATTCCCTTGGCTACTAGTATCACTGTTAGTGGCCAAGTGAAAGGTGCAATTAGGCGACTGATTATATTAGTCTGTATGCTACACTGCAAGTCCAAAACATCAAGATTAGGTCAGAATGCAGGAAGTACCGGAAGAATGGTTGCCTTCAGTCACCAAACGCGAGGACATAATGTGCTTGGTATTCGAATACCACCCAGCAGCCATATACACTCGCGCCAGCATTATCTGTGATTTCATGGTTGTGTGCCAAAGCAAGCGTTTGACGTGAAAACAGTGAAACATCCTGTTGTTCACAAGTTGCTTATGATGCTCGTCTAGACGTACCGCAACTTTAAGATCCGACTACATTCGTAGACCGTAGTATCCAGTCTCCCTGTATGCAGGATAAATGGATGAATGAGTGAGTGAGGATGAATCAGAACTACACAGCGTCGCTAACAAGGACATCTCTGACCCTCTACTCGCCGATGATGTTCAAAGTCGTCTATTGCAAAGCACTGTCTTTAAACTTATTGCACTGTTGACTGGCTTTACAATCAATGAGAAAGATTAGTTTGCCCCTTGCTGATGAAACTTATCCACCTCGATAAAACAAACCACTCCAGAGTTTCACAAGCTGATATCTAATTTCAGGTTGATGTCTTAAGGATACAATGCATTCCTTATTCCGTAGAACCTGGTCAACATTATCAGCTTTGAAGGTTACACTGTTTGATGCATGGACAAACTGTGTTTGCCCGAACTGCCATACCCATATTGCAACCCTGGAGACCTATTGTTTTTCTTGTCTCTTGAAGACCCGTGCTCAATTCAGTTGCTCTCTACGCCATTTGCTTTCAAGTGTCGCTCACCTAACAATAGTTCCGCCTTCACTTGTCTGTTGAAACACCCAGACTAGTACAAAAAGGTATCATGCGTGGCACACAACATTACATTTAATCTGCTAAGGTTGAGCGTCAACAGTAGTGTGATACTGCTTCACTCTAAGCACCGTCAAAAAGGCTCCAACCCCTTAGACCGGTTGCCTGATTTTTCTCTATTAATTTCAGTGCAACACTTTTGACAGTCCAGAAAGATGTGGATTCATTTGATTAAACAGAACTTGTAGGGTCTAATTAGCTCAGAAGTCCACAACTGGAAATTGAAAACCGATAAACAATTGACCGCAAGATCAAAATTTGCGCCTGAAAAGCTCAAATAATGGATAGATGGGGCAAGTAGTCAGCTCCGAGTTATCCGATTTCCTTATAGTTGTTTGCTTCTTGTGCTAAATGTGAAAACACATCTGACGTTACCTGAAGCAAGTGATTCAGAATGGCCCTACACAGTCGGTTCACAGCTCAAGCAATGAGTAATCACCGCGAAAACGTGTTACTTCTCACAGATGTCATTAGCGGCAGAATTTCTCAACTAGCTCTGAGGTACTGCTACGCCTTCAGACGTCCTTGAAGTTTTCCGGGTTTTTAAGTCCTGCTAAACCAGGTGTTCTTAGCTCAACAGAAGAATAGGGAAAACTAAAATCTACGGTTGTTGGTTCATTCGCTAAGCTGCGCAAGTTGGCCGCAAAACGTTATACACCAACAGCGGTGAAATCACCAGTACGTCTCTGGGAAGCGGAACATAGCGTAGTGGTGCGTCAGTGGTTGTACGCTGAGTGGTAATGAGTCTGTGATAATGCATATGAGCCAACACTCACCTCCAATTAGGATCGGTTGTTTGACTGGGCGGCTCCATTAGTTGGCTTGTTTGCTGGTGCTCTGACCGGTCGACGCCCACGTGACCTTTGAGCACGGTCTCACCTGTTCCCATTCACTGGTCCTTGTTGGTGTGAGCGCTGAACTTGATCCATCTGGGTCCTACGCCGTGACCTGCTCCAACGGGCTTACAGAAGGGTTCCTGTCTTTCGGTTCTTTTGTACGAGAGTTGACTCCATTTGAGTTTAGAGGTCACGTATGCATCAACCAGTCAGAATACTGGGTTACTGGGTTTTTAATCAGCGCGCTGTACCACCTCTTTGTGGTGCCGACTGGGTAGCCCGGACGTCACTCTGTATGGGATGAGTTCAGCAACTCTAGACACGGCTAACCGCCCTCCTTGGTTTGAATGCGCTGGTTAATTTCGACAATGACCAACACAATCCATTTGAAGCCTCTGCACCAATTCCAGCCAGTTAACAGGAGAGATTCGTGGTACTCACGTGTGAGGACTGTGGCAAGTGCTGTAAATCGAAAGCTGGCTTGGTAGCCCACGGTAGAGTTCACTTCCATGAAATTGTTGGAACAAACGTGGTCACCCAATAGACTTGCCCTGATTGTTTCAGCCTTTTAACGACAAAAGTTGGTCTATGTCAGCACCTCCGACACGCACACCCCACCAAGCATAGTGCAGATAAGTTTGGCTGAGTGGAGAACTCCGACGCTCGCTGGTCCCAACGAGAGTCACAGTCGCTCTTGCGCTTGGCTAACAATCTATATTCGTCTTTGACACGCAAACCGCATTGTTCGTGAGATTGGAGCAATATTTTCCTAGTCGATGGGCTATCAGTATCAAAACCCAGTTACGTGTGCTTAACTGGCAAGCACAATTGGACGAATCATTATCTGGTGGCCTTGACCAAGCTATCGGTCAAACAGCGGCGTCTTCGTTCTACTCTGAAGACTATAGCCGCTGGTTTACACAAAACGTAAGTTGCACCGTGTCAGTTTAGGAATCCAATTCTAACGTTTTACTCGCTATTTATGAGCTTCTGGCATTTGCCCGAGGGTTGCAATCTAACATCACGATACCGGAGCAAGTCCTGTCTTTTCGGCATCTCTACGCAACTGACTCATTCCATACACGTGGAAACTTGTCTCCCGACGCCGTTGTCAGCAAACCCATCGTGTGCCGGCCAAACAAAAGCAGATCCGCTGAGCTAACTACGCCGCCATTCAGACCCGATACCACCAAAGACGGAAAGACACAGCATCTGCTGTGCTCGATGGGCCGTGGAAGGATCTATACAAAGGTAACTGCGGCCTATCTCTAGACGCCGAGCAGTATTGGAAACAGGTGCTCTCTGCTCCAAAGCACGTGGATAGCTGCGATCCGACTGGAGTTTGATCGAGCCAATTACGGGTGAGGAAATCGGACGCAAGATTAGTTTAGTGGACAGTTTGTCCCCAGATGTTCTTCAAAAATAAATGATAATATAAGTAAGTATCTCTAAATTTGCGAAGTGCTGGGGCATGCTCAAGTTTCGATGATGAAGAAACTTAAACCCTCGATCATCTGCATAATAATGTCCCAGGTTTTCGCTGATCCAGTCCGTTTCACTTGAATGGGTTTTACGTTTGCAATAAAGATCGAGATTCAAAAAAGATATATTTTCGGGGAATTCCCGTTTTCCAACTCCGGCAACATGTAACATGATCATGGTGGTATCATTTTGTGTTGTATTGTGGTGTGTAGGTATTTTGTTCTTAGTGGTATGTGAAACACAGCAGTGTATTTTGTACAAGATCTTCTGAATGTTGGTAGACGGACGTAATTTAAATTCCAGTTCAATGAAAACATAAAGGAAATAACTACCTCCGAGTAATCTAGAGCGAAATGTGTGGACTTTGGGTAGTTTTTTACGTCAGGGCGAAAAAGATTTATCCATGGCGACTTGTACTTGTGTTCCACCTAGAGTGCGTGACGGCGTGCTCCGAACTATACACTAATGAGCAATGCCTAAGGGGTTTACAGTAAAGGAAGCGAATTTTTGGCTGGTTCGGAATGATCAAGCTGCTGTGGTCTTTAAACCCGTCAATCATTATTTTCACTCAGACGGAGACCGTACATCGACCAGTCGATCACAAATCAGTAGGAAGTCCGTTATCATCACAGACGGTTTTTGAACTGCACTCTGAGTGACTCAGGCAACAAACTCAGTTTTGTTCTCTGGATATAACACTCTAGGCTTTCTGTGGGGTCGTGGAACCTACTGAATGATACAATTGAGCAACAGTGTCGTCCTTGGTGCAGATTTTCCTCGAAAATGCCGAGGTGTGGTAGACCTGGATCGGTGGAAGGCTTCTGAGTTACGACAGTTTCTTCTGTACATAGGACCCGCCACGAGATATATCTCGTAAATATATTTACATCCTGACGTTTATAAACGTACATGCATGTACATATACGAGTGCTTCATGTATTTTTCTGTGACCAACATGTTGGCGCAACTTGAAGATATCTGCTGAGAAATTAGTTGTTGCACGGTCTTCGCGCATCACGGCTTTCGGAAAGGCGTTAAACGATCAAACGAAGGGTAATTCGTGGTATTTGTGAGCGCAGCTGGCAAAATCAGTGGCAGCACCACATATGTAGCAGGGGACCGAAAAAACCAAGTGACGTTCGGAGAATCAGACTGGCCGGGTAAGCTAAACGGGTTTCATTGTTGGAGAAAGTGAGAGCAACGCGGTGCGTCTTGACGGCAAAATGCTTTTTTCTGCAGGACCATTGTGAGTGACATGAAAATTTTCACGTAAAATTGTTGCATTTCGTTGTGCGTATGCTCAAAGAAAAAACGCCCAAATCTATAGATACCTTCATGGTATACCTTCATTTTGTTGCTGTTTGTTTTAATTAATCTCCCATCTTAATTATTGGCGCGCATTCGTTTTTGAACTTGCTCTGATGTGGTTTCGAAAGTGGCTTCCCAGGTAGCACGCGTCCGCGCCTGGGTGCAGAACCTGTGCGGAATCTGTGCAGAACTTCTGCACTAATGGAGTACTTCTAATCCGAGGGGACTCTCAAGAGGGTCCACTCCCAAGCAGAAACTGCTCTTAGTTAGTCCCTTGAAGCCATTTCTGAGTATGAGGTTCATAAAGAAACTACCAGTTAGCTTCGACGGAGACCATTTTTTACGATTTTTTTAGTCGAACATTAGAAATACATTACGTTGGAACTGTCTAAAACTGTGTTACGCTCTTCAAATTGATTAAGGTGTGGGTGGAAATGTCAATAGAGTTCATACGATGACTTTTCTGTGGTTGCCGTATACCACACTTGCAGTAGCATTCTTTTTAGAAGTTCGGAACCAAACACTGGCACTCCAATATTCTGACTTGTTTACATAAATGTGCTACTTGAAGCCAACCACTTTCTTCGAGGTGAGATATTCTTTTTGGATTTTGAGACTGTGTGAAGTTTCCTTGAGCTGGTACATACTGTAAACGCTCTGATTTTCACCAACCAGTTGTCATTTATCGAGATTGGCTTTCTTCAGGTGCTCTTCGTGAAGGTCCCTGCGGAGGTACTATTTTGGATAGAACAAAAAGCTGATCGAAGCTTTTCATACTTTTCATGGTTCTCGGATCACTAACAACCTGGTAGATCCAGCTGACCTCCGTGCAAGTGGCCCACCAATAAATCACTGATTTCATATCACAGTAGAAATGTTAAACTGTGGACACCAATTTGATGACTACGCAAAGATGAGGCAGACAAGGCAACAAGTGCCGCCTAACCGACTACTGACACCGAATTATAGACCCTGCCCTCACAAGAGAACACTGCTCGGGAGACATGAAGACGGCCACCAAGAATTCAATCAAATTAGCGAATTTTGGATATGCTTTTTGAATCTCCCAAAAGATGAAAAAATAGGTGGATAACTGCCCATGTTCAGAGGAACTCGCTGCATAGACTTGTTCATTTACCTTGCATTCACTGTTAGCAAGGGTAGTCGGTAGCCTGGAACAAGGTTTACATTGTCAACCCGTTGATGTTGTTGTGGAGTTCTGATTATGATCTTTCAAGGGACACACTGAAATATCGCACTGATTTAGAAATGAAAGCACAGAGAATGTGCTGACCAAGTGGATAGATCGGACTCCGTTGAGAGGAAAAATACTCTCACGTGCATGACAGAGACGCATTGATTGGCCAGCTGCTGGCTGGTAGGTAAAGAAGCACCATCGCTTAATCAATAAAACATGTGGTCTAATACTTCCTCTTCACCCGATGGAATTTATTCAGCGTAAAGAAGATCATAGATGTTACTTCTGAGAACCCATTAGTCCCTGACTTTCTACGTGGATTGCCAGGTAAAATTATCCGACACAACGGAATTTTCTCTGTTGATTTATTCTACAGGGATGTCAGTTGGTCAAGAATCCAAACCCCATTACCCGTGCATTGTCTGCTTTTTATAAGGACTTCATAAACCTGAACTGTCCTGAAAAATGAATGAATGTCAGTTTTTAATCCGTTTGTATGCATTGCGGCCTCTCTTTACTTTAGTACAATGTACTTTAGTACAATGTAGATGTGACAACCCGTCAATAAATCCATGCACACTAGCTAAAAGGTTAAGTGAATCCTGTCTTTTATTATAAACGATAAATAAAGTTCATAAAGCTTACTCTGAATTGTTATCTCTTTGTCTTCCAGCAAAGTGAAGACACCGGTTTTCAGCTTGTTGGCGACAAGATCTCGCTTTCTGTGCTCTTCATTAGCGAACCATAGACCACAGGATTCCTATAAGTGGCAACAAGAATTAAAGCGTTTGTGCATAAGAAAAAAGATTGGACAATTCGACCTTAGTTTTATTATGGGAATAGGGAACCTCGGTGGTAGCTTAGATAACTTTTCAAACTCTGAATAAATGTTTGCTGTTCGCGGAGGCACTTAATTGGGCTTCCTTTCAAAGAGATTTATTTTACATGGGGAAGTGTCGGCTGGGGCATGATTGCTTGTGGAATTGTGGGGCGTACGTACCAGCAATTCTATCAGCGCCACAAACACGAATTAAACTTTGCTTTTGCTATTGACCAAAAACAAATTTACTGATAGGAATTTCCTTAAGGCTAGATCCTGATATCATACCTAACCGACCCAAAACTGAAAAAAGTGCGCCATTTGCTATGTAGGGTCGCAAATATCAAAAACATATAGAAGGTAGGTTCTATTCTCCCTGTGATTGTTCCACTAAAAGGTATTTCGGACAATCGATTTAGGCAAGAGAACGACACTTGCCTAGACTGTGTGGTAATTTCAGATGTCGAAAGTTCCTCGTTTTGTAGTGTGTCAACCGCATTGAAGTTAAACTGAACTCATTCCATCAGAAAAAGTCACGGAGCGGTATCTTACGAAATATCGCGAGAAGAAGCGCACCTCACCGTGCTGTCTAATCTTCGAAAGCAGCCACGGTAACTGTCTGACTATTTCACTGCTTCAGCTAAATGGATGTTGAGCAAACCAAGAGACCAACTTCTCAACCCGCAGGGGAAATGGTGTCACAATCAAAGGAACACAGCACTGCACAGCTATTCACACTAGGTAAATCTCCGATTCGTTTACATCCAAGTAAAACTGGTGTCTATGATAGACACCTAGACAAGCGTGGTGACAACTCATCTATGAAGAAATGGCTGCGATCGATCATGGACAAATCCTGCTAAGTTTTTATTCGGATCTAAGTTGACGGATTTCTCTAAGGGTTGATAAGGGTGTTGTATATTTATGTATTTTCATTTCGAGCACCCTATATTTGAAATGCCGCTACAGTTTGCATTACACATTACCACTACTATACCAAGAGATCTTATTCTTCTTTATGTTACGGTTTAGGAAAATATAATTATAGTGGTGGTATGCCAATAAAATATGGTAACTTATCTATAACTGTTCTTGGGGTGGATGAAACGTCACATCTCCCAGTTGGGCCAAAAATGGATTTAGGACACATATTTGAGGACATTAGAAGACAGAGTTAACAAAAAACTTCTTATGCCGCAAATGTAAAGACCGCAATTCTACCCATATTATTTCATAAGTCTGTCAGGATGCTACGTAGATCTTTAACACAAACTGCGACTTGCGGCCATAATTCTGGAATATCGATCACCCTGTTTTTCCGGACCATATATTCAGCACACCATTTTTCTCACTCCCATTCCAGGCGCACACCGATTTGTATAAGACATTTGTCAAAATTTACACCGGCGTTTTTTGTATTTTTCACCGCTTTCAACATTCAGCCGGCCAACGGGAATGACCGTGTGAAATACTCGAGTTATTCAGTCCTGGAGCACTGGCGGATATTAGTGTTGGTGGAAATCGTGCGATGACTTACATCCAGAAAGATTGAACCCAAAGTTTTGGTTGTAGACAGCACACGACCGACTTCTCACAACCGAGGTTCTTCCGGTCTTAGAGGAATTACTCAAAAGATTTTTGTACCAACAACAGGAAATCGTTTCGCCTTCAGCTGACTTACATTATCACATGGAAAGTCAATGTAAATCCCGCGCTTTGGAGATTTTTAAGCCCTTATTTATGCATCACGGGCTGCTCGAAGTCCCACCTAAGGAATCTTAAAACTGCATGAATAAGTGACCCATGTAGCTTTCATTTGAGGCGGTATATTTCTAGTGCATATAAGACTAATTCAAACCGAGCATCCGTGGTGTAACGCGAGAGCTGCGGCTAGTTTATTACTTGGTCAGTTTTAGCCCCCAAGCAGAGAGAAAGTAGTCATGAGTGAAGTTGGGTGTATGTTGATCCTAAGAAGTTAAACTTTAGACACTGCTCAGCGGTGTAGATTGTGAAAGTAAGCTAATAGCAACTACAATTTTCATCGGGAAGAAATTTCCCACTCCCCTTAGTGGTTGTTATTGTCCTCATCATTTTCATTCCTGTTGTTGCTATTCTTAAGGTAGAAAACATTTTGCCCGGACGATTTTATCCATACTTGGCCGGAAACTAGTATGCGATAGACAAGTTGGTCCACCATAGGATGAACCAAAAAAGATCCAGTTCTTAGCAAAATGAAACAACAGATGACGAAAAGACGTCGAAAGCAAATTAAGCCATCATACGAACAAAAGCCGCCTTTCCTATGAACTAATTTCCTATTTTGGTTTAGGTCCCGTTCGCTGAATTACAGGGAGAACCTTATACAGGAGTGAAGACCACCTGGGTTTTCAGTGGATACCATCTTTTATTCTAACACCACTGTCAGCAGCGTACTTTGTTTCAGTGCACATAGCTAAGACTAACCAATTAATGAAAATCACGGGCTTTAACCGATGCTGGTAGAAACAGCACTAGTAATATCGGCTATGAAAGTTAACAGGCAAATGTGTACCAATGACGAAATTCCTTGTTGGTCTTGAGGCATAAAGGGTTTCAGTGCAAACGAAGGTCAAACCTTGTTCGAATCAACCACCATTGGGTGGTTTAAATGCATGCCAACCAAACTGTTGATTCGCAGCTGATTTTCAGGGTGTCTAGCTTCTATCAGGAAAGTTATCAGCCCAGTTTTCCCCCTGAACATTTGTCAAGTATGCCTCATTGGTATTTCTCAGTGACTGCTCCAATTATACTAACTTAAACTAACAGGATGAAATCCGGCAAGTAAAAATTTAGAGTCCTTCAGTACTTACAAGATCTAATCTAGGCTATTATTCTGACTACGGCACTCCATTCTTCAAAAAGACCACGGGCTTAAATTCGGACAGAATGTTTTGACGAAGATGTGGGCGGCTGTCGACTAGCTTAGTTCATCGGGTAGGCAACAAGGAAGGCGAAGAGGCCCAGAAAGCCGAGATTTTTGGAGGACGGCCCCACCTTTGTTTTCTGTTTTTCCGGACAATCTGTTCTCTGGTAATTTGCCCAAGCACTCACGCCCCAGATACTTTCTCTTCAAAAACTACTTGATTCGTTTTTGTGAATAATCTTTTAAGTAACGAGTAGATGCAATGAAGGCTTCTCGACTGACACCATCACAAGAAACGGCGTACCTGGCCTCCTTATAAACTGGCTTCCCAATCAGAATTTAGTTTCAGAGAGAAAATTTAACATCTCTTGTGGTTCCTATCGGTCCGATCAACCATGGAGAGACAAAGTTGAGTCTGGTTTAACACTAACTCCTACACTGCTGCGCAAAGCTCCTCTCAGGGCAAAATGTCAAGACAGATAAAAACCGAGTGAGTTGTTTTTATCCTTCGACTTGTGCCTAATGCCTTATGACAAGTAATGTATTCCCATGGGTGCTTGAGATTGTCTTATTTTGTAAACCGTATGGGAATAGTGACGGAACATGTACACATAATGCGAAGATAAGACTATGTGTTTAGTAAAATCTTCAAAGTGATCATAATAGTAGTGCGGACAATACCATCCTCTACGAGGAAGCTTCCCAAACGGCAACTTTAGCATTGTCTGCATAGGAGTTTTTCATTTCGCTCTCAATAGCCGGAAGGAAAACGCTTCGCCCAACTCTGAACCGGTTCTTATGATCGCCCTTTTTTGATACCAGCACAATACCTATTAGTCTTCCAGCCCGCAAACCGAATGCTTTATATCAGCAGCTCTCCTGTTCTGTTGTCTCATGAGACAAATGACCATTCTCAACCTCTACAAACAGCTAGGTAGTCGACAGTCGTGGCAGAGTTCTGTTTGGTGACAGCTCACCAGAACTATTGACGGGCTATCGGGATGAAACTAATCCGTAAGCATCACTGTGACTGCAAACGCTTACACACGTCCTAACAGTTTACAATTCAGAATGTTCGTGTGCATGTTTAAAATGTTTACTACTATTCTCGGATTGCAAAAGCACATCAGTTAACTTTGCCGCAATGTTTAATTTGAATTTTTTGCATGGTGACGCATGCGCGGTGCGCAAGGTAGCAACATGAAAAATGCCGTATATTTCTCCTCTCTGTCACGGCTTTAAAAGACCATAGAAAATTCATCTGCGACAGTAGATTAGTCACCATTTGGAGAATCCCATTTATGGAGCATTTTGTAAAGTACGCAGCCATACAGTCATATTGGGGAAACAAACAAAGAACCGTACGTCAGTGTTATTTCTGAATTTCAGTTCAAATAAAGAGAATTAAGCCCTCCCATGCTGTGTGAAGATGGATTTGGTGATAACTAATTTTACCGGCATCTCATAGTTGTACAGCTATTTGACGGCTCCCTCTGGTTAACTGTCTATTCATAAAGAGCACTTTTATCTGTGAGGTCAGGTAGCGAAAGCTTTCATGGATCTCAGCAGTAAGAATTTGACAGTGCGTGAGTTCGCTCAATCAGAGGGGTTCGTTTTTGAAATAACATGGTTTTATTTCACGTTTTACCAGGTTACTATCTAAGTGCTATTCAGTTCCTGCTGACTGGAACCTGCTGTTCCGACTAGAGCCAAATACGCTCAAAACTAAACATTGACAGCAATTTTTGTGTTTGATCTAATGAGTGCATTTTTTATCAAGGAAAAAATTTAAAACCGATGGTTTTGAATACTCCCGCAAAGTAGCGCATAATTTTTCAGTAACTTCCAACGTTGGTTTATTTTTCTACTAGTGGCCTGATGAACAGTGTGAGTATGCCATCACATTTGCCTGACTGTGGTCAGTAACTGGTGAGAAGTTTCCACTTGTATCCTTTAGGTAACCGAACATCTCGAATAGATGAGATCGTGCATTATCATTTTGACGGCCAGCGTTTGATACCCCATGGTGCTCACAAGCCGGCAGCCGGTAGCTGGATACCGTCACAGCGATCTGCGCACTTACTGCTCTGGGAATGAAAACAAAAAAGATAGATTTAGGAGCTTTTCTTACTTTTTCTTAAGTTCACTATCTATCAGTAACTGATGTGATCAACCTGAAAGTACAAATGATCACTTTTACAGTCGGAAGTTAATGCAAGTCATTCTCGAACAGAAGGTTATTTGCAAGCTAGAGGCACACGTTTTTTCACTCTGAAACCCGGAGGAATCCTGGAAATTAAGCAACCCTTTCAAAAAAGGCTGAACTAACTTGGTGCACATGTGGACGCCAGGAGTGTACTTAATTTCTTAACATTATTGATTAATCCAGTGGATTATTTTCTTAATGTTCCGTGCCAAAAATATTGTCCATTTTGTTATACAGGACAAACAACTAGACATTTTGCCAAGGGTGACAAACTGATGAGTTCAGAAGAAGCGGCAGGAAAAGATGAATGTACCAACAAATTATTCGCTGGATGTCTCTCACCAATGGGATACCTTTTTTGATGTGAGCCGAAAAATGGGAAAAAAATTCCTCCCAAGAACCAGATTGAGAAAGACGTTTTGATGCCGAATATAGTAACAGAAGGAATATATATGTATATGTGATGATTACAGTTGCTTGAGCAACAAGTGTATCTCCACGGTTGTTCTCTGGTGCGTATTTTTGGTTCTAACTAATAAACTGAAGAACTAATCATGACAGAAAGTGACCTCGTGGCTTATGTACTGCAGTAAATCACGAAATTTACTCTAGAGCTTCCGCTCGGCGATGGTTGCTCTAGTCCTTCTGCTAAGTGCCAACAAAAGTTCAAAGTACTTTTCAGCTGAACACTTTGACCAGAGGTAGGTTGTATGGCTGTTAATTCTGCCCAACGGCCCAGATTCTTAGAGTATCAAACCCAAGTATTCTCACCCCTCACAAGCTAAATGCATTTCATTTAGCCCAATCATAAAAGGTCTGACCGTTTACTACCCAACTTGTGTAAGCTATTAAATGAAGTCTATGAATGGGCCTCAGATCGCCAGAAAATAGAGCTTGCTGTTTCATGGATGTATGTGCGTAGATCTTGTGCATCGTAGATCGCAGATCAATGTTGCAGACAACCTATGAATTGACAGTGGTCTTGATGTCAGTAATGGATTATTGTTCCGACTAAGGAAAAGTAAGCTAAGATCGATTTTTGAGCAAATAGAGACACCAAAGGGCACGGAACAGCGGTTTCTTCAAATATTGTCTTTAAGAACATCAAGTACGATAAGCCGAAAGAACAATCGAAGTACATATTCAGAAGTGACCTGATTTCTATTTTTCTGGTTCGTGAAGAGCAAACTCCACTTTTTACTTCGGGGCCGTCAATAGCGCCGGTTCGGGAACTTATCCAAGTGCCAACTTTCCTTCAAGAACACAGATGGCTGGAGACATGTTGACATCGATATTGATAACCCTGTGCTTTGCATTTGTAAATGATGTGCGCATTTTGAGTTGTATTTGCGCTTTTCAGTTCCGCTGGGAAATTTACTGTGGGTTATTCTGCTTCAAATGCCACTTGGATTTTCATGCTTGATATCAAGAAGATATAGTCTGTTGTGTGAAAGTTGACCATTAGGAATTAATACTGCGGCATAAGTCAATAACCTCAAGTTCATACCGTTTATCAAGTAACCATCATCTGTATGATGACCCGACTATCAAACATAGAAGCCTGTCAAGATGTCCTCAATTAAGATCATCTTCATCCCGTTGTGGTTCTCGACTGTGCTTTCTGTCAAAATACATGACTTGGAGGTGAGACCTGAACCTTACACTGTCAGGCTACTTCTCACTACAGCGAGGATGATGGCTGACCAGACTCTGTTTTAGCGGAGTACTGATGTTTGGTCCTCTACCCTGGATGATGCTTCTTACGTGACGGAGTCCGTTGGTGCCCAACCAGCTTCGTCCTCAAAATATCCAGTGCATTTTTCTCGCCTTGTGAAGGGCATACTCTAACCGAACTCAGGTGAGTAGAGGACAGACTGAGATGTGAACAGCCAGGTTATGAAAGAATACTCATTTTCCGTAAGGCTATTAACAAAAACTGGGGGGTTTGTCAATCCTTTCAGATAGAGACCCCTGCATAGGAAAGATCACACTCGGGTGGCCCCGTAGGAATACATATGGACATATATGCATACGTTCATATATTCATATATAGACGTACGTAAGCCGACCGCATGTAAGGACCGCGTTCTGTTGTTCTCGAAGCCCTCTAACTAAAACGGATATCTCTCTGAAAAGTCAACCTTTAGACGTAGTCTGTCCGGCCCTGCAGTTACTATTTTTCTTCCAGTAAAACTGTGCATGTAAATTACCGTCATAATTTTCCCGTGGGCATTACCCAGTTTTCTCGTGCGTTCGTTGCCTCTTGCTACCCATCATGTGTAGATTTTTTAGGTCTGTATATTCCATATAGAAACTGAATGATCTTGTTGTATCTGCATAGTAACCGACGTCCGCAAGCACAACTACCTGAATGGGACTCCGGGCCAGAGTGCAATAACTTTACAGGACAGTGTTGTGCAAAAACATCACAAACCGGCTCAACTGAATCATAGTGGCCAGTAATCGGAAGTCTAGATCTATCCTGACGATGTGTCAATTCACACCTCCCCTTATGACAAATACACACCGTCTGCATAATCTTTGTCACAGATCTTGTTAACAACTGATAACCAGGGCAGGATAGGTTGGCTGAGGCGGAATAAATCTACGGTGTGCTTCCAATCTGAACCTATTTGTGACGCTTCAAGCGACATATGGGAAGGCTCTCCTGACAGTGTACTATGGATACTGTAACCTTTCGTAACTGAACATTTCCGTAGAGGGCCTACTGTTTTATGATCCTTGAGAACGGATACAAACCTAGTTGTTTTTCGTTGCAAGTCTTCTGAGTTGAAACTATGAAGGTTGGAATGCGTGACCTGATTCATACCAGAAAGGTGCTCGGTTCTGCTAAACAAAATCGTGCAGCGTAAACTATAACACCGGGTTACATCCTGACTCTGATTTGTTTGCTTGTGGGTGGTTTATGGATATGTGAAATTCATATTCAAATTATCCTCTTTTGAACAGACCTACTCCTGTCCCGGCGCACTTATTCTGATAAGTCTACATCAAAGACGGGGATCGCTTGACGCGAATGTCCCTATCTGACGTGGACTCACCCGAGTAACCGCGCCAGGGTAGCAGGAGTACCGTTTAAACGAGAGTGACATGGATGTGAATTTTAAAAATCCCGCAGCCACCTAAAACCAGCCTAAAAGTGTCCGCTATGTCCCAGACTTCCGTGACGGTACCTGACTGTGAAGTCCTAACGGACGGACTACTCGATCGACAAAACTAGGATAGTTACTGGGTCACCGTTCGAGGAGTCGGGCATACCAGTCACACCTCCAAAGCGTGAAAATTTTCGGCTGTTCAGATTTGGTAATTCAGGTGCGTCCAGATTGTGCCACTGGAGTAGCGGTAACACACTTCTTTCACATGTCAGGTATTTGGAGTTCAAATCCCGATATGGCCAAGCTCCTATAAGAACAAAACTTGATTCCAATATCTGCTCTTAGGTGTAGACTCACCAGTATAATTGCTCCATGAAAGGACAACTGTTCAGAGGGGAGTGTTGTGAATTCTAATTTTCAGCCCAGTCACTTCTTGCTTCTGCCGCTAGTGCCAGGTATTTCTTCCGTGAAATCTCAAAGAAGGCTTTTCAGTTTTTGTCATCTTTGTAAATGTGCGTGTGTATACATGTACATGCAACCATACTGTTGAGAAACATACCCATTTTAGATTTCACTGCCTGGCTCGCGAAGTGATTAATATTCTAGACGAGAGTCAAAGGATTAATGAAAACATGCACTGGAATATAACATTCTGGAATACACTTGGAAGAAATTTCAGTACGAGTACCTTAGACATCTCAAGACTTATTCCGGATATTCCTCACTGGTAAGTTCCATCGCTCCTTATATATATATATATATATATATATATATATAATGGTAAAGATGGCAACGTAATCAACCATATGGTTAATGGAATACTACCAGGCTTTCCGATGCGATTTTGGTAGCATGCTAGCCTGCGGCCCTCCGGAACATTGGCAAAATGCTCTAGTGGAAGACGTGTGGTATTATGCTGGAACTGAAAGGAACTGAGGGTTGATACCAGTAAATCGCTGATGACACTTGTGCTCATTGTTACGAATTAATACTTAGATCTCTGTATGTTCTCCCCACGGATCCCGTTCCCTCGGGTCAACATTGGCGCAAAGGGCCTACATACAGCACCACACTCGGCTTCGCCCAACCTGTTTGTGGCCCCCCAGTTATACGTCCCATTAGTGTATTTCGCCAATTCCGTGCAATTTGGTTTCAAGTAGAACAAGAGGTTGATGGAAACTCGGGGACTGCGCCTACCTCATGAGCCCGAAGAAAGGCGAAAGCGGTCGTGGGCTGTCGAAAAATTTTCAGCAACCTTATGAGTAGTGCACTACGAATATAAATGTCCCATAGTTTGACGACTGTTGGCGGTAAAGTTAATTCGTACGGATGCCATACATCATTCACAAGTTTAGAGAGAATTGTAGTCAATGGTTCCGAACCATTATTCTCTGCGACTGATTCACCCCACCAAATGAATTTAATTGGAGCGTAATTCACACTCTTGAGCTTTGGTTATATCTCGACAGCCTGATGAAGCATTCGAGATGACCGTTGAATGTTCAGACTGAAAATCGCAGATATTCCTCACGTACACTGCTGGTAATCCATCCTTGAATAGTGCTATGCTTTTTTCTCGGGTGGGGCTAGATTTCGTACCTGATCCGAAAGGCTTAAGCTCTAGACAGTGAGATGTGATGGGGCCTGTGGTTGTGTCGATGGAGGTCAGAATAAAACAAGGCTACGGGGGCTACGACCAGCGAATGCCAGTGTTTCACAAAAATATATAGTTATGCAAGGTTGTTTTCATTTTCATCCCAGTCACTGATAGATATTCCTCTTTAGTTTCCAGATGGGGCATTTCGTTTTACCAACCATCTTTCTCTTGGTTACTTAGTTATCAGTATATTTGCTTACAACGCATGTGTGCATAATCTTCCAATTTCTACACAGCACAAACGTCAGCAATCAGGGGAATCATCAGCATGGTGTCACGGTGCAGCTTCATCAAATGATGTGAGTTTTGTCCGGCCACATACTGATAACCACTCATCAGGCCTTGTCTTGTTTTGAATGGACGGAACCCAGTCCCTTTCATCTTATCAAGCGAGAAAAATGAGGTAAAGGTCGCAAACCGCACCGTCCACCATTTAAAATACGGTTTTTCTGCTTGAGTCACAATCTGAAGTCATATTATATCACGTTAGCTTACTGGAAGTTCTCGCTAACACATTGAGAGTCGTATTGCCCAAGAAACCCGATGCGCATAAGTGGTTGCCTTTGAAGGGGATCTTCGGTGGATGTTTCACATGAAGAGTAAGCACTGTGTTCAGAATACAAAAAAATAACCGAAACCGGTCCGTCACACCATTATGCATGTCTTAAGTAAATGACTGGTAATCTGTTTCCCTGTTCTGAAAATCGTTCCAGTAAATGCACGGGCTGGAGCTTTATGAATGCTGAGCTGTTCGAGTATATTCTGAGACAATAGTCCTTCTGTTGGAGACTGGGAATTACAAGGTCTCAGGCAGGACTCCTTCAGTTGAATCAAACATGAACACCACCCAGTTAGGATTGGTAGGCTTGGCGAAATTTTTCAAAAGTTCACAATGCATTTCCTCCACCATTTAGCGCACCAACTAGGTTTCCATCAATTTTTTAACTGAGCGTCAGATTGCACATCCATCGAATAAATCACTCACATTATTTCTAGGCTTCCGCTGAATCGCTAAAGTATGATGTTATTTAGCCGAATGCGCAGCGTAAGCACGTGCATTTCTAGACTCTGTCTACTGTTTATAAAAGAGGCGCAGCTGTCCTCCTGTTCAGGAAGCGCATACTAAAAAGTAGTCTTAATTTTTGGTGCTAGAGGGATCCCTGAGAGCTCATGACTTAAGCCGGCTTAACCTGCCGCCATCAAAAAATAATTGATAGAATAACAATAATTATAATAACTATAATAATAATGGCAATACTGTTGCGCAAATCATTCATTTGCACACCCACTCCAGCTCTTACGCGCCACCGTTTCTGAAAAGTCAAGAGTTGGGACCGTATTGAAATCCATTGTCACCCTTCCGCTACGCGGGCTTTCTTGACAAAGTGATGCTTTTGGTGGATAAGTGGGGTGGAGGTGTCTGTACATACCCCTGTTTGTTGCAAGCCGATTGCTCTCGCTTATGGCTTGGTGGAACGCTCTCTGTTTCGACCAGTCGCTGCCCATCATTGCTGGACCTTCTGAGGTGGCTGTGAACTACCTGGCAGTTTGCTTTTATTGTGCGTCTCAAAGTTGAACTTGTTTTGCTTTCTGAAGGCTTGTTGCCCGTGGTCATTTTGAACTGCTGTATGAGAGCTGTTCATCCCGCTTTTAGCCTGAGGTTTCATCGCACTGCTTCACTGCTCACAATAGCACAGGTACTAATATACGAAGACACTGTGTTGTCAGTCTAAAGCATGGACATCTGGGGAGAAACAGTCTCCTTACAGGTATCATCTGAGCTTAGGTGTGAACACCCAAATCACTCTCCCCTAGTCACACCAGGATCAGGTGTGGTTGCTGGAAGAGTGTAAATAATTTGCTGGTGGATCGGAAAAGTCTTTCTAAACTTCGTATGCACTAGATGAACTGTCATAAAATAGCTGACAATATTCAGCGTCCAAAAGAATGCGGTGAAGGCAATGTATCTAAAAATAAGGGCCATTATCCTACAGCACCATCTATAATTCCTGGAAAATGTTTACCACCTGCAGAAAACCGGAACTCCAAGGTGGTCTCTACATGGAGGGTTGAGTACAAGCAAGTAAAATCTCTTGTACTTCACACTGGTGCCTTCTGTACTTCTTGGTCGGAGGTCTGCACAGTACAGGAACAGATATTGTGAAATGGGAGACTGGAGCACAGGACGTGATCGCATGCGGGGAGACACCGCAGTATGCTGTCTATCAATCCAGCGGGTAGCAGTTTTGAGCCAGACAGCTCAGGCAACAACAGTGTACCGGGATTTGGTGGACTAGGTGAAAGAACTTGTTGAGCCTATGGACACGGTGGCTCTGCTTGCGTTAGTCGGTCTGAACCGATTCTTAATCAACGAATATATATATATATATATATATATATATAACCCTTCAGTGACAACAGTTCCCCTCCATGGTTGGTGTGAATTCAATTTACCAGACGCAGCTTGCTAAAGACATCTAAGTGACTTCCTATTACCTTCTCTGTACTGACCTCCTTCGTACACTTATAACCGCCATACAGACACGACCTCGGATTGATTTATTGGTAACAGTCCACCACCCTTCGAAACAGTTATCATTGTCCGCGACTGGGTGATCTTAAAATCTGTCCTTCCAGTATGTTAAATCTGCATTGCCAACGTGATTACCTTCCTACCGACTAAGCTTTACAGTTAACAAGCCCAGTTAGCCGAATATGTCCTACGAATGACTGGCAGGTCGTGGTATTACCGCTGCTGCCTATCTTCAGAGTTGGCTTTCATTCACAAGTGCTACCCATGTTCTGAAGGAACATTTGCTGCCTACGATTATGATTGGCTGACATCCGATTCACATTCACCCATCGCTGGAACTCCTCCCACGGCTGCGATAATACGAACGGCTTGTGTGGAGCCGGATATGCTGCCGCGTGTGAGGTTTTGAATTCGACGTAAACCAAAAGAGGAAATATCGGCGAAAAACACTCACATTATCCCGTTCCTGCTAACACATAGAATATTCACTGAATCCGCACCTTCACTTTGATTGGCAGGAAAGCAGCCATGGGTCAGGTGGCTTTAAGAAACCACAAACAAACCACTAAGTCGTACGAGTCGCCAGGTCAGCGGGCAATGGACGTAGAGTTTTCTCCACGAGACGGGATCACAATGGACACAACTCAATGCAAAAAGCCATGGTCCTGTAACTTGACGCATAAACTTGCAGTTCGTTCTGGCAGAACTTCGGTTTTAAACCCAGTTATGTGACCTAGCTGGTTGAGTGATGTTTTTAGACTCGGTCTACATTAGGTGAAAGGCTGTGGGATATAAAAGGTAGGAAGGTCCTTCTTTTTGACTCAATCGCCGGACGTTTTCGGAGGTTCAATGCTTTTACGAGCAATGCTGGGAGGCCCAAGTAGCCTAAAATGTCGTTCCGTCGTTCTGATGACTCAAGAAAATGGAATTTCCATTCTCCTCTCAAAAGCGTACAAGCTCAGCGTGCTGTGGCTTGAGTGTGTGTCATGTCTCGTTTACTGCCTTAATCTCAGTTTCCTGTATTGACTTCATCTTCATGAGGGCGAAATGAAATATTTCTAATCACTATATAACGCTGAATCATACTGGATGACCCACTCATGTTGAGCTGGAAAAATGTCACCCTTCTTCATACGAGGTATGCTGTCAGCTATGCCGAACAGCCTTATGTCCATCAGTGGCTGGACGAGGAAGTTTAGTTCCTTCTTACGTTTGTTGTTGCTTTTGGTGCCGTGGGTACAAACTAGTGCTTTGGGAGGATATTTAAATTCAGGGCATAGAGAACCACAATCGCTAATTTCGTGTGAACTTACTCACAATTAAGCGCAGTCCGTCCGTTTCAATTACGTCCCATTCGCCAACCTTTCTCACGATGTCTAACTGACTGTCTAAGGTTGAATTTATGCGGGCTTATTCCACCTTTACACGTTGAGTCGATCCGGAAGAATTAGCTGGTAATCCCGAACATATGCGACTGCTCATGCTGCTTTTACGACCAGTGCTCGTGCTGCGAGCAGTCTGGTTTGATCGCACCCACG
The DNA here is from genome assembly GCA_004794785.1 of Opisthorchis felineus. Lineage (NCBI taxonomy): Eukaryota > Metazoa > Platyhelminthes > Trematoda > Opisthorchiida > Opisthorchiidae > Opisthorchis > Opisthorchis felineus. The sequence goes on along the minus strand of SJOL01004338.1, from coordinate 1,853,383 downwards.
CACTGCTCCCTGCCGCTCTTGACTGAACTGGTATCAGCCCGCGCATAGCAGCTTACTTGGCTGGGATTGGCCTACAACCCACAGCACCACAACATATTGGCTCTTCGTGTTCGGTTGTCCGCTTTCGAACGAGCTATCTGTGGGCGCGTGCACGCACCTAACCATCCACCCGTCCCACGAACACAAGCACACATGATTACAAACGGAAAACAAATGCTTTCAGATCTCACGAGCCCTCGATATTCACTCTCTCTCTCTCTCTCTCTCCACCTCGGTTGCTGCGTTTCCCATTTGCTCATTCATTCATTCATTCAGTCATGCATTCACTTACTAACTCATTCACTCAACCTAATTTATTGCCAAAAACAAACAACCAAACAACATTACGCGAAAAGGTGACGATGAACTATGCACGCGATTGTCAACCACATTGCCATGTTGAGGTTAATGAAACCAAAACTGCTGGTAGGGAAAATACATACAGATTCGGGATCAGAAGGGTTCGTACATTCTCACATAAATCACCGGCTGTTGAATAAACAATTTTCTTTCGACAGGAACAGGCTGCAATGACGACTATGACGGCAACTAAGTGTTCGTGCACGCACAAGTGATGTTTGCAGCTTGACATACATACCAGTCTGAAAGTGTTAAAAATCTCAACATGGTAATTACGCAGTCTATTATCTGGGTCAAGTTAACATGGATAGTTGTCGTTTCTTCCCTATCCTTCTCCGAGAAAACTAGAAAATAAAGTGGAGAAAGGGATAGATTTTTAACAAAGATGTGGTCGTTAAGAGGCAGCTATGTTGCCTGGAGAAAACAATCCACGACGAATTTTATCTTAAGCTAGACTCTTGGCTGGATGTTGGTGCGTCAGTCATCAGACTCGTGAGTTCAGGGTTCACATTTTTAATCTCAACATCAAGCGGCCGCTTGCCTCACCTCTGCGTATGTCGCTTATGGGTTCATATTCTGTCACATTTGTGCCCCCCCCCCCAGCGCCCCATTGGCAACGTCATCATTCCATTTTGTTGAATACGCAGTTGGTGAACGGTATGGGCGAAACGGACAGCAAGATAGGTTGTCCATGGTATAATACGGAATTTCAAACACTGACCCGATCACCGAGGTGTGAGCTAATCGACTGTAGGCTGACGGATATTCAAGATTTTCTATGATTCCCGAGTTTCCAAAGTTGTAATCGTTTAATATATTAGAAATGACTGCACCGAAAACCCACACTTTTTTAGCGGTATTGAGAAAGCACTAGACAGAACAATAAATGTTTTCTTTGACTAGGAATGGCGCCTGCAAACTTACTCAAGTAACCAAAACCTTGTGATGATGTATGAATCTGGGTTTACTGTCATTTTTTTGGATGAAGACGATTATTTTCAACCCTTGCTGGATTGCATTTAGATGAACTGCGTTCGAATTATCTCGTGAGTGCTTTGCAGTTGGCTAGCTTCTCCCCTAACTATTTGGCGTGCTTGTTGTTTCACTATTCAGGATGTGAAGGAAATGCTATACAAACTCGCATCTGTTTTATGACAAAAGGTTTACTGGTTCTAAAACAGCAACCCCCAGACCAGTGCCTCCCGAAACTTGCTTCCCCAGTAAACCTCCCATGGAAGATTTCCGTTAGTGCTGCTTTTAGCATACAGAATTGGAAGAAATTACCCTCATCTGCAAATGCTTTGTGCTGAACTCTCATATTCTCAGTAGGTCTGCAACCCGAACTGATGCCAAACAACCTTTCGCAGCAGACCATTCTGTGCTCTAGAACAAGTCGATAGTAACGGTACATAGTCAAGGTCAAATACCGACCGCTTGCTAGTCAGATGTAGGCAGTTGCGGGAGTTGTGCAACCTTCCTTTTAACAGTCCTCATCCTGCTCACTCAAAATCCAGTTGTTCATCTTGTCGGTGGCGAATGCGCTAACAAGCTAACAGCTAACAAACCGCGTGAGAAAACAGCTTTAGAATTTACAATCCGTACGTTCAATTCGTAACCTAACAGTAGTGTTTCAGTAACTGGACGATAGCATCTTTCGGAACCTTTAGCCCCAGAACACATACTGCCTACTCGTAACTCACCTGACGGGATCGATCGAATACGGTTGTTTCGGCTTCTTGTATGCTGTAAAGGGTGTTTCAAGCTGTGAATTTCACTCCAGCAAAGAGATATCTTAATACATTAGTTGTGTATATCCTCTTATTTCAGACAAATGTCAGTGTACTTGACGTCAGGATAAATGCACTGCCTTTATGGTTGCCCGATGTAACCGAAGTCACTAAAGAAAAACGGTAAAACAGGAAGTTATCTTTTGGTGACTATGTCAGTGCTTGTCTGTTCGCCGAGCTTGCCAATTAACTTGCAAACGTTTCGCCACTAGAACAGCAACCACCTGATCAACAACTTACAAACCTACCCGAGCTACCGATATTTCAACACACTGTCAAGCGGGAAATTTAATGGATCGACAAGAAGCAGCCGCTAGTAAGGGATGGTTGTTTTAGAGACGTATGGTTTAGAGGGATTTTCCATGACTGCTCATACTTTGAAGGGGAGCTTTTCTCAGACGGCTCACTTTGATAGGAACAAAATAATCTGTGTGATGTGGTTTGTTGCCCTGACCTTTGCCCAGCGATTGGTGAACGAACTTTATGCAAACGGGCTAAATTGAACTGGAGTTTTTGTCCTATCTTACAGTGGGTAACACAGAAAAGTGGTTTTTCCTGGTTTTCATATATTGAAAAAAACGGTCTAAGTTCAACGACTGCTTATAACTAAGTAATAATAATCATTCAGCTGTAACACTTTTTCGGTACCTAGCTGCCCTGCCTCCCGTAGGAAGCACGACGGCTGCGATACGTCCAGGTTGACCAAGCCTGTGCAGGAGCAGTCGAGACGCTGAAGTTGGGTTCGAACCACTGACCTTCTGGTCAGTAAGTTCGCGCCCTAATCATTGAGCTTTGCTGACCATTTATAAGTCGGTGCATGAAAAAGCTTCACTATGAGAACATCTGTGGATAGAAGCTACGACAGACCGATTTCATCTTGAAATTTAAGTGGACTTTTATTGGACAACCGGAAAACGCCATATGATTCGTTAGAAGGCACTAGCATTTCCCGTTCCAAGACCCTGCAGTGGGACCTGAACCCCTGTCCTTCTGACTAAGAGTTTGAATATGATTGCTTAGCAACGAACGACTAAGCAGCGCAACGTAGTACGGCGAATTTTTCATCCAAGCAGTTCAGGTATGGTATGTTGTTGCATGCCAATCGAGTAAAGGCTACTCACAGAAAGATTAGTATAATTTATTAAATATCGTCCGGTTTGGGCAGAAATTATGCATAAAATCTTCGTTATCCGTGAAACATTATATCGGTGCTTTTTAACTCGGTTATCTCACTCATATCCTTGACTAAAGAATTAGTCACATCTACATATGCATCTACTTATTCACAACAATGTAGCAACTTCAGAGGTCGATGTGAATATGTGCATTATTCGAGTGATGTCTAATATTCCACTGCGATAATTTGGTATGGGTGTCTCGAAGGACAACCCGAATGCACTTAACCCGTAGAGCACAGCTTGCTACGCTAAAGTCAGTGCAATTCTACACTTGTCATTAACGACGACTGATTTTCAAATTTCATTGTACTGCCCCATGCGTTAGTTCTTGGCAATCTGTCTTACACTGACGTGATGTACTCATTGGATGAAGTATACTATAGTGATTATACAACATAAAAATCAGTCAAAACTATCGGCATTTTGATGTGAAAACCTCCCACAGGCACGAAATTACGGTTTTTGGATAAGCACGCGCCATGCGATTCTGTCATCAATCATATGGTTCTCAGGCAAAACTTGCGTCTGTATGACAAGGGATATCATACGCTTGAGGAAATCGGTCGACGTGTCTCAGCGACAGAGGTACAGCCCTGAATTAGTGCGTGATGCGACATTATAGTGTAGGGAGCACATTTAGTCACCAGTTTACCAGTCAGCTTGTGAACAGAAATATTTCATTGATTAACTCCAACAGAAGTGACTAGCAGTCACACGCAAGGGGCGAGAAAACACTGGTGCTGTCTGTAATCAAGGTCAAAAAGTCGAAAAATTGTTCCACAACTCAAAATTGTTTCGTTCATTGAACAATGTCGGAAATCCGCAGAAAACTAGACTACAAGTAAGCCGCCAAAAGCTACAAGGTCACGAGTATTCACTTTCGCAAAGTTTTCAAGATTAACGGAAGAGCAGAACGGAACAAAAAGGTGCCCGCTTGAAAACCAAGTATTTTCACAAGGGAAAGCCACCAGTAATCATCTGTGAAGCTAGGCTGAAGGCGATTCAAAAAGCACTTTCCTCCCTTGACCACCATAGATAAGTAGGACTTTGCCCTCCTGCGCTGTAGAGGAGAAGGAGCATAAGCTTGTCCCAAGTCCGACTGCATGAAGTCTTCAGCCTTAGGTGAAATAAGAACCACACGAGTGCCTGTTTATTACAAAATAGAAAGCATCATGCCAACCATATCAGTGCATGCTCTTCTTACCTTCCTACCAAGATCTCGGAGGGGAGTTGTCTTCAAGATAAATGTCTGGAGCTTTCAAACCCACATGCTCACACATCACACCAGAAAGTTTTCGCTGGAAATGAAACTTGTGTCTGTCACACCAGTGCAATTAGAAAAAATGCTCCGATTCTTCGTCGCTAGTTGAAAAACTGGCGAAGTTCTCGGGGTAAAAAAATGGTAGGAAATAACTAGTTTCAATGGAAAAAAAACTCTCCAGAACGGAATATTAGGTAGTAAACTTGCAGTGGCTCAATGATTCAAAGCAAACTTCAAAGATAGGTTTTGGGTAAGATTTTTAGAAAACTCGGATATAAACAGTGAGGACAGACTTTGAACTTCCAGGATTCCGAATTGTTCACGGACCAAAGAAAGTGAACAAAGAGTGGATAAAATACTCTTGGATTATGCCACTAAAAGTGCTCGTAACTGGCAGTGATTCTGGAAATAATCGAAAACAAGCCACCCAGGAGGTTCTTTTTCTTCAGGAATAAGATTCAACTAAGTCAGCAGAATTGGTCGTGGAGGAAGTTACTAAATGTCTCGTCTAACGCTCTCTTCATGATAAGAGCGCCGTCCCCCCCTACCCTTCTTCTCCCCGTTTTTTCTCCCATTGCATCACACTTAACCCTTCCTCCTATGCACCGTTTTGTCACTGACAGGTGATGCCACTTCTGTTGAGTCTTCTTAACTGAGTTGACAAAAATGCTTCAGTATATCCTGGAAAAGTGAGTGGAACAAAGAAAAACTGCACGAGAAGGCCATTATTCAACCACGGTCTCTTAGCAAATCAGAACAGTTTCCGATCGTTCATTACTGGTAATTTTTTCTAGAACTACACGGCATCCATTGATGGATTCAATATTATCTGGAGCAAACTTGTTATGCTTCATACTGGTTAAACACTAATGCACAAACATCCTGTACGTGGTTAGTTTGGAAGAATACGTTCGCTGCTTCACTAGGTTAGGGATCTCTTTGAAATGTGCTCCCCATCTGTTGGCGCACCGTATCCCTGTTGTTTCTCATGCAGTATTGCGGTTTATTAATCGACCACTGATCGTGTGTTGTAGCACCCTTAGGACTCTGCTTACATGAGCGGAGTCATGTAACCACGTCCCTTTTGCTGACGAACCTTCAAACAGAAACACTTGGGGTTTTGCGTGCTAATCATCCGAAAATTACTTGGGATAAAACTGTGAAAACTGTTTTCTAATGTAAATGCTTGCTGCGTAAGTATTGTTGTTGAGTGCAGTAAGCAGTGTCATCGTGAGCAAGTCTGTTTTATTTTTGATTTTACTTTCGCCTAATCAAATAATCAGTTGACTCGATCCAGTGAAGAAGGAAAATTAGTGGCACGTCGGTTTCTACTGAGAATTTTCGTTCATAACAGGACGCACGTAAATAGCAAGTTGAACTGACTTTCGCCTTCAGAAGAAAAGTCAGTCTGCTCGGTCACAGTACAACAACAGCCATGAAGCTAACCAAAATATTAATAGTTTATACAGATCACAGGCCAGTTTTGACGCAAACCTTACTTGGAATCCACGTGGAATTAAAAATTTCGTCTAATTTCCCTCGAATGATTCTGGTAAATAAAATTGTGATAGCCCAAAGAGCTCAAAGGTGACAGCGTACCAATACTGCTTGCTATCTTCAAGACTGTTCTTAATATGAAAGCAATTCACAATAAACTTGTGAAAAATTACCCATCTACTTTCCTTCATAGACCTTCTTAGATCTGGCTGAACTCGAAAGCTTGCATCTTCGAAGACCTAGAAGAAATTTTTTTCAAGGACCAAAGTTCATTAGCTTTCTAACCTTGTACATGACGCCCCTTCAGATATATTATTGAAATTAACCGACAGTGTTTATAGCATACTCAACATGTCAAAGCACGGAGGTTCTGCACTCACTTGCCTATCAAATTTTGCTTAAATGAGAGACCCAGTTGTTTATGTTGTTCTCCGAGTGAATGTGCTACACGAAGACTGCCTCCGGTTGTTACGAAATTTGAGATGACCCAGTTTAGTCCCCTATTACTATCATATCAGTGTGCAAGCGAGTGTAATTCGCGAATTTCCTGGAACCTTGGTTCAAGTAGGAAAGCATAATTTTGACGGAAACTTGGAGACTTTGTCTACCTGATGGGCCTCCAGACGGGGAGCTGGTCATGGGTTGCCGAAGAGTTTTCAGCAATTCATGAGTGATGTTCCTTCACTCAGTCTCTATGTTTTACACTGCTTTTTATCGCGCAATTACCCAGAAGAAGCATCGGAGAACCAATAAATGTAACTTGCCCAACCAGCAGAACAGGTGTTGTATCTGACTGCATTCAATTCCAACAGTGTTTAATCACCGAAAGAACTCGGTTTTGGGGATTCTGTCACTCCATTTTTCCCGAAGGATTTCGCGCAGATAATACAAGTGCAATCGGCCAACAGTCCGAAAATGCTGTTGATATAGAATCCATGCTTCGTTGCCGTACAGTAGTGAAGACAGCATAACAATCCAAGATACTGAAATCCTGGTGTCTGTACATAAGTGTTCATTGCTCCAGACACATTTTTCAAAGCGACCAACTGCATGCGGGCCTCCTTAATTCGTGCGCTCATTTCATTGTCAGGTGTCAGGTCTGTGGATAGTCTGCTGCCAAAATAGCAGAAATCCATGCAGCATGCTATCTTACAACAATTCAGCATAACAATATGTTGTGTTTCGTTGTTAATCCGCGGTACAGCTGATAAAAGCTTTAGAAATACTTATTTTTAATCAAAAGCGGGACGTCGCTGAACCGAAAGTCGTGGTCAGCAGCTAAGCCCGCTTCAGAATGCGAAAATAAGGCGCAGTCGTCTCCATGCAGCAGTATTCGGATACTGAACGTGGGCTGCAGTTTTTACAAGAATACAGCCCTGCTTCCATAAGGAAATATTTGGGAGTAATTCCTCGGGTCTGCATCAGGACTTCCATCCCAGTGCGTAAGGCTCTGGTGAGCTCGGTAAATTCGTTTGAATAGCCAAGCTTCCGTAGGGCTTTATACAGAGTTTCTCTGCTGACTGTGTAGAAGGCTTTGGTGAAGTCTACAAGCAGCCTATAGCGCTATATCCGGTCTAATTGCGAGCTAATAACGGTGCTGATCAGTCACTTGTGGCCGAATAATTAATTGTTCAAACTACTAGCCGGGAGGTCGTGAGTTCGAAACTCTCTGGAGTTTCGTGAGATTTGCACCCTAACGATTGTCAGTAAGAATGAAACAGATGTACCATGCGTCTTGGCTTTTCAACGTAGACTAGCTTCACTTATAGGATGAAATCCCTAATAAAAACTACCAAATCTCCTCAAACTATCACAATTTTTATTCGGCCAATAAAGAGGATCTCCCCTCCGCTATTTCCACTGACCCTTTCCCATAACCAAGACCAGATGGATCACCTTCGGTGTGTGAGAGGGAGGGGACAATTTACTTGACCACAAATCAGTGGCTAAAAAGACATGGTGATTTGTCATTTTCCACTCTCTTGCTTACACCACAAAACACAATCTGACAACCTAGATAGAGACTTGTAGCAAAACATTGTGGGTATTTGTTGGTTGGTGGATGACTGGTGCATGAAGTTTGAGTAGCTAATGAATTTACTTAAGCTTGACCAACAAAAAAGTTGCAAAAGCGCCTGTTTTCTACAATGGTCGTATAGTCAGTATCTATCTGATACCTGGCTAAGACTGAACAGTGGAGAAAAGTACCCCGAGCCGCATTGAACGCCTCAGACACCGACTTATCGCTAAACAACAACACAAGGCTAATCCGCTATGCTTTGATAATGGCACCTCGTTTGGCGACGAAATGTTTAGATCTCAAAAGCCCGGCTAAGGGGACAGAGCAAAAATCCGAGCTACCAGCGTCCTTCTCATTAGCAGAAAACTATCTTTCTACTGCAAATTTTAGTATTTTCGTAAGTCTTTGTATAACTTCAAATAACAAAACTTGGCAGAGTGATACTAATGAATTCGAAAGTTTATGTCAACTTCAAAGCAACCAACTCATTGTTTTGTCTCCAGCCCGAAAATTAATTCGTCAGGAACGGTAGGGAATCACGTGATCCATGCAGAACTTGTTTTGCCAGAAAGTGAAACTATCATGCCGCATTCAGAAGTTCGTGTAAACGCGTGTATTTAGGCAGCTTGGAGATGACATGACCCTTAAAGTTCTTCAGTGCTTCTTAGATTTTGGAGACGACTGGCGCCACGTTTACCTCTGTCGTCTGTTTTTGTGATTAGTAATGCAAGGACATGGTATCAACAAGCGACCCGAAATGGTCCGAACAGTTTGTTTGCCGTATTTTTTGGAAATACGCAGCAACAGCCGTATTTCAACACTATCGACCTCTCGGTTCGTTTTGATGTACAACACCATTTCTAGTAGTCCAGCTTACTTCGGAGCCGTTGACTGCTTGAGGTTCAATAGAAGCTGCATTAATGGATGAATGTTTCCCTTTGACTTACTGCGGCCAGGCATGGGTTGTGTGGTTACTTGATAGCCCACCCTGTCGACAATGTCGTGTTGAAGGCACTAAACATCTACTCTAGTGCTTCTAGTCGATCACAGCGGGGACTCATGTTGTGTTAGTCGGGCTTTCCTCTCGGGTGTTATGTGCACAAGTGAGTGTCACCAATTGCCTGCAATACCCCTCAGTGCATTTTTATGCTGGTCTAAAAAACCCTGTACTACTAAATAATGCAAACCCAGACTCAACTCAGCGAGGGACCTTGCAAGGCCGGACATCAGATAAGTTTGTTTTCGATCGATGAGCCACAAAAGAAATAGCGACCGGTAGAAAATAACAGTTAGTACAGTACCGAACGAACTGACCGAGGTTTGTCCTATTTTGGTCAGTTCGCAACTGGACATAGAGTTGACGAATATTTAGTTCCGTTTACAGCCGGGAAAAGACTGATAAGTGTTACCAATTCCTATCTTTTTGTTGAGTTTAAATCACACCATTTTTGCTGTTTAATTTCTGCACACAGTTCTACGATAGCCGTGTTGCTGCACGTCAAATCGCCAACGGATTCGGGTGAAATTTATATGATCTATGAAAGAATATTCTCAGGAAGATCAACGAATTTAGGGCGAAGGACACAAATTTAAAAACTTGGTTTTAAAAGATTTCGACGAATATTCGACTGTTCTCTCTTATTAAACAATATTCTATCTTACTCATTAATAATTCAGTAGCCAATAAACACCTGCTAAACTTTTTGTACACGCCACTGTCAGCCTACAGCTTCACCTGTCCCATCATTTGTTCTGCTGGAGGATAAGCACCGAACCTTCCACCCGCTGAACTCGAAACGAGCTATTCCGTCTTTCCAATCGGATTTTTTTAATTCAAGACTCATGGGCTCGGTATTCACCGCAGCCTTCAAGGAGATATTGACAATATGTAAGAGACTTGACTGTTCTGGAGTGGTCGAACTTCCTAACCGATCCTTTCACGAGCTAAATCAAGAAGACGCTAGGAAGATAATCTCTCGACATTTGGCTTATCATTATATAATGCGTCGTCCGCAAAAGTGGTTCCTTTCCCCTTTTGTTGAGTTTATGCCTTAAAAACGCACTAAATTTCCACTCACCTGAAATAAATGTCGAACAAATCACATACGAGTGACGTGCCTAAAGCACCTTGATTTACCAAACCGCTGTGATTGCTAGGTTTTTTCTACCTAAGTCACTACGTTGCTTTACCCTTGTTGTCTACCCTGAGAGATGAGTAGGGTGGAACTTTTAAAACGCAATTGGTTTAGAACATACCGCACGTTCGAATAGTAGAAAATCAAGTCATTGGGAAATACTAAGAATAATGGAACTCTTCTGGTTGTTTTTTGCCTGGGTGAATGTCGCTCATGCGCAAAGGAGATGATACATAATTTATAACCTGCCTTGTCACTTTGTTTTTATCCGTCAAACGTCAAATTCACTTAGATGTGCGAAAAGAGGGTAAAATACGGAGAAGTTTCTGTAAGAATAAGTATCGAATTTGAACGACCAGAATGCCGTGACATTCCCTTTCCATAGGTTCCGATTCCTACTGAACTATTCTGCAGTTTGTGTTCTATACTTTCACAGTGCGTGTCAAAATAAGTGTTGGATATCAGTGTGAATGAAACACCAGGTAAGTAAAGTTGTCCACGAATCACTCTGTGTGGTGATGGTAGGTGTTTTACCGTCTGATTTTTAGCGTATTCTGTGGGGTATCATTCCAAAGATCCTGCGGAAAATTAATGCATCCAGCTGGACACCCAAATATTTACTTAGTTGTTTACCTGTATATACAGTACAAAGTTGCATATACTGACGCCTAACAGCCCACTCCCACCCATATTCGCCTGACACAAAAATTCTATGCTAAGAACATCTACAAAGATTGTCAACTCTTCAGCGTTGAGATATGCGGGAAACATTGGGGGGGGGTGTCACCTCAACCTGAGGGTCTTGCGAAACTTCGTGAGAACCGGTGTCAAAAAGGTAAATAAAATTTAAGTGGCCAGTGTGCTGGATTCAACAAAGTAACCCTCAAAAATTCGTTCATTTACTACTCCACTTTCAATGGAAATTTGCAAGTTGGATCTTTGGCAGTGAGTGACTAGCCGAAACTTATGTAGTATTGTCACCATATCTAGAGCTAGTCATTCGTGGACAGCCGACCGTACCGTACCTCTGGGTCCGGAAACAGCAGCCAAGTTCACCATTTTTCGAGTCGCTTCTTTTAACCCCACACACATAGACATGTCAAGCAAGACAGGATAATTTGCAACATTACGTCGAATCATAATTGAATGAGTTAAATGAGTTAAACACTGGGTGATGTCAAGAACAGTATGTTATCGGACGTAACCGACTAGAGGAATTATGCGTGTGACCCCGACGGAACTAGTCACGGTAATTAGCGAAATACAGTTATTTGCAAACAAATTTGGTTTTTCGAGTGACTCACCCGAAACCCAGCTGAATCTCCCGTTTATGATGTTGGCTTAAAAACACCATAAACGAGAGATTCAGCTGGGTTCCAGGTGATTCTCTCGAAAACCTAAATTTGTTCGCAAATGAGTGTATTTCGCTAATTTGGTGCAATTTGGTCTCAAGTAGAACATAAGGTTGACGGAAACTCGGGGACTGCGCCTACCTGATGAGCCCGAAGAAGGGCGAAACCGGTCGTGGGCTGTCGAAGAATTTTCGGCAACCTTATGAGTAGAGTATTACGTCTAGTCGCGGTAACGTTTTCCAGGACAGTGTTTAATGATGGGCATTGAAAAACATCACTTGTTTTGGACGATTGATTCCAAAGTTGTACCTGGGACTCAGGATGGACAGTGCTTCATCTTCTAACACTCCCCCAGTGCTTGCCACGGCTAATTCCATGAGCCCACCCACACGCACATCCACCTAATTGATTGGTTACTGTCACGTGCTCGATGGTTCATCATTAACCATCCTGATACATCATTTTTGAATAAATCGCCGGTTTTCACTAACGACAGCATCTGGGATTCTTTTTGGCGCTTAAATATCTGGTCGTGCGCTCTAGCTTGAGGTACATAAACCATTATTTTATACCCTGAACCCCCTTACCTTAAAAGACAATATTTTCCTGGGAAACAACTACTTCACGTAAGCGAACACATCCGAACCAGCATGTTGCCCTCTTCAGGCCTTGAGTTTTGACAGGCAAGTCGAAACCTGGAATGAATTGGTCTGTCAAGCGGGTGTACCCTGAACTTTTCATACACTAAAATCTCTCGAGTTTTGCCTTTCGGCAAAAGTGATCAGCTGGACTGTGCCTATCGACTGACCCAAGACATCGATTCGCAGTGTTATTGTAACGATAGTGAAATGCACGGGAGGTTCACGGACCTTTTGGCGCATTCGGAAATGAGCTGCAACGAGTCGTACGTCAGACGTCTCAGCAGTTAGCATTTCCGCTCGGTCATTCACGCTGCTCGTTGGCAAAAATGGTCAGAAGTGAACCATAGTAACACTAGTATGAAAGAGTTCGTAAATCACATACATGAAACTCTCAAACTACACTCATTTGAAGAGTTAAATTGGTATTTACGGAGAACTCAAATGAATCCTGGCTTATCTTTCTCTTAGGATATCCTTTAAATGAATATGTTGCACAAAGACCGACTTGTTTTTTCGTTGGTGCGATATTCGGGACATTGAAAGATATTTTCTCGGGGCAACATACTACTCGCAAGGTTGCTGAAAACTCCTCGACAGCCCACTATTGGTTTTTGAAGGTTGTGGTAAGTAATACTTGACTGAAACGGTTCAATAACTTGGGTTGTTTCTTAGTCCAAATATATCAAAAAGCCAAACTGATTCCCCGTATTTCAGCTCTGAATTCTTTTTTCGGGTCTGAATAACTGAGCGGACAGGGCGACTGATTTCACTCATGTGTGACAAGGAACGTAATGTTGGTGGCTTAAGTTGTTCGGTTAGTGGCAGTTTTGTTGCAAGTATCGCATCAATCAGCTTGTTATCAACAGTATGCACTTTTGTGGCAGATAAGGGTCATGCGTCAGTGGATGTGCCAACTAACTCTCAAACACACAACAACGAAGATCCCTTGCCTAAAATGAGTGGATTCCGGGATTAGTGTCTTAAAGCGCTGGAGGGTTTTGTTACTTAAAGCCCACCTTGGGGTAAACGACACTACATAGATACTCAGGGGAAGAGTCAATCGCTTTATTGTGTGTTGATCACGGTCGCCTTTATTGATGCAACATGCCTGATTTTCTTAGCAGAAAAAGCTTTAGTGCCACCACGTTTTGAAACCCTGTCATTGAAGCACATTCACAAAGCTGGCAAAATCCAGCAGGTCAATGAGGACATTCCACCAGTCGGACTCATTTTTATCCACACAGTCCATTCGTAAACTTTTGTTCCCAAAGACATGCTGCTAGTAACTATCAAGTAGTTTGACCGTGTTAGCCTGTTTATCGGTCAGTGGTGTCGAGATCAGTTGATCTGCAATAAGTAAATCCTGTAAGTGCTCTATTTTCTGTGGACGCGGTGACTGCAACTAAACTGCTCCAATGGGACAATCAGAGTGAATAACAACCAATACAACACTATGTATTGTTTTGTGCGTCAATAGGTTCACATTGCTCACAATTATGTTGAAAGATTTCAAGGAGTATTATCTGGAAAACATTATCATGTCGGGATGTCACGTTCGCTTTCATAAAGCCAGATAACTAGCTAAGCAGTACAGGTTAAGGTACCCCAGTTAGCAAGCATTCACTTCGGCTGGACCAATGGCATTAGAAAAGCTCCTCATCATTGAACGAATTTCTTCGAGCAAACTTTACCGCATCATCTATCTACATAAAATTTTGAAAGTGGTGAATATGCAGAAAATTGTTATCTTACAAGAAGCATGAAGTTATCGGAGACTCATGGTTCACCAAAAGTAAGCCCATCTACCCCACAAGAGATTTCTGTAACATTGGGTTTTCCAACTGCAATCAGAACGTGATCAGTAACATGCGGAAATAAAAAAGGGTGGAGCGATTTGCGCTAGAGTGAACTCCAAATAACTGCACGCTTAATACTACGGCGTAAGTAGCGAGATGCGTGTCCGTTTTATTCTAATAAATGGAGACAATATCGTTGCAACGTATTTGTTACTCGGGTTTTTACATTCTATCTTTGAATCGAAAAACGACGATCTACATCGTTGCACAGACTGTAGCCCAGGGACCAGTCGACTGACCAATCAAACATCGCTATAGTTTATCCCGTTAAACCAGACGGTACGCCCAGTGCGGACATAAAGATATGAGCACCTTAGACACCCGGATGAGCTTTTCTGCCAGAAAAGCCGGTGAACAATGGCAGCGGACAAAATCTGAACATCCGGAGCAGTGAAGAGCTGGGGATCGATGCCATTTGCGCGCACCATGTGTCACACCTACTTCACCGGGATTTTACGAATGGTTTGCCGTCATAGCTATCATCGTGCAGATCAACAACAACACCAACATAATTGCTCTTCTGCCGTACAACCACGGAAAATTTATTTAGATGGTGATAAATTGGGAAGAAGACAAAAGCCGACAGGTACTGGACTGGCACAGTCATGTGCCAAATGCTAGGATAGCAATTGGGTATAAGACCACAGAATAGGCAACCAGTTTCAGGAGTAATTGCCGTAGGAGCTCGGCAATTCCGAGGACAGACCTCTCCAAACGTAAGTCACTCTTACGGAGAGTCCAGACGACCTTCCTCGATTAATCAGACCTGATACGTAAGTTTAGTAATGTAATGCAACTTGTCGCAGTGTTAGGGAGAAAAGGAGAAGGCCGGTCTCTCTGGTATGGTTGTTACAACTCGACCTGTTCCCAGATGTCACTAAACTGTACCACGGGCTGAAGTGATGACAAATTGGCATCTTCTATTTCCTGCGAAGAACCTACGAAGAGCTGACATCACTCACCAGTAGGGACTACGTGTCTTTACTGAATCCCACTCAGACAACGGCCGAAAGGGAGTCATATAACGGTAGGAACTTCGTGATCCATTTTTAGCCTAGGGACTGTCACGTTGTATTTTCTCGTGATCAGCAATAATCAAGCTTGTAATTGTGTTGGAAGGCTGACTACCAAAGAGATGGAAGACAAGGAACACCGTATCGGTAAAAAAAGAAGTAATCGTCCAATCTAGATTACGTGTATGACGGGAATAACCTTGCTTTAAACCCAAAGTATTCACTTCGTTTTCGATGCTACCGGTATCTTTCCTTTCATGACGACTACTTCAGTTGCTTCTCTTGCAAATATTCCTGTCAGATCTGTTGACTCACTTTATTTCCATTTCATCATGGGAAATCCACAGTCTGGACAATCCTAGGTCAGGTTGGATCAGCCTAATCAAAACCGCCCACAGTCATGATCAGTGGGTTTGGTTTTTGAAATCCGACGAATAGTCAGTCTCGGTTGACTCAAAACTGGGGATCAGAAGATAAAACTGAGTAAAACTTCTTTACCTACGCCACAAATCAAAGTTTGGAAAAAGCTTCAACCAGCCAGGACCCAGGGCCAAGTAGCTAGTTCAACCGCACTGGAGGTAATTGCCTTGATAAGTTTGTCGGCGTCAGGTAACAATCACACAGAACGGACGAAAGCAATTTCATCCCATTAGCAGGACACACGAAACAGGCGAGTATAGAGCACTTTTGGTAATCAAGCTTGGATGCTCACCTCTTGAAGCTAGTTGTCCGTTTTGCGAGATACTCCTCGAACCTTCCGGATGTGAAATTCCCTCAGGATTCAGGACCCATATTATCCTGACTTTTCTTATACCACACTATGTGCTCGTGACTGTTTGAGAACTTCGCTTACTTTGTAAGTGTTGTATACTCCTGTTCACGCGTTGCAGATGAGGTCGCCTACAGGACAAACGTCGAATCATGTCAAGTTGTCGACCAAAAACGCGATTTTTAGTGTTTGCGATAAGTCACTCACTACCTTCGCCACCTGCTTCCTATCAAGCTAATGAACCGGACGAATAGCATGAAAGTATGAAAGACTAACAGATGCAACGTGCGCGCCATGAAAAACCTACTGAAAATTGCAATATGCCCTGCCCATTCCAATGGCAAGAGAGCTACTGCCGCACCTAACATTGTCTGCGAAGGTTCCATCAGGCTGAAGACAAACAAGCCGAGACAAGATCTCGAGTTACAGATGATTTGATTGTACAACTTAGCAAGGCTGGTGGTGTCATCTACCGAGTTGGGGCTAGATGAGAGCTCTCATCGAGGGTTGGAGACAGCTCTTGATATACAGACGTGCTGCAGATATCGCAGAGGTTCCGGCCCTAAACTAGCCAACCTACCTTAAGTAGCCCTGCCCGCATCTTCAGTCTCTATAACCCAGTCAGTAGCACTCTCACCTTTGCTCTCATTCTACTTCGTAATACTTACACCTACCCCGTGGTAGTCAGTCCACAGAAAGCAGGAAGCAGTTATCCAAAGAAACATATTCATGGCAGTGATGAGGAAGTTTGAATGTGGGATCACGTGTGACGTGTGTGACCTTTGTGGCGTTCGCCGTACGGGTAGCCAATAATTATTACTATGGGACTTTGTGGTAACTACTCTGATGGGGGTTGTCTGATTTTGCCTACCTTCCAGGCAGAAACAAGAACTTAGGAAGACACAAACGGCAAACATGTATTTTTTTGTTTCGCCAAAACTGTATATAAACACAGGATCTACTGGGAGGTTAGGTTACAGATTAACTAGTCTGTATTGCAGGTCCGATAAGCTTTCAGTGCAACATTGAGTTCGTTGGGCACGTGACTTTTTCGTGTGCCACGTTTTGTTCACGTCTAGGTGGCTACCAAGTGAAGTCAACTTTGGCTCAAAACCAATGCGCAATGCACTCCAAAATGTGGATATGAATCAAACTCAGGCGACTAATAAAGCGTGGAGCATAATAGAGACCGTATTTGCACTGAATTCTGTTGTGGTGGTTTGGAACGCAAGATTTCAGAACACAAATTCAGGTCTGGTGGCTAACTGTGGTGGACAGCAATCAGAAACATGGGTGTAATAATGTAGGAGTAAGTAAGTAGGGGGTAAGTAATAGCAAAAAACTTACGTAAAGTCGCTGGCATTCACGTGGGACCCCTTGCTTATTGTACAATGCCATTGGGGCGGTGGTTTGGTTGCAAGAAACCTCATAATGTCAGAAGTACTTCGTTGGGTTTTTAAACGGTTCCGAACGCAGAACCCTTTCTTCTAGGCATAAAAGAACAGTCGTCAGAAATACCGATTTCGGGTATTGATCTAAGACGCTTTTTAGTCGTTATGACCCTTTCATAGGAGATCTACTTCAGTAAAGACCACGTGTTCTCGGTTGTCCCATGAGATCTTTTCAAAGAAGAAAACCATTTAGAACAACCCATATTCTCCGCAATACACAACGAATACATTAGCGCAAATGATGAGTTCCGGCTAAAGGTTGCACAAACTAATGCAGTTTATGGCACCACAGCAAGTTAGTGGGATTTTGTGAGCAGTAGGGATAGATATGTTTGTCCAAATCCTGACCCTGTCTACCGCGCCTAATTCGCATAATCCATTGTGGTAATTTCACAGGCCTTTGATAAAGATCAGACTGTCTCTTTCTGACGAAGTCTGCCAAATTTATCGGCCATAAGTGACCAGTCATGAATTTGCTGCGTCTATAGAAAGTCTAATTTATTTCACTCCTGACAAACATCTTTTATAATCGCAGAAATGTTCAGTCTGTAAGGTGACATGTCGCTCGTAGAAACAAGGTTTACCATTGTCGGAAACAAGTGGTTAATGGCCGTATTTGGAAAATATCTTGTTGGTTCCTATGTTTCGGACGCTCAGAGGGTTTGCTGAACACTCATTGTAAGGGCCCTGGCAGAGTTTCGTTTCCGAGATCATGATCAACCAACCTACCACGGGTATATGTCACTTTGGTTCGCGATGCCTATCTTATTGGGTCGATTCTCCATACTGGAACCACCAGCTGGACATTATCGGTTACCCATGAACGATGGCAGTATGCTGCCGCTATTGTGTAATCTGTAGGAATAACCTTCTGGGGACAACGAAATTACACTTGCGTGCATGCGTACTTGTACGTAAGTACACTTAGCTACAATTCTAGTTTAGAAGCTGCGGATTTTTTCTGTCCACTCGTTGACTGGGTCGCGTAACTTGGTCATTCTTCTTGACCATTATCATAGGTGGTCGTTTATATTCACGAAGAAAATCGCTGAGCAGCATTTCGTAGCTTGAAATTCAAGTCCATTTTCGCACATCTTTCCTCTCATAGTAGCTTGTGTGCTACGGACTTGTATCTAGTGTACTCAGTGACTTGGTATCAGTTATCAAGTGTACCAACTTAGCTCATATGACAATATGAATGAATGACGAGTGACCAGAAGCTGCATTTATTGTTGTTGTTTTTCATATAGCAGTTCATTACACTGTTATTCGACTTCAGATGGAAACTAGAGCGGTCGATACCCACTTCAGTTTGCGTTAATTTTGTTTCCGCTGAGAAGCGAACTGCGCGAGGACCACCAAGGTCACGTTGGTTCATCTCCTTCAGGCCAGCAAGTTAAAAGAGCACTACGTATTTTACACGTGCGCACTAAGTAGCTCAGCGCCAGCCTGGCCGCACGCCTCGAATGTTTTATCAGGAAACTAGTTTCCAAAGGTTTCAGAAGCTTCTTCTGGTAAAGTGTATCCAAATAAAAGGGAGATCTTGGCCAATGACGCAGAACGTAGTAGACAAACAAGGGCCAGTCACGTGAAAACAGATTGTTTGGATCGTTATCCACTACGGGTAGCCATAGCAAAAAGCAGTCCAGCGTTGACAAACAAGGAACTGAATGCAACATGTAACCCAAGAGACCATGATAGAAGGCATAGGTTTCCGGATACTTTCC
Organism: Opisthorchis felineus; assembly: GCA_004794785.1. NCBI lineage: Eukaryota > Metazoa > Platyhelminthes > Trematoda > Opisthorchiida > Opisthorchiidae > Opisthorchis > Opisthorchis felineus. The sequence goes on along the minus strand of SJOL01004338.1, from coordinate 1,834,297 downwards.
TATAGCGGAAAGCACACTAAGTGTGATGTTGGCCACCAGGAGATTCTTGCTTGTAACATGCAGCTTGGTCATCAGTCGGTAGGCACAAACTAGGTAGGCAAGTACGCCACAGGTTTCCTCCCTGACTGACGAGAAAGTACTTTCGAGACCGTTTAACAGGTACGGTATCCACGTATCTAACTCCTTAACTAACAATATACCTAGTTTGTTGTAGTACAGTGACATATGCAGGCAAATGAGCAGATCGTGTAATACACCATCCCCCGGTTTTGGGACCCGACAGATGTTTGAGTAAACCGGGATCCGTTTGAACAGTTGTACACAAAGTTCATAAGTCTCTGGCCATTCAAGAAGATCCTGTCTTGATGGTATTAACCCATTTTCCTCAAGGAATTCCCGGGTCACAACAACTTGCTCATCCTCTTCATGAGAAAGAGCTGAAGAGGTTTCTTCAAGTTCTTGTTGGATGATCATTTGTCTGTCAATTAATCTTTCGAACAATTCGTCTTCCAAAGTGGCCCACAAATGTTCAAATAAGGGTCTTATGTGCCAAGCAAATTCGGGTAGGTGAAGCGCCACTTCTTCCAGAATATTGGCACATGGATTACGCAATGTGGTGTAGAACCCTTTATCAAAATCTATTTCTTTCCCGTACTGGGCACAGTAACCTGCGTCCTTCTTTGACATCTTTGGGGCAGCCTTTTCTTCTCTTGAATGGCTAGCAATAGTGTCTCTCTCGTCACTCAAACTACCCAAACCAGTCTGTTCACGCCTAACTTCCTGATTTTGTGATTTACGTGATGTAGCTTGGCTAGCTGATGATCTTCGTTCTCTTGCCGCAGATTTACTCACTCTTGGTCCACCTGTCATGTAACCAGAAGCATCCATTTCCTTCGCTGCAGTGGTGACTGCAGCCAATTTTGTGGTTGAGTTGGTAATGGTTGCCATCATACGGTCAGATGTTTCCGTCATTTCCATAATCCGGTTTATAAAGTGCTGCAATTCTTGTGGGAGGATTTCTCGGCGCCGCATTATTAGCTTATACAAGACTGGATGTCTGACTATTGAGTTCATATAGATCTTCTCCACTAAGTCTGAGTTTTGTACTGTGATTGGCATCTTGAGCACGTGGTGCTTGACCACGCACTTCATCAACAGCTCTGGTTTTGGACGAATATCCCATCCCTTTTCTAGTTCCCTCTGCAGTCCAAGCATACCACTGGGAAAACGCATAAAGAGTTTTGAAAGTCCTTTTAGGCGAAACTGTGCGATCAGCTTCTCACGAATTGTGGCATGAAGTGTACTTTTGGAAAGCTTATCGTCCAACAAGTCAAACCATGCCATTGGATTGGGGTCTGCTGATGCAATCACGAAGTCCAAACAGCCAGCCGAACTGGGGGACCCGATTCGGCTAACCTGTACGCGGTCAGCCGATGATGCAAAGGCACCGCTCTCCAATTCATCATCATGCAAGGGAGTGATTGGTTTGAATAAGCTTAGCGTACGCGTGACGGTGGAGGTAACTGCCTGTTCTGTCCCATCCTGGCCGGTGTTTCTTTCAACGATGGTCTCATGCACCGCTCCCAATGAGCTCTCGAAAGAGAATGGATCACCTGGTTGCATATGAATAGTCAGGTCACTGACCGAACGAGCGCGCCGCTGCACGCAATTACGTTGACCACACCGACTGCCTGTGCTTGAGGAATGCGAAGTGTATACATCGCTGCTGGGAGAGGACATGGAGGAACGGTTCCGAAGAATTGACTTCACTGCACTTCGAAGCTCCATTCGCTCGTCCACTGAGTATTTGCGTTTTACCAACGGATCAGCTGAAACTGACCGTCTGATAACTCCAGCTGCATCAATTGTATCTGCAGCAACGCTTGTTTCACTTGTTGTCTCATCAACTTTCTTTGAATGATCATGCCATGGGCTTTGGTTTGGGCAGATTTGTACAACTGGATTGAAATGCAGCAGGTAGCGATTTTTGTCAATCCAAAGTTCTTCATCTGACCCCATGGGAGTGAGATCACGTGAACTGACAGACTCCATGTCTGATTTACGTTCAGACACCGAACTAACGGGGGCGAGCCGTTGTTGTTGCTATGGCGGAGGTAAACAGAAAAAGCTATGCAATTAACTCAGCAAACAGTGCAGAATATAGAGACAGAAACAGCTGGGTGTTGCCTCTTAGAAAAGTGGGCTTTCCTTATAGTAGGCTGAACATAGAAAACCCGAAATTAGCATGTATTCCGAGGACAAACTGGTTACTGCAGATTCAAGCTAGGTATTTTATCGATACTCACTTGCAGGTCCTATCGCCACAGCTTAAAACATGGACCCGACTGAACAAACACACGATACTTAGCAAAAAAGGTGAGCCGCGTGGATAGGATTTATGCCCACTTGTACGTTGACGGTTCCAGAGTATTTTTTCGCTCTAAACGCTGTGTGATATAGTAGCTTGCATTCGTTATATGTTTCCGCTATATTCTACCAACCAGCCCGACCACACTGCGCATTCAACCGCATCCGTAGGCTACTGAAAGATTCGTTACAGCAGAGTAGTGGCCGTATTTCGGAAACAAAGGTAGGCTGATTCTAATTCGATTAGTTGTAAATATTGGTCGTTCACACAATCAGTTAATCTTACCGTGAGTAGATAATTGGTACCCTTCCAACTTCGGGTCATCAAATTTTTGGAAGATATGTACATCACGCAGGAGGTTTTTTAATTCAAGTTTTTTTCCGCACTAAATTCAAAGTATTATGTGCAGCGTTCCCTGATGATGTAGGGTGCTACCTCGAGTTGAGGACCATTTTAAGTAAAAGCACCCCAAAGCGGCCGCTGATTAACTCCGGAGGAGTGAAAGTTGTAGCCTGGCGTCTGATCATTCAACACAGTGTATCTCAATAAAACGTTCATGTTGATTCTTCAATTTTAGAGGCCTGATAGCGAAACTACCGATGCAGGAACACGTTTACGTGGACTGTTATTATTAGAATCGTTGGGACACATTCTCTAATCATCATGACAAGAAACTAACAAATCGACCAAAAGAGGCCTCTCAGAAAAGTGGTTGTTACCAGTGCAAAAAGCACATTCGTCTCTCTGAAACGTCTATCTGTTATTTTCACGAGTGACAATTGAGCCATTTCCTTGTGAACTATTCAGACGCAGTGAAACTAAAGAAAAACAAAGTTGCGCTACCTCTCTCAGGTCGCTGAGGTGCAAACAGAACCGGGGACATTCAAAAATCGCAAGTGCATTTATACTAATAAATCCATTACCTGTGTTCGTTCTAACTAAGTACGAATATTGACGCGGTCATATTTAGCTGATCAGTGTCTATTTAGAGAATTTCCTTTTCAGATGAAGAAGCCTGCCAATTATCATTCAGACCGACAGAACCAGTAGTTCGTCCATTTCTGAGTGGTAGTTTATCAGCAATTAGAATCAATTTTCCTGTAAGCTTGAAGGGTCGAAAATTTGGCTTGCCTGTTTTTGCCTAACGAATGCAGGCGGAAACGGATGCCTCATTGTTAGCTAACTTATGTTTGATAATTGTAGCCCAAATGGATCTGAGGTATTCAGGACAATGAATTGGTTCACTGTGGACTAGCTGCATGGAATCACCCCCTTTGAGTTGACTGGTCACCTGATGCGCTAGCGTTATATGATAGAGGGGAATCTATATGCGAAAGTCCTTTGAACCTGAAGATATTTTTGATAGCTACATGGGTTTCGAAAAACGAACAAACGCAAAAACTATCTGAAACCCGTAAATCTAAGGTGACAAAGCTCAGAGTGAGATCAACACTAGAAGTCCCGGAAAAAGCACACCAAATGTCCTCATCTGGTCGATTTGACCAGGCTGAGCTTAGATCCCAAACGTAGCAAGACATTCAGACAAACTAAACTGGTGCTTAAAGCGCGTAAAAAGCTCAAACGAGTCACGTGCACATGTTTTTCAAACTCCTCAAAGCAGTGAATAAAACCAATACGCGAAGTTAGTCACTCAGACATAAAGTGACGTTTTTCAACAGTAACGTTTGGAATGTGTCGCCATTACTCCTCGGCATATACTTTGGAAACCAATCTCCAATATTAAGAATGAAAACACCCCTAAATTCTAACGTACTGAGTCGGCTATTTTCCATATGGACAGGTTAGCACGGAATCGAAAAACGTTACCGGATATCCGAACGATCGTTCTGTTTCGATGTCCTTCACCTGAGCGCATTCACCCATCCTTGATATATCCGAGACAGTTGTACTGTAGTTCAGACGACGTAAGTCGCTGATGATACGTCAGCAGACACGTCGATCCGCTGAAGCCTGCGGAGCATTGGCGTTTCTAAACCGCTAGTCCATGTGCTAGAAATCTCATAGTAGGCTGTGTGCACTTGTGAGTACATGAGTACGTGAGTACACCTTACATCTGATCTAACTAATCCATTGCCAATGACCCATCATAGTAGGCCACTACTGTGGAGGAAAGCTAGAGGCCATCTCGTACGACTGATACGCTCGCCTCTGGAGGATGGAATTGGGACGAGGCTGGTCATGCCAGAGCTGTGACGAACAGGCTGCAATCAGATCCTGATAAGTCGTCTAAGCAACTTATCAGTTTTACAGTGGTTTAGTGGCCTTCATTGCCTTTCCCCCAGGGCCCAGCCAGTAATTGTATGACATGACGATGTAATACAACATACGAACCGTGCAGCACAAGTAAAACTGGATTTGATATAGTTATGGCATCTTAAGGTTAAAGAGGTTTCAACGAGAGGAAAAACCCCAGGGAATTACTTAACAGCTTTGATGTTCGTATCGTGTTCTATGCGGTGGCAGTCCTCCAAAAAACCCCATGCTTCACTTCTATACTTTTATACCATCCACTTTCTGGACTTCGAAATCCAACATTTAAACTTTTCAGCTTTTAGAAGTCCGGATCATCTTTGGTTTGGTCAAGCACGACACTCCTGATGCCGGCAGTGTGATCAGTCACACGGCCAGTACGTGGTCACTGCATGACTCAAGCTTGCACACTATCGGGACGGCTTCCCGTTGCTATGGTAAGGTAACAACAATTAAGAAAATAATGCAGACAGTAAGGTTGTCAACATGCTTATGAATAGTCGGAGACAAAGTGCATAACGCAACGTAGACATAAAATCGAATATATACCACGTCTGGCCGCATATGGCACACAGGGTGGGTTAAAAGAAGGATGGCACAACAGACTTTAGAGTAGATTTTACTGTTAAGACCTGAAGCGGAAAAATGACTTGGAGCGATTCGAATTTGGCTGTGTTGAAGGTTAAGCTATCCGCGGACAATCACCTGGAGTTCTCACGTTATGAGAAGATAAATGGATAAAAATGCATTTTTCTGGATTTGCTTCTGTATGAGTTATGAGCTGCCGGATAAACCAGATGAATCTAACCCTACAACCGTTTATCAGCATCAGTAGACGCTCAGTGCCGTTTCTCACCAAGCCCGAAACTATCTACAACTAATCAAAAGTCTTCACTACACAGAAGAATAAGTATTCTGCCTTCAACTGATTGCCATGAAAAACTCCCCGAAGGAACCTATCCATAAGAGCAAAAAAGTGTGACAGTTTCCTATGCCTGCGAACAAGACACTTCGCCTAAGAGTGAAAGTAAGAATCTTGGAGCCAGAAGGTTATTAGTCTTGTAAAGCAATGCACTGTGCGTTCCGTACCCATCTGAACTTTTCAAATGGATGTAGAACTTCCCCATATAACAGATGCACTGACGCCTAAGTTTCTCGCTGTGGACAAATTTTAGACATGGTGAAGGCAGGTGGTGGTCGTTACTTGCAGCTGATAGAGGAACTGATGGACCGTTGTTAGTAAAAGCAATCTCACCTACCTTCACCTGGCGAGTAGTTATTCACTTTGGTGACAGATGCGCCCAATGGGAATTTCAGTTCAACAGTGAAGTCAATCTGTGCTGAAAAGCCGAGAATCACTAGACAACGGTTTCATGCTTATTAAATATCATCAGCAGTGTATACCTCAAGAAACTCAGACAGCATCGAACTAAGAATTTGGCTGGTTCGGACCATTTGGAGAATCTAGATGTATGCTCTGGTGGTTACTCGTAAAAAGAAACACAAGCTTTAGAGTGCACCTTCGCTTCCTTTTCAAGGAGAAAACTCGTCTGAGTCGATAAGTCAGTCAACCAGTGTGCTGATCAATAGGCATCGGTCATACCCTATCTGAACGGCAAAGACGATTAACTCAAACGATGCACTGAATCATTTTCGTACAACCATCCTCCTAGACGAATGAAATCAAAGCCATTCAATGTTATGAGTAAATGCTATGATTTCCCACTACTGAAATCCTTTTGTGAATAGGAATCAGTAGTCCTCACTACCTTTATCATTTTCATGTTTCGCGACGATTATGCTTCATCAGAGTGAGATAGTGTTGTCCAGTGTAACGCATGACATCGGACATTGGCACCTCACACTTTTTAATTTTCCATTGAGAATTGGAAGGAACCTGCATTCACAATTTCACTCATGGTAGGATGAGTTTGCAGCAGAGTGCGTGACAATTTCTTTGCAGCCAACGGATACGAATCACGCTGCTTAATTAGATGTGTAGTTTTTTCCATTAGTTATTGTATTTTGCAATGAAACTGTCAGTACTACTTTCGATTCCTAAAAATGGAGAGATTTCAGCGTCATCTTAACTTGAACATGAAAGCCCTGTCTATCTGCACGCGAAAACGTGTGACGAAGCGTTGATGGAATAGCATCAGTTCGTCTTTTTTTTCACAGTATTCTAGGGATCCAATCTTGACAAAACCAGCGGGTGAACTTCAGCAAACCTGTATGATCCAATCAACTCAACAGTCATTAGTTATTTACTTTGACAATGGACCTCTCTGGTAAGTCGGTCATATGTGCTAGGTAGCTCAACTAGGTGGTGTTCAGTCTACCAGAACTTCGTGGCTACAAATGTATTCCACAGACAGAAAGTTAGCAACACTTATCGACTTACGCAAAACGCTAGCGCCGACTGTCTTCTTTCTCTCATTATGCGGGTCAGATTTCTAGGCAGTGCCGGCTGTGGACGCCATGTTGACAAATACCCGGGTTGAGTATTTTCTTTCAGCATTCGTTCACATCGCTGTAGGCGTTGAACTTCTCCTATTAAATCGTGATCCGGTTCGACAATAAGTGAATCGCTTTTATCAGGACCTCGGAAACCCATCGCGTGATATGCATGCCTTCCAGTGAACTTCATCATCGGATCCTCTGGTATAGTTCCGATCGCTTGAATACGTCTGCCAGGTACGACTGATGAGTTGACGTTAGAGAAATTTTGAGGGGCGCGATTACTACGACAAGAAAGACCTTTGTGCTTTTTAAACAAATCTTCCATTACTGAAAGATATCGGTCTCGACTGCTGACCTCTTCAAGGTCTTCACGAACTCCCCCTCGATTCGAACCTCTTCCGTTTTCGGAGCTACCTTTATCACCGGGAACAGAAGTATCCTCCTTTCCGGTTGTCTGTTGCGACGAAGAGCCCAGATCGGCCGGTTTTGAAACATGGCTCGTTCTTTGCTTGGTTGTGCCAACACTCTGACTTCCACTATCGTTTGATTTGTTAGCATTATTTCTAGCTTTGTTTCTGCCGCGTGAACATGAATTGGATTTGGCGGTTTTTTTCAAATATATCGATTTCACCGATGGTGGGGTTGTTACTATAGTGTCACATTTATCGTCAGCTGCACTTTCCTTCGTGTTTCGTGGCGCTTGAAAAGGTTTTGATTGTAGTCTTTTAAAGTAATCGGTTGGACATGTCACATTTTCGACCTCGTATGCATCAGTAACTAAAGTTACTTGTTTGGATACTGTTAGAGGTGGGAGCCGCGGAGGTTGTGGACGCGCAAGATAGGCGCTGGAGTACATGGATAAATTGTTACCGGATTCATCATGGTCATTTACAAGTTGGATGGGGGATACTGTCTTATCAGCCTTGAAGTGTTGTTTGTGATGTGTTTTTTTAGAATATCTTGACGGATTTCGTGCATCTTTCACTGGTGAAATCGAGTATGGACGGTCCTCATCTGGATTTGATAGTGGTATCGGCGTTGGGCTTGGGTCGATTCCAACGGAGAAGTTCATATTGAAATCTACCAGACGGTCTGCATCTGACAGATTTTAATTTTTAGCGCACCACCAACAGTGGCACGACAAACTGGAATATTTAGTTTACCTCAATCATGTGACTATTCTTCCGTTCGATACTTGTTTAAAATAGGGTATCGGACGGTATCTGTAGAGTACATGCGCAAGCAGATGTTAAGGACGGGAAGGGCGCTCTTTCGTTCAAACCTCCCTCCAAAGAGAGTGTGCCATTTGAGGTTTATTATTTTGGCTGCCTCGTCATATAATGGATTTTTGATCGAGCTGATGAGATGAATTGTTGCCAGCCCATATAATGAGGTCAGTGAGTCCGGCGCTGGACGTACCACACCACCTCGTTCTCGTGATGAAACATCCTCTGGTTGGTTGACGCATCAGAAGCAATACAGTAAGATACCTGTCTTCGCTACACACAGAACTGAAAAACCCAACCAAATAGGCATGCAGGTAGATGCTGAGGGCTCCATCACACCCCGGATCAGGGGTAGGGAGCAACAGCATCGTCCGCATCCTGATAGTGGCACAAAGCCCATGAAGCACATGAAGCACATGAAGCGAAAAATTCATTTACAACATGAATAGGTCTGCCCCCCCCACCCAAAGAGACAACGAACCATAACCCTCATCTATTGCTCTAGCCAAACAAGAGACTCATTGGGCGGGTTGTCGTAATATAGCTTGAAAAAGCATCCAATTCGATGTAACCGACGGCTTTGGTATGATTCATGCATTCATTCGTTCATTCATTCACCCTTTTTTCATTTTTCTTTCTCTCTTTCTTTTTCGCTTCCGCAGTTTCGTTCGTTCAGCACATAGCCTAAGTTTGCCTGACTTCAGCTGTCTCAGTGCGCTGGCTATCCTGATTGTTACTCATTTGAGTTTTGATGCACTATGTGACCCTTCTGGTCTTAATAGGTTAGATGTATGAAAGGTTTCAACTACTGATCATCTAGATTAGCCTTCCTATGGAGGCTGGATCTTCTTGCGTTGATTGCACTGAAGCGTAGTAAAAATGCGGTCTGTGACTGGTAGGGTTATGCTACTTTGCATCTGGCAGACGAGGTACGTCAAGCACTTTGGAAATTGCTAGCAGTGTGCTCCTGCAGAGCACATGTTCCATATATTAGCTTTGCATCAGACACGGCATCGCATTAACTCTGTGTGGCTTTGAATGCTCTATCAATACTAGAACACCGGAACCATCTTCTTCATAATATCCACATTCAATTTCATAAAATTTTACTGACCTTGGTTGTAGCCTGATGACTCTTATCCATGTTTTCTAGTCTTCTGGCTTCCCAAACCTTATCAGGTTTAGTTGAGTCCTCTTGTTCTACTCATTCACTGTTGACAACCCTGCTCTTAATACCCGGAATTTTTCTAGCACTGATGTGCCTAACTTTTGCTGTATAGGCGGTTTAAGTCACAAATCTGTCCCAGGATTGCTACAGTAGGCAGAGGTTTACATCAAATCGTGCTGCCCCATATCCTTAGGACCCTAAGTGTGCGGTTCTCTATTCTCTTTCTGAATTTCGTCTTCGGGGGATAAATTCCGCGCACCAATTGCTCCTACAAACAAGGACATTTCGTGGATAAAATACATGTCTATTTAGAAGTCTTCATGTTGATTTATCGATCAGCCGTCGCAAAAGCACCAAAGTGAAGAACCGGTACGACGAAATTTTAGGACAACTCCTTAGTACCGTCTTGTCCAGAGAGATTTTGGCCATATATGATGGCCATTTAATCTCAAAACCTCCCTAAATCATTTAACTATAGTTAGAACTAGTGTATGGACGGCATTCCAACCATTTTTTATTTTTGTTTCAGAAGAATCATCAAATTCGTCTTAAAGTTACATAAGTTTACATTTTTTACATCCATTGCGCTAGTACACTTAGCAGGGTCTCAGTCGGATGAAGATCGGGATCACGGTAATGCTGGTTGAGCAACTTTACGAGATAATGTGGGGGGCGCGAGCCACCAGTTTGTCTTGTTCTATCATCGCATCTCTGTTCTAGTCACGACAGCGGGTGGCAACAATGAGTATTCACATGTCTGGATGAAGCAGTCATTCATTATTAATCATTTTCTGATTTCCTAAGTTGAGAAGTTCCAGTGCACCAAACCTAAGAGGTCTATCTGATAAATTGACTACCCTGCAATAGCTAGCAGATGGCTTACTCTTTTCTATTGTGCTATTAGAACAGTGATTTGTAGATGAATATCAAAGATTCGGCAGCGGCAGGGCATGCACTAGACACTGGGCACAGGATAGATTTGGGAAATGTGGACTTTCTGAGACGGCGGCTGAGGCGGTGGAAATCGCCAAGCATTCCAGCGTGAACAGAACAGAGGGCGTGGAACTGGAAAGCGTGTGGAAAGCGGTTTTAGATCAGCCAAGATAACACGAGGTGGTGTGCAGTTATCAGCAAAATGATCTGGATCTAAAAGTACAAAATCCCAACCCCCAACCCCAAACCATTTGTCCCGGCACCCCCCGACGGACAGAGGCGAACTAAATCTGTGAACGACCCCAAGAGGAATATTACATTAAGGTGTCCTAGACAGAAAAAGCAAGGCCGCAAAATCCGGTTTCAACGTGAAGACAACTCCCCCTAACCAATCTATCGTAAATGTTAATCATCTCACTAACCAACAAACAGACCGACTCCCAGCACTGCTCAAGTCGGCTAGTCATAAGAAATCTCACGGATTGGTTCCCTGACTGCCTTAAAACCCAATCAACCTGCCTGACGAAGCTTTTGTGTCAAAAGCGAAACGTTGCCCAGCAATAAATCCACCGATTGTTTACCAAACCTCTCTGAAACGATATATTATATGTACATCGATCAGATTAACCGTGTTATGCAGGACATACATAGTTGGTTGTTTTTAAGCAATTAAAGCGAATTCACTTCACTGTCCTTAAACTAAGCGTTCCGAAACCTCTCACATCATACGCTACATCATAACGCATAAACATTACTGGTGCACTGCAGCCCAATGAAACACCAAGCTCCTTCTTGAAAGTAGAAAATCAGTGGCGATCGGAGTGCTCTTAGGTTGCACTCAACGAATATTTCGAAGACCTAATGTGAGCATACTTTATACGCACACCCATATCCCTAAGCTACAATTCGTCCAACAAGTAAAATGAAGTATTCAATCACAACATTGTTGGATTGGCTGAATTGCAAACAGTAGAACTAAAGAGGACCTAACTCCTTTGCTCACTATTTCACTGTGACGGACCCTTACTTGGGGCAACAATCTATGCCACCACTTTCAAGATTCATCGTAACTGTAAATCCTTTCTCTAACCCCATTTTACGGAGAAACCGCTTTCATATCGCCTCCAAGATATCAACCCTGAAATTACACTGTTCATTTGTCTTTTCTGCGCAGCACCTAACAGCCAGAGTAGCCTATAAAACTCGTCGAGGAAAATGCAGTTGTTAGTTCTATCGTCATCATTACCACTGCAGTATCATCACCGTGGTAGTCACCATTATTGTCGAGATAAAAAGTTAATTAGTGATCTATCCGGTGTTGAGCTCTAATAAGAACTGGAGGAAGATGGGCAAGTGGCTGCAGCCATCCGTTCGCCTGACGTGGGTCAACGAAAAAGTCCTCAGAGGAGTGGCTAAGGGAGTAACCGGACGATGTTGTTCTGTGTTATGTCAACGCCCGATTGCCAACTTTGACCAAAGCAACGTCGGGGCCAATGTGGCGCTGGCAGACGAAATTCGACGTAACAATCAGTGACGCAAACAGGGCTGTCACATCTAGTGCGCGAGAACACATGCGAAAAGAAACCCGAATTGTTTGATATAACATAAATTTAATACACTGATGACTTTATGTGCATACAGTAGGTGCATCAGGTGCGTGAGCTCCCAACTAAAAAAGTGAGGGTGCCATAATACCAAGTATGTGTGCAACAGAGGAATACTCCGCTGGATCGTGTTTAGTGTGAATGGCCACACCTCATTACATAGCAAATGCCTCATAATGATGAATTCGATGAAAGAAAACGTGAGAAGTGCCGATGATCAAAAATTTGTTTATCACTAGCTTCAAATGAATGTCAATATATTTTATGTTGGACGGCCGCGAACACTTCCAGGTTTGTAACATGGGGTGTAAAGATGAATGAATCATCTAATTACATGACTGGACAATTAGCGGACGAATGAACGAATGAGTAAGTGAATGCACAGATGGATGAATGAAGGAGTGTGTGAGTGAATGAGTGAGTGAGTGAGTGAGTGAGTGAGTGAGTGAGTGAGTGAGTGAGTGAGTGAGTGAGTGAGTGAGTGAGTGAGTGAGTGAGTGAGTGAGTGAGTGAGTGAGTGAGTGAGTGAGTGAGTGTGAAATTACGTAAATAAAGTAATAAATAAACGAGTGGGTGAAGGAATGATCTAATTTGTGAGTGCATTATTTAATTGTTGCTCTCTTTTTAGTTAGTCAGTTAGTCTATGTGTAAGACGGGTGGTTTTTTAGTTGTCTACTTAGCTATTTAGCTGGTTATTTAATTAGCTAGCCAAGTCATTTGTTCCGGATTTCGCTCTTCGCAGGCATGGATACACCCGAACTCATCATTTCGGTGTTTTCTTTCCTCCCCTCTCTCTTCAGCATACTTTCAATGGTTCACCAAATAATAACCGAATAATCATATACATCAAGGTCATTGGGTTCAAAACATTAATCGATCAAACCCGCCTCTGGAAAATGGATAATATTTGCAAACGATGTGACATGCAGTAGCTACCATCCAACCACATTATGAGTTGTACCATCAGTTTGGCTGAATGTGATAACCGCAACATGACGAGTGGCCACTCAAGATGGACTAAAGATCCAAATATATCGGTCGTGCAAACGGCTTTAGAACGAAATTCAAGCGAATCAGGTGAGTCAGCCGAGGACAGTTCTGTTGATGATGATGAAACATCAAAACCCCGGATTTTGTGGAAAGCGTTCATTCAAAATCCGGTTAGGCTATCGGAGGACGACGCATGGCCAATAGCACGACCCGAACACTTCGGACTAATGGCCCCTGAACGCAGGATTATCCGGGATATGGACAAAACAGTCAGTGAATATGAAACTATTCTCCCTGCACTGAGCAGTTTTCCCGACCGTCGATTTAGAGCAGCGTCCGTAGTCTCACGAAGTACATTGGGAGGTCGGACGGCATTTAGTTCAAGTGTTCGAAACCGCAGACAAGCGCGCTTTTTAAAAACGATTCCAACCGGGACATTGCACTTCCCGCCACTAATACGATCACAGCATTTTGAGCAGTTCTTGATGTTTAGCACAGGTATGCCGCATAGAGTAAGCTTCGACGCGGAGGGAATAGAAAATACAGACGCACTAATTCTCGACCACAGAGCGACAACTGACGAGTCTATTCAATTCCCTATGGAAAAACATCCGAAAGTTTTCATCCGTGATGGTTCCAATAGTGCATTGGAGGATTCTCCAAAGACTAGTATTTACCGATCAATTTTTGGTCAGTCGATCTCAAAGATTCGACGGGACTTTCCCATACAGCCTGAAGGCCCGATAGTCCATCGTGCCTTGGCCGCCCTCAAATCGTTACATTTGCTTCGAATGCAAAGTGGAGAAACCAGTATGCCTGATAACGTGCTGCTCAACCTGCAGGCTGCACAAAAAGAAGAATTTAATACTAAAAAGTATCATAGACACGGGCATCCAACAACCACCTCACTGAAGCATTTAAGAAGTCGAAATAAGTGTCCACATTTTCCAGAGTTTCTAGTCCCCTCAGTGATAGATTTGGATGATATGTACCGGGGTCCAGATATTTTGGAGGCGAAGATTAAAGACCATGACCTCCAGCTTCCGATACACCCGGAAACTGCTAAGGATCTTAGACAGTTGTACACCATAACAATCCTAAAAGATTCGGTCCTAAAGGATCTCCTAAAAAGTTCCAGGATCGATGCATTACCGAAATCTCTACGACATCTAGTTCGAATGGGCGCGTTACATAAACACACCGGAACTCCAGAGAAGGGAACAGGAGAACTAGAAGCCATAGCGAGGCAAACGCAGTATTGCCCAGTCAGGCAGGCGGAAGCAGACACGGCCATTGGTGATTTAGAGAACCTGTGGATTGAGGCGAAAATTTTTACGACATCCCTGTTCAACAACTGGATCGTTCAGATGCAACCTAATATGTCCTTTGGAAAATACAGCCAGACTGAAATGGACATGCGTCTTCGTTGCGTGACAAAAACAATCCGAGCTCACAGCTCTGTCGCAACCTCCAAATCGCGCACTGAATTGTGCATTTTGCTAGCCACTTGCGCCTCATTTCCCCAATATATCCCTGTGCTTATGAATCGAATCAGTGATTGGCTGGAAGTTTTATTGAATTGTCTCTTCAGTCGTGAACGCACAGTCCGAGAAGAGGCTTGCTATATCCTAGCTTATTTGTTCACTGAACGTAACCTGGTTGATGCCATACGATACCATCCAATGATTGACATAGGGTATGACGTTGCAGTAACCGTGCTTCAAGCCATCGAAGTGTCTAGTTCAAGCTTTTTGCATTTCTTCTGTTTACTTGCACTGATGATCGAGGGTTGTCCGATGTACAGTATCCTGCACGCTGTAATGGATGTAAGTCCATCTTCACCAAACACATTACTGAACCACTTATGGCCACGTCTGCTCTACTACGCATTGAAGTACTGGCATAAAAACATGTTCTCTCGTGATCGCCTACTCCTGAAGTCGATTAACGAGAGTATCGAGCGTGCATACGTTCGTGGAATCTCGCGGAAACAGGCCAAATTGGCTCAGATCCAGTTGAGCCGACGCTTCCGGCTGGTCACCAAGCCCACGACAATTTGGCTGGACGAGTGGAAGAATTTTAATGTGAAATAATGCATGTAAGTCGGGTTTGTTTTTACTCACTGCTCAGTGGCCTTGGTCGGCTGTTTTGTATTTGACAGCTACAAAAACAGCTTCAATTAGTGTGGTATGTGTATGGGCGTAAAGCCTGAGACACCCGGCTGCGCGTTAACGGATCCTTTTCGGATTGGGCTAAAAGCTTCAAAGGAGGTGGCATATCCTGCAAATGGGAAGAGGTTGGCAATACACCCTAGCACTCACTTGCAGTTGCACCACGGAACCGTGGTTCTGCGTAAGCTTCCTCATTTCAGTAGCGACAGCAGTAGCAGGGATCTTAAGCCACTTATTTTTTCAGTTGTTTCAAGCAGTGGGAATTCCATTTCGGTAGCATTGATAACGTAGCCATAGCTGACGGGTTTTTACCCACGGATCTCGGTGCCTCATTGCCGTTATAGGTTTGCACCCAACCCCCTCATCTCGACCGCCCCTGTCTAGACTTTGCCAGCCTGGCACTATCTCAGCCCCTGTGCTTCTTTCGCGTGACATGACAGCTAGGCACAGAAAGCGTGTCAGAGCTGAACGACTTTTAAATCCTTTCGCTCTCCCATCACCATAGCAGGTACCTAATTCAAGAGAATCACAGCTGTTCCTAACAGTTAACAAGTCGATGACAGAAAGCGCTTTACGGGAAAGCAAAGCGTTGTTCGCTTCTTCGTTCGTCGCTGTGTAGTGGCAAAACAGTAATCGGCTGGAACACATTGTCATCATGTGCTCCGATATTGAAGGGGTAGTGTAAGAAACTCCAATCATAACCCAGAAACTTGGATTTCTCTACTACTCGTGTAACCTTCATCCATATGCGCTGCTTGTTGCAACTTCGTCGAAACGCAGCATTGCGCTACATTTGTAATGCATTCCAGGCGCACGTGCACTTGGTTCGCACCTGTTACATGAGCTATGCAAATGGACAAAAATATCCGTAGATGACCTACAGACGCCGTGTAGGCCATGGTTTTTGGAATGCCCGATTCTATACTACCCATCGCTGTTTTGATTGATTACCACAATGATAGGGACGCTCCAGTACGCACTTCACTGCCAGTATGTGTCATGTAAACACCATTCAGGCAACTGTTAGTAAATTCTGAAACTTCACTACTTGCTATGATGAATTTTTTAAAGCCAGCTCTTGATTTCCCGTAAGTCGACCGAGCCCACTCAACGCTAGGGGACTGGAGTTATTATCATAAAACAACCCTTTGACAGCAATCGTTTATTCCATGCAGCGATGCCTTTAGCGGTCAGTGCTGATTTTGTACTTGCCTGGAAACTTTCTTCTATGAGTAATAAGCCGGCTCGGAGAATATTCCGAGTAGCAGCTACCAATAAAGAACAATCCGTAGCAAGGTCTGAGCACAGAGTTGTCCAGGTTCTGTTCCACTGCCTGGCGCCATAGACCACATGGAAACTCAGTGGCTTAGCACCCATCGTAAGTGCTGAGTCCGTTTTTGTGAGGGAGATTTGACTACGAAACATGTCTACACAAGGTAGATCGTGACAGGACCTATGTGACTGCATTACCCCATTGATTTGGACCGCTGGTGCGTTGATAACGCCACTCAATTGCACTGCCGCACTGCCCTATTCCAGGGCATCCGCTTATGTATCATTGGATCCTCACTTGGTAGCCTAATATCCCAAGGACGATATCTGCTTACTAACTGCGCTCGTTGCATTACCTGTTATTTTTTTCTGTATGCTAACGGGGCTGTTGCCAGGCTTGGTCTCTCTCCGATTAACTTTCCAGAGGGGTTTTTTGGAGAGGGGGTGTAGTGATACACCTCTTTTGGCTTTACACTATGCATGGAAAGTAAGGGGGGCGATATCACCCTCCATAGGAGTTAAAAAGTTCAAAAACCACTGTTATGCATCGTTGATTAAATCCTCTTGAGTGATACCCTGTGTATTGTTGCTTCCAATATCCTTCCATGCATCGACGTTATTTGCGTAGACCAGACAAAGTGACCGTATACCCTTGAAAAGTCACTAAACTAAGGCAAAAATGGCTTTAGTTTAATGGTAGATTTTTTTGGACTCCACTACAAGGATTACTATGAAAACTGCCACCTGAAAAAGTACAAGGTAAATAGTAGAACACTGCCTCCGCCAGCTGATTAGCCAACTTTGGTGAAAAAAGTTCCAGGTTACAAACGCACGAAGTACATAAAGATTTGAAATCCTCGTTGCCACTATCTTGTCGACACCAACAGAAGAATTTGCTTAAGCTAAGGTGTTTGGGATAACTTGTAATCCAGAAGTGAGATGGACACTCTCACATCAATGGAGAGATGACGCTCTTTTGTTCTAGTCCCCCCTCACCTTTCATAGACTGGACAATCTGCTGGTGAGGTTGCCGTAACAAATCCTGAGACTCCCTCCATCCCAAAATGGCCGATTCCAAGCGAGTTTAGTAAAACTTGGGCTGTTGACCATCTAGGCAGCCACATCACTCATCAGCCAGCCTGGGTCACAGTTTGAAAAGACCACTACTCAAACTCAAACTGCTCCTCTTGATGCTCTATGTGTTCACCAGCGCGTCCAGATGAAAACAAAGATTGCCAGCTTGAGCGTTCTCGCATGTCCCGAGTGAACCTCGGTCTTTGTTTACTGGTTTGACAGTACCGCTAATAACTACATCTATTTGACTCACGAAGTCATCCCACAGCCACTCTTAAAGTGGCTCCATAATTTGGTGACATGCCATGAGAAACGCGAACTAGTTTACTACTCAAATAACTAACGTCATATTTGGAATGAAAAACACGAGTCCATTTTATCGTGACCCAAAAATCGATCAAGAAAAAGGTTTGGTTCACTCCTGGCTTCTCTCATTTTATTGAACGAAATCACTGCATTTTTATTAATGTAAAAACAATCTTCCTGTACGCCCTTCCGAATCCTACAATGGCTGCTGGAATTTGCCAGATTATAACTAGTCCAACTCCTGACCGGTTCGTTAAAATCTTGTGTCGCGTAGCCGTTATTTGCCTGCAGTGCTCCTATTGCTTAGCTGCATTGTTGACTAAAACAAACGGAGTTTCCCGACCTGTTGACCTTGGACTGCGTTCATTCTCAATCGTACACTGCGGAATACTGAGATGATTGGATGGTCGGACATCCCTCCCTCGGAAAACGCCTCCACTCTTTGTGATAGCTGTATCCTGATTGAACTTTACTACCAGCCCATAGTCCTTCCTCAGATGAATTCTATTCCTTCTCTTGATCGCACCCTCAACCTCTACATCACATAAACGGTATCCGCACATTTTATCTCTCCTCCCTTCCACTATTTAAGATTCTCGGGAACGCTTCTTACCCAGACTTTCCCACCCTCCTCCAGGTTAGGTAATTAGTGCTCGCTTTGATCGTAATACCCCTTTTGAGCTTGTGTCCTTAGCTGTAATCGCTTGTTAAAGTACGCATTACCCAACGTTTTAGGAAGAATCGCTTCCCCATAATAAGCTGCAGTATAAGCCGTTCTGCGAATACAAATTCTTTGGACAGGACCGTGTTCGATGTATGCTGTTGGGATGTTTTATTGCCTCATTACCGGTCTCGTCCTGATTCGCGAGCCAGAGACATTTTAACCGCCGACACTGCTTTGCCATTCGATTAGCTATAGTCCCGGTTGTCATCAGAGACATTCACACCATCACCCAAGTAATAAGTAACCTTGATACACAGAAAGTTTGCAAGGAATTCCTCCTCAGGAAAGGACAAATCATAACTTTTTAGTCTATATGCGTCATTATTAGGTGTTCATTGTGACATTTCCCGAAGTACGATTTGTCCCTGTGAGAAAGTTTGACTTCTGACAAGCTGTGTGTCGAAATGGTGTTACGTGGCTAGTGGTAGTTGGCACAGCTGATCGATACTTACATGCCGAAAGTGCAGGTGTGAGACCGATATGGTTGGTATGATTAATATTCATCTTCCTGTTCATGATTCACCCTTCTGGTAGAGACCGGTAGAAGGATCGAAAGGTGGGAAGTGTTCAAGTGAACCACCGTCTCCAATATCCAGCCCGACAGTCTAATTGTTCATCTTCTCCACAGAGCAGGGAGCTGTCATGGCCCCTGATGATTTCAATGAAAATGTTTCGGGAGCCGGTTGCACCAATCAACTAAAACAATATGCAGATACTTCCAGATCTTTTCGATTCTTCGGTATGTTTAGACATCTGGAGGGTTCAGCCTTGCTAGTCTGTGCGTAACTTCAGTTTTACCTGATGTTTGATGATGCCCGTCTGCAAGCAACAAGGTCCAAAGGGGGGTTGTTTACTCAGTGGTAGCACATAGGCACAGCTGCAGGACCATCATCCATCGCACATCACCATATACGCAGCCATCACTAAATATCTGGTAGTATCGCCTTCGCCTTACATAAAACGCACAGAATATACGTCATTCGCGCGGAAACTATATCCAGAATATTATTAAAAACAATAGTAAGACGTCATTCACGTGGATCACCAACAGTTAGACGAACATACTAGCATTACCCGGACAAAGTTTCCCAGAGTGACTGCTGGGGAAATCTAGTGGCTGAAATGCAGGTCATGTTAGACTAAACCTTAAAGAATATGCTCCTCTCGCTAAGAAAGTAACAAAGATTACCTGATGCGAGTTGGTCCGCCCAGATAACGTCAGGAAATTGGTCCATCTGTGAGAGGACGATTGCATGAGTAAGGGAATGGGTGCGAACGGGTGAATAAATAAATAAACAAGGAAATAGGTAAATAAGCAACTCGTTTGAACAGTATTCCTCCTGGCCTGGCGCAATTATTTTGGTGAGTCCACACCAACGGGGGTAAGTACTGGGGTCGAGTTTTGCTCTTTTTAAAGTGCATCAATAGTGCATATCTTTGGCCGTGCCGGGGTTTGAACTCTGGACATCTGACATGCGAGGTGAGCATTACCACTGCTCCACCAACGCAGCCTGGAAGCACCTGGATTATCACTCTTGTGCGATGTGACTGGTATGCCCGACGGTTCAAACGACGACCCAGTAACCGTCCCGATTGTGTCGATCGATTGACCGGCCTGTCGAGACCTTCTAGTCAAGTAGCGTAGTGAAGTAGGTGGAGTGATGGCACCACGCTCGCCTCGCAGATATCCGGAAATCAAACACCGACACGGTCAACGATATGCACTGCTGATGGCCTCTAACAAGAAGAAAACTCGACTCGAGTGCTTCCCCCCTTTGCGCCATGTCAGGGAGAGAACTGTTCGAACGAATGATGTGAAAGCGAATCCCACAGATCCCGCAACCACCTACAATTAACTAGATAGCTATGTCCCTCAGTTTCTCAGTCAGCCACTAATCGGTCAATCAGGCGCTCTATCGATTTATAACCGTCGGTAAGATGGAAACATTTTCTGTCTGTCTTTTCTGCCTGGTTGTTACTAGGACAGCCTGAATGTAATGAACCGTTATTTCGTCAACTCCTTTATTTTCTAGGTACTGTCATTGTTTATCCCTAGCCCACTTGCTCTATTCATTGCAAGCAGAATATATCGTGTGATTATTTATGCACTTGTTTTTGATAAAGCGCGCTATACGAAATTTAATCTCAGTAGGTTTTTACTGTAGATCCAGTTTTATATAGACGTTTATATTACAGTTCATCACATTACAATTCCTTTCTGAGGCGATCACTCTAATAAAAATTCAGCCCCGAGGACAAACTTTTTTGTCTTGTGTAAGTGATTGACGAATTCCCACTTCGCAGATGAGGCTATCTCTGATCGATTCACTGAAGTATTCTCTCTAGAAGGAACAACTCTGTCGTGTCGTGTAATCTGGTGTATGGTCGATATGAAGCATCTATGACCAGGCATGCCGGGTTAAAATTTCCTTGCGACTTGGTCTGGATCGAACGATTTTGGCACTAGTCAAGATGGAAGTATGGATCAGGCAACTATTTGGAAACCAACATGCGTGATCGTCACATACCAGGAATTCTCGATAGTTTCCTGCCGTTCAAGAATCATGTGTGACACCTCCTTGGTCGCGCACCCCGTATTTCGCCCAACCATATTTTGGATCAAATTCTCCAGCCGAGGGCTTTCGGATGTCCACCAATCGCAAATTTTAACTGGATTTGATGACCAAGACTAAGGCTACGACAAAGTGTGATGCAACTTCACTACTTATATTCTTCACTATCAGCTTCTCACTTCTCTCATGTACTAGCGACTGAAGAGGAAACTTTGCGCAAATCCACGGGCTTGAACCACCTGGCGCTTCATCTTACAATAATCTTAAAGAGCCATCAAGTTCACCTAACTATATCTCCATCCCCGACTCTGCATCGGAGCACAAATATTCTCCTAACAACCCCATAACCAACGACAGCCTATCCCAGCTGACACCGGAACGAGTCTAAACCTCCTAAAAAAAGTGCCTCATCTTCATCCTAACAAAACTGATGCTTCAATGACGTACAAGCATAATTTGCTTGGACGAGAGCTTATTGCAAATAAAGTATATAAGTTGAGAGGCAAAAGACCCAGTACTAGCCTAAAACAAGTACAGCATGACGTCTACATCTCCAAATACCCATTCAGACAACCCTGATAGGATTCCAAAGCACCGGATCAGGACTACACCTTGCACCAACTTAAAAAATGGCGCAGGGTTGTACCTAGCTGATGAACCCAACCGGAGGGTGCTCGACAGCCAAATATGCCCCAAGACGTACATCTTAATGATCCCATCAGTGAAAGGTCATCCATCTCGTCCATTTAGTCAATCACCATATTGATGGCCTCCACATATCAAGACCCTATGACCTCCAAGCGTCAAGATTAACAGATTTTGACGTCCTTCCAATTCTGGATAATTCATGACAGCTTCTCTCGCTCACTTCGTCCTCAAAAGCAGTGTGTATCGATTCTGTACCCCCTTTTATGACGTGTTTCCCGTTTGTCCAGCTGTTTTCCGCAGCTTTTTATGGACAACTGCAAGTGGAACATGATAACTTGGCAGTTATTTGCTTTAAAATTACAGTTAAATTTTATACTAATCACATTGTACTCTATATTTGAAGAAAAATGTTCTTTGTAAAGCTTTCACGTTTTTTCCCAAGGTTTTTCGCTGATTAAAGGTGTCCCATGATGGAAACTTTTGGACGTGCAGATGTCAGTCATAGCTTATTTTTTAATCTCTTTAATAACATTCACCCCAGTTTATCTGTATATTTCGAGAGAGAGTCAAACGACAGTTTAGCTTTCTTAGATGTTCTGCTCAAAGGACATCCGGATAACACAGTAGCCCGTGGCACCCACCGTAAACGAACCTGGAATTGTCAACTAAATCTAACTCCCAAGTCTTGCACCGGGCATAAACGCGGACTGGTTAGGACACAGTTCTGAAGAACACTTGCATCCCCGATAAACTGCAAAAAAGAAAAGTTACTGGAATGAACTCCACTGCAGAATGACTGTCCTGAACGTTTTGTCCGAACACACACACAGGCTAGAGCAGACCGGGTTCCCACTGTCGGTTCCACTGTCTGGCAACTACTATTTAAATGGAATCACATAGTTGTGAGCATTAAACAGCAAATAACGACAGTTCTTGATTTCAATTTTCCGGCCGTGCAAGGAGGACTAATCCAGTCCACCTTAACCTTACGACTGCAAACTATATAACCTCGAGAGAGCGATATTTCTGCAGCCCGTACCGTATGTCATTTCACCTACATTTGCATTGACACCTAAATCGACAGAACAGACCGTTGTCTATCTCAGGGAATCGCTGAACACAAAATATCTGCTACGCTTCGAGGGGCAACGGTTGACTAGTAGTCATCATACAACCCGCAACCCAGCGTCATCATTACAAGACATCTACTGTTCACAGGTCATTCTTTTGACCCCAGACAATTACTCACCGTTCTGATGAGCAAACCAGCACCCCAGATGCGGAGAGGCAATGATGACTAGACCGATACAGCCAGTTTTGTGCATAAAATTCATTGACGCTAACGTCCGGCTACCTTTACTTCCCCCTGAACATCTTTGCATGCTTTATTCAAACTATAGTTGACATGTACTAAACCTAGAAATGCATGCTGTACGTGGAAAGTGATGAAATTAAAGTAAACATTCACATCTCCTCAGCTGCATTCTCACGGTTTTGGTGAAATGTCATTTCCGCCAGACAGGCTACTGCGTCTACTTATTGGTGGAGAATTATGTCTATCTTGAACAATTGTTCCATACTGTCCGCAAATCCATCCACAGACAAAAATATCAGTTTCCCGAGGTCACCCAAATGACAAAGGTCTGCAATGATCTTTTGTTTCATAACTATGTCCGATTACGTAGTGATTCATTGATCCACTTCGTACCAAGATGTAATAATTCATGTTTTTGTACTCACAACCTGCAAGTGCCCATAAGCAGTTCATGTCCTGTTTGCAGTACATTCAGATTAAAAATACTATAAAAGAGAGTTTCAGTTGAATATCCGATTAACTCCATCTTAGTTTGCAAATATGTTTTACTAACATTTGTTTATACTTTTCGCTTTTTAGAATTCGTCCATCATGAAAGGGAAGCTAGGTAATTCCTTCTGCTTGTGTTTCCTGGGTTTTAGAATTCTATCTCCCTCAGTTTCATTGGTTTTGTGCCATGCCTTGATTTCACCTAGTGTTCATGGCAAGAACAAAACCTATACCATATTGTGGTTTGTCTTCCGCTAAACGGGCCGAAGGTGTTAGTGTGTTACGAAAATCTTTGCAAATGACAAGGCAAGATTAAAACGGCGCTGGACAGCAAGTTCACTGCTTAGGTGTTAGATGCACGTTTTTTTTCAAATGTGACATTTTGGAATGAAATCAGATAGCAGAGAGAGGTGGCCTGCCGAGCTGCCAAAAATATAGCACTTTCACGTACTCATGAGTAGGCAAAGCAAAGCATGTTCCCACCATTGGAATAGGACCAGTGCCTGGCGCAGTGAACGTGCGTGCCGGACAGGAGCAAGGATGCAAAGTTTTGACTGCAGGTCAGTGGTCACCGAAGCATCATCCTTTGGACTCAGTAGTTTCAACGGCTGCTGTTCTTGAGTTGATTACTCGCTCCATCCATTGGTGGTGTTCACACCGCTCCGACAGTATATTTCTCATTCTCGGCTTCCCTGTTCCAATGCATTGCTGAAAGTAACGGACCTCGCATATGACTGACTACGATATAATGAATGATGGCAGAAGGATGATTAACCGCACGCAATTTATGGGAGCCCTACGTATATGGTCGTAGTACTATGGCGGTTATTAATGAAAAACGATTAACTCAGAAAAATACCCGAACCTCGATGGTAGGTACGGGTCTGAAACAGGTGATCCACTTGGATTGCAATGTACTGGCAATCCTGGCGAAGCAGGTTGAAACACGTGAGACGGTCACGTGTGCACAGAGGTGGATGACCTGGTGGCCTCAAGACCAAATAAGTAAAATGGGTCGAACGAAAAAACAACGGTTCACGTGCACGCGAAAAGCACGAAAGTGGGGTGAGAGTTACAAATGGGTAGGAAAAATAGGAAAAAAAGTATCCGACCAACGGATGATGCATATACATTCAGTCTATATTTCATTTTGGTCGCTCTTCATATATAATCGAGTTTGAAATGGGATGCCCTCACAAGGACCCATAAACAAGGAAGGTCAAAAAAGACGTAAAATGGGCGATTTGATTGCAAACGTTTCGTCACCAATCAAGGTGACATCATCAGTGCTTTATTGGGGAGCGTAGTGGTGCGTAGCGATGGGTTGGTGGTTGTGCACAACCACCTCGATTGGTGGTGAAACGTTTGCAATCAAATTGCCCAGCTCAGCGAACAAGCCAATGACCATCTACGTTACCTGAGCTACCAACATTTTCCTCTATAGAAAAGACGTAAAAGCCCAATTTGTTCGCATTACCATTGCATTATCATTGCTTCCAACAGATAAGAAGCCATTTTCCCGTGGTTTTAAAATCAGGCTTTTTTTACTTGTCGTTAACTGCTTTACTCTCATTTGAGTTGTTTGATTGGCTGCCTCGTCAGTTAAAGAACAGAACACACAACAAAGTCGTAAACACAGATTCCCTGATAAGTCAGTGTTACCATACTAATCGATTGTCACACCTCTGGAGTCGAGTGCAATCCAGTATTCAAGTATATCGATGAAACACAAGTGAGTTGTAACACTGGCTGATGCTAGCAGAAATCTCGGATATCTTGGAGCTTTCTGAAAGTCTGCACTTATTTAAAAAAAAGTGTCTACTTGAGAACCGGTCTTAAATTTGAGTTATTTGCTTAGAACGGAGCATGGTTAGGTAGGATGAGGTAAAGTCTCAACTTGTTTAGTAGCATGAGGCCTCTTAGGGTACTGGAGAAAATAATCCACTGGACGTCCATCAGTGCGAACCGGGTCGTACCTTCAGGAAACAACAAGCAAAATGTCCTGTGGCTTCATCAGTTTTCCATAACACTGTGCCCATTACACTGATAACCGCTGGCAGCTTCAAATTAGTCGAGCTGTTCCCCGAGAAGTCATTTCCGTCGAGCCTGAGAAGTTTGCCTTCACCTTTAGGGGGTAGGTAGATTGCACTTCTCATGACGTAGTCGTCCAAAGAGCTGGGTTAGTCAGCTGGTTTGCCATTTACACATTGGAGCCTTCGCCAAGTTAGTGAGCTCACAGTGCACTTAAGTGTTCTCATATGTCCATGAATCAACTAATCGCAGTTGAGCCCACGCCATATGTCACATCCCATGCACTGCCTTATTACACACGAGCCACGGAGCCAGCCTTTAGTAAGAAGATTTCAAATTCCAAGCTCATTAGACAATATCGCGAATGTTCAGTAAAGCTGAACTTGGCTTTCGAAAATACTGACTCAGCATGACCAAACGGAAATCAGCTGCCATGCCAAACTGTGGTCGCACTTTTCGATTTCTGAAAACGACCTTTCCTGTTGCGGAGCGGTTAGATTAAAACTGACAAAATCTTCCAGTCTTTTTGAGAGACTTGACATTTTGTCCACCAGTTCTATGGTACGAAGGGACGGAGTTGTCCCTTTGAGGCTGGAGGTCCTTATTCGGGTGAAACAAATTCTGAGGACCACGGTACTGATATACTTAGAACCATATGGGTGGAATCGAATATAATCAGTGATTTCCCACTCTGAACCGTTCACAACCCATACATCTCATATCATTCCATCCATACCAGCTAAATCTCTCAGAAACAAGGGCGCACCGGAGAAAGCAATATTAATATGACTGGTCAATTCGGGTCTCAAAGCACTAGCACATGGTTAGGGCTGTCGACAGTTACACTGATGCATGAAACCGGGAGAAACTGAAAGGCCACAGCAGATCTACACGAATGTACTCCACATCAGGTACTGGTTGACTTCTTGGTGAAGTTCACAGACAAGTTTACATTCAGCGTCTTGTTTCGTAGAAGCCTAATTACCCACAGAATTCAGGTAAATCTGGCAGTGACCTTAGTGGTACTAGGTGTTCCGCATTTCTTCCCACTAAGCACATTGTTTTCCTGAAAACCCCGTTAAAATTAGTCTACAACTCGTGGAAATCTGTTCCACTGTTTTGGGTGCCACGGAGTTGCGTATCCCTAAATGTACTTTGGCCTTCTCTGAAAAAGCTTAGACTACCCTATCGAACGATGTAGGAAACTTGATACTTACCAAGTAGTAATTTCAGTCTATCGTCAAAGGCGTTGCAACCGAATCGCCGTTAGGTCTATCAGAGTAGTCACTTTCATCTTTGTTCCATTGTGAAGAATCCAAGCTGCACGGTATTTGTTTGAGCCTCTGAATTATTCATCCTTCACAAGCATCCACACAGGCCATCTCTACAACTCAGTCATCCCCTAAAATAGGCATGCATACTGGTGAATCACCTACTCTGCGTTGTAATAAAAAAATAGCTTCTTCACTTCCTTAACTGGTGGAGACAGCGTGACTAGGGGACCTCAATGAAGCTTCAAAGTTCAAAGGGAAACTGGTTAGTGAGGTCATCTTTTTAGGTATAGAAAGGCAACTATCCCCCAGACAACTTTCTAAGTCGGCGAGATGATGGGATAGAAAATACGTGAAGCATGTAACACTGTACCTGTTCAGCAATGGACATGCACTTAAACTGACAGTTCCGATGCTGAACTGGATTATACAGCCTGAGTACGTTCCTGTTGCCTTCCTAAGCTACTCTCTTTCACTTTGCCCTCCACAACCACTTATTCTCTAAGACATGTGCAGACATTAACCCACTATGACAGAAATACACAGCGACCATTGGTTGTTTGGAGCAACACTAGCAGCAACAACAGCAACAACAGTCCGGATTTCTCTACGGATGGTTAAGGGACACAGCTCTCACGCTGGACAACACAGGTGACTGCTTTTTGTCTTCACTCCATAGACTTGATATTCCGCCGTGATGTAAGCTCTAGTGGTGAGTTTCATTTAGGCGACACATTCGCCCATGTTGGAACGACCATGTGAAAGAAATTATGAACATACTTTGGTACACTCCAAGGCCCGTTCTTTTAAACTACGGGTTGTTTGGCCTAAAGTGAGTGGGAGAACTAGTTAAACGACCAGATATATGAGTCAGATGTCAGATTATGACTATATGAGTTTCATATCATGATACGCATGGCAATCGATCACTTTCCTGTCATCCGTAACAATATCTACCCGTCGATCCTAACCAATGTGAGAGCCTCAGATCACTTTCATGTGCATATTATTAGTGAACGATTTGTGAAATTTTCTGACGATTAGCGTACGATGTACACATCCACAGAATCGTTCCAGTTCCGCTTCTGTTCTCTAGGCAGGAAAGGTTCTAATGTGTTTCAAGCACGTGGAGAAAACGTTCACTTAACACAAATGATTTCTATGGGCACGTCAAGAATATGTCATATCACAGGCAAGCTTGATCGCTAAGGTCCGCCAAATGGCCAACTGAACAACAAGTATGAATATCCGGTTGTTATCGGGAGACACACCTCTTCCTCATCACACAAACGGACAAAAGTTCAGATGAAAACGCCTGC
This sequence comes from Opisthorchis felineus, assembly GCA_004794785.1. Taxonomy (NCBI): domain Eukaryota; kingdom Metazoa; phylum Platyhelminthes; class Trematoda; order Opisthorchiida; family Opisthorchiidae; genus Opisthorchis; species Opisthorchis felineus. The sequence goes on along the minus strand of SJOL01004338.1, from coordinate 1,806,084 downwards.
TGATGCAACTAAAACAGTGAATTGATAACCCCATGGGGGCAAATTTCATTTGGTGGAAAAATGTGATCGATTCAACATTCGAAAAATCAGACTACGTCGAATTATCTTCCATGTGAATCAAAAGACTGCAGCAAAACCTTTCTAGCATTCAAACCGTAATAAAACTCATGGTTCTTCTACATTCTATGCGCTGTTTTCTGGCTGATACGTTGTTCGCGTGGAATGACGTTCCCTCGTTTAAAACATCCAAACATTCCCATATCAGTATTTAGGCCCGGTAAATTTTCACCCACTGGTACCGCCAATCATCCAGTGTTGTCATAGTACTTTTCAACTGACTTGGCTATGATCCCCAGCATACTTTTAATTGTATCATATATATTTCCTGCAGTACTGCTGTACAAACCCCCGACATATGAACCACAATGACAAGTAACTCTGTGCGCGCGGCTAGTCCGATAACTGAAGCGGATTAGTCCACGTAGCAAACCTATTCACTATAGGAATCCGTCGCCTAATAAATGGCACAGTCTTCGCCGGTCCTAATTTCATCTCATCTGATGAACCTGTTTGCATTTGGTGAGGATATGTTGATCGTGGTCCTGTAAAGCACTGGTGCTCTCCCCGGATATTTGTAAAGTTGTAATGATAGGGTGCTTACGCTGGGCGAAAGCCAGTCGGGAGTGTGCAGTAGAATTTTCTGTGAAGCTGCCTGAATCAAGCGAATTTTTTGTGGTGAAGGTGACACCCTGGCCGGGGACGTATGCCAGATGGAGGAGTAGGCGATTAGTATGACATAGAGGTGTCAAACTGCCTGCAGACAAAAAGTTCAGCACAGATGATGACAGCGTGTACAGGTGAACACAGCTAACACGCCTGTGAAACACTATTTGCAATCTCTGCCCCACAATGTGACACACAAACAAGTGAAGGTCATCCAGTCTAAAATAGAAGCTTTACTACTTTTTTTGATTGACAGTACACAATCGATTCAGAACTCCAGACCACTCAGGTAAAGTACACCGGATCCAGTACTGTGATATGGATAGTGAGCCACACAGTGAAAGTGATTGGGAAAATTGGGAAAATTGTGCGGATATCGTTGTTGAATAGTCTCCATCCTAAGTGAATCTAAGAGGAAGTTGCGTAGGAGTTAAGCGGATGACTGGATACGAACTATCAGTCCATTACGACAAAGTCGTGCAGCACACGGCTGATGGACTGCGCTAGTCTTGGATACACCAGAAGGAAGTGTAGAATTATTTGAGCGTTTATATTATAATTATTCGTGTTGTTAATTAGCTCTCCATGGAGGGATTTCCTCTGAATTTCACAAGTAGGAGACAAAGGAAGTGGAGAAAAAAGATTCGCATTTCACAGAGTCTTCAAGGCATATGTGACAACCTCTAGGGTGACGTCGTGCGTTCCAGTCGACCAATGTTCTCATCATTCACAGATGTTAACGAACTTCCCGATCCCTAGCAGAAGGTGTGAATGTTGCAAAAATACATCACCCAGCGGCTTGCATGCAGCTCTGACTAATGGTTATTTTTCTGAACAACTCTGGAAAACATCCCATATATCCATAAAAGACCGGTTGTCAAACGCACAGATAACGCGTATGAACTGACCACTAGCCTTTAGTATAACTACCCAATTTACCATGAGGCAAGATATATATTCCGTGTTCATTATGAGTCATTCCACTTCAGATAAGATCGACAGCGAAGCGTTTTCTCTATTCAGAGTTCATCGAATGGTATCCTCTGAGGATAAAACTTACACACTAATGAACCAGTAGCTTTATTGTGTGCTGTCGACTTTTTCGATTGAATTAAACGATAAAATTCAGCATGATGTCCACCTCAGCTCGAACTGCTCGTGCATGTATTTATCTGACACGGTGGCTGGTATCACCCGAATCCTTCCACATCTCACTGATCCCAACACTTTCGTATCCGTGGTGTTCGTACTTCTCCGAAACCTCACCCGTTGTGGACGCAATATACTACTCATGAGGTTGCTTAAAAACATCATAAACGGGTGATTCAGTTGGGTTCCAGGTGAGTCTCCCGCAAAACCAAATTGGTTTGCAAATGGGTGTATTTCGCCCACCAGTTGTGCATGCGGTCAGGCGAATCGTCTGTCTGTCTGTCGTACGCTCGCTCCACTGCCCACGCATTTGCACACTTACTTTCGAAACCGCTGAGTCACAGTGGCACGAGGCGTTGTTGCTGACGCGGCATGTGATTCGTACAAACCACAACAGTAGAGCTGGTTCGGAGGCTGACGAGAAGGATACGTACGCGATTTGTCAGAAGATGGGCACGGGCAGTTAGGCGCAGGCATACGGAAGGTGCTGTATACCGCACGTGACTGTCCCACTAAGTTCGTTTCCTTTTTGTCACATAAGACAAAGTGTACTTTTAAATTACGGACCTTGGGGAATGCCAAGACATGTCCGAAATAGGTTCCAGTCAATCATACCAACGAAGGCTACTGTCCTTTGTTATCGAGCCGCCTAACTTTACTTTTCCGTTGAGTCATATGATGGGAAGACAATAAATGAAAAGTATCTCAAGCCAAAGGAAGCCACAAGAATGACACTTCTCTACCTTTTATAGTCCTAGGGACGAGATGAAGCAATCCAGAGGATATGGAAACCTTGGCTAACTCCTCTGACGAGGTGAGTTAATGGGTTTTCAGTGTCCAGAATATTTATCGTCTGGACCGTTGCCTTTTCTAAATATGCTTCCTCACACCGGCAGTTCGTCATCTAAGTCTGTGTCATCTCTACCACACTGGCTTGTGGAACCAAATGCCTATGGATCTGTGGAACAGTACTTCCATGGCCCGTGAGTGTAGGCGGCTGCGCAGGGCCATCAGCTCAGTCCAGCGTCGGAGAGTAGATATTGCATAACGGGGATCACTTCGCATCATTTCTAAGCCTATCACGGAATCCGGGCATTCCGCTCGACTATTCAGTCATCCGGCTTGTTGTCTTGTCGCTAGCTTACATTCAGTCGAAAAGCTCAGTTAGGGGTGCGACAAAGAAAACACATAGCAATCTGATTTGGAACGATCGATCGCAGCATAGGTTGGACCTTGCTTTTGGTGCCTCATGGAATGTAATTTAGGACACGTGTTTTCTAACGTGACGAAACAGTGACAGGCAGCCTGTGAACTTGTCATCTAGGGTACACCGTTAGGTAACGTCACAAATCCACACATAAGCATCTAGCCCCTTTCCGTGTGCGTAACGATACTGAATGGTGAATAATGTACTGAACATGTTCCGATACCACAAAGTAAGGTAAGTGTGAGCTGGTTGCCTCAAGAATTCCAACTGTCTTGTCCTCCCTGATATAACATTTGTGTTTTTATTCCGATGAAACTGCAGCACTATTTTAAGGTCAACATTTTATTTCTAGATTCACCGGACACAAACACACCATGCTAGTAATTTCGCCATAAATGGATGTATCCACCAGCGTTGAGCCGTGACACTCAGAACGTATTCCGTCAATAGCCCTGACTTTTTCACTCCCCTCAACATGCTCCGTCCTGTTTCCCAGCGAAGCAAATACCTGCCCTTTATTACAACCAGTCGAACTACATCAATTCTTAATCATAAGCATTAAACATAATACACCACAAATTAATTAATTATTCAAACATAAAAGGATAAATATTCCACTAAAATCATATCGGTACGCGTACAGTTATCTCCTGTTTGCCCCACTTCTAAAAACACTCATTTGAAAGAGAGGCCTAATGTAATGCCAGGCGAAGGAAAAGTACGCCAGCTCCCAGACGACCGCAGCTAATAGGTGACAACAAGTTTCGTTTTTAAACATGCATACTGCCAAATGCCCATGACACCTGACTGCCTCTAAGATTTATGCATGGATGGACATGGACAGATTGTTTATGCTCATATAGCTTTGATATCAAGTTGATGGGAAACTGCCTGGACTGTTTGTAGAAGTTGTCTTTTAGTGACCCCACTATCTAGAGTGCTTTTCGGTTTACCGATATACCACTTCGGTTATCTAACTTGGAGTTTCCTTTTTAGACAAGCTAATCGGTCCATCGCTGTTTTCAAGTAGCCTGAAATCTAAAGCAGTTATTTCAGCAATGAACATGGGATTTACTTCTCAACTTTTAGGGAGTGAGCTTAAACACATCTTTGACAACGGATGCATTAAATTTTCACGGGAATTTCGCTGCTGACCATTCTTTTTAATGTGAAGCAGGCAAAGCACACTGTAAGTCAATTGCTTAGAAATTCATTCGTTCAGTGCTTGGTCTACCCTTCTTTCCTCTTTTCTTTCATCGTGACAAAACGCAGTAGATGTACTGATAAAATGCTTATTATCTGCGAATACACAGGGTGACCATACAAATGCTACATCCTGCTTCCAGTTACTTGGAATTTGTAGACACTTATCGCTTTATTGCTTCTGCAATTCAAAAATCAGGTCCTAAGACAAAAAAGTGAACCTTATTTTAGAAACACCGCATTCTTACTGTCATGCACAGATCACTTTTGAATGCGTTCGCATTTTCGTCCTGGTAGCTAGCGCGACCTCATCCTAAAATATTAAGTCGTGACTAATCAGGACACCAATTTATTTCCATGCAAACCACGTGCTGTCCACTTGAGCATGCTATAAGATCGAGTAAGTTTTACCAAGCAAAGTTTTACCCTGCAAATGTTCCAAATACAGAATGACAGGTGATACTTTATGGCTTAACTTTCATGTTCATTTGGACAGAAGTTGTACTCCTGAATAAGAGACACTACCTCTACCTTGAAACCACCCAACTAACAAACAGCCAACCGGATCCGTTATCCAAGTACTTAAACAAGAAAGGTTAACATTGACATTTCACAAACAAGTGCCCCATTAACCACACCTAAGGTCAAGACTTTGTTGGCTGGCATGCAATACCCATTTCTGAGTAGTGTGTTTTACAAATCCTCAAGCGAATAAAGTCAAAATTGCAACGGTATGGACGACCGAATAAAACGAACATAGTCGATAAATGAGGTACATTTCAAACCTATTGATTCCACTATCGTTGATCTGCCTGTTTGCACAAGCTTTTGCAACTTAGACGTCAACACAAACTCCGGAACACTGCCATGACACTAGCTAGCTAAGAATGTCAGCAGTAACGTAACCGTGGTCATCGCTTGTCCACAATCTGGGTCTTGCCACTCGCCTCATGAGTGGCTGAAAGACCGGCGTACTATTAGCGTTCCAAGTAGTTTGGTAGCTGCACGTGACAGCTTAGGTAAAGTTGGAAGTCGTACTTTTGCATAGCGTAGGGCGTAGTTAGTACACTCGTGATGTGCTCAGCAGAGCGCAGCATGCTCTGTGCGCAACGGTACAGTCGTAGAAGGGCGCTTGTCCTCAAACCTACAAGATGAGGTTTAGTTTGCTGTGATTTCCACGGAAAATGACGCGCGTGCATCCGTGATATGCCACGTGATGATAATGGATTACACAAATTTCCGCGTGAAACCTCCTCCACTATTTCAAGACATCCCTGAATCGCCCTAAAACCAGTGCAAAATTTTTTCAACTGACCTCGCCTTTCACAAACGGGTATCCTGAGAATGTGACTAACCCCGAACCAGTTCTCTTTTCCATGACAAACAATGAGTGATATGCTCGAGGTCATTGGTCGTGTCCACGCAAGATTGTTAGTCCGTACTGTTTTTTTGACTAGTTAACTCAACTTTACTCGAAATCACTGAATATTGCTTCGGAATGAGGCAAGTCTGGCTAGTTATATCGAACTAGGAATTTTAGTTTTCACAAGAATATCAACCTGCTGCGTTCTGGAGAACCGTATGCGGCTGTAGTGTGCTTTCCCCGACTGTAACACCAGTACCAGTCCGCACTTGCGAAGTTTGGTCAGGACCGAAGAACTATCATCTGTCACAGTGAAACCAAACTACCAGTGACCTACTCAAAGGAGCCGGTTGACACTTCGCTGTAGCTGACCTTACCAAATTCGTCGGCTACAGACTGCCGCAATTCATATGACGGCGTTCCGTATTCCAGCAAAGCATTGCACGTGCCCACCTCCTCTTCGGTTGTGAATAAGATGCTAAGAGATGACTGGTGGATGGTCTCGGTGCCTTCTCAAGCAAAACCGGACCCAGGCAACCGGTGCGCTCAACTTACTAGCCTCGTCTGATTCTTTGACTCTCGCTTGGTTTAGGGGATCGCTGGCCACATTTATAGTACGGCCACTGATAACGCAAAAGAGCGTTGGTGCTTTTTTTGCCCGCTCCACGCACAACAAAGATCTCCTGTTAAGTCGAGCCCACAGCCTTGTGGGTCATGCCGATGCAACTTTAAAATTAAATGCGCACCAAAAGTTATGAGTAAGGATAAATTCAGACCAATTTCAATAAAATTAAAGCAGATTATCGTCCTTTTCGTTCTGGGCATACATGAAGAGAACTGCTACATCTTAAGGCAAAATTCTTCTTTCTACACGTAATGGGTTTTGAGCAACTTGCATACACTGGGAAAGAATCGGTGGCTAAATCAATTACGAAGTTCAGCAGGTGTTTCTTAAGAACCAAGCGTTTTGGATTCTGGACCACAGATCAAAGTGCTTCCGTTTGATTGCTTTCCGCTGCAGTTTGCTCTGAGATCAAGAGACGATTGCTGTTTGGGATCCGCAGCTCAGCATAGTTGTTTAGTGCTAGCTTGAGTCCTGAAGTCTTGCTGTGACTGTCAGTGGTAACCAGATTGCTGACACGTGTAACTCACTAGTCCAGTTGATGCAGTGTGATTAACTGGGGTCAAGTACCCACCCGAACTGTGGTCGTGACGAGAGATCATTCCATTACAGATGTTGAGTTGGCCAATAGGCCAGTTCCTCGTGGTTCCTCGGCTATCAGATGGTCTTTTCAGTAAGAATACTGTTACAATTCCAACAAATAATTCCCTTGCTGGAGCACAAACTGCACACACTAAGAAAAAGTGGCTCAACAACAATCCGGACAGCACTCAAGACTACAGTATGAACAACACGAGGATTACTCTCAGAATCTCCACCTCGGGTGAGTGCCTTCTAGCGACATGGCATAGAGGGGCAACTATTCCGGATCTTTTCCAGATAAGCCCCGCCACTAATGCAAAAAGTGCATGCGCGAAAAGTTAAGCCCCGCCACTTTTTGCCAGCTCCAATTTAATGTACGCACACAACCTTGACCTATTTTTGATGAAAACAATTCCTTATTCGCATCTAGGCTCATTTTGTGCAAAAAAATTTTCCGTTCAGACGTAAAACCTTAAATGAACTTTCTGACGCTTTCAACTCTCGTTCATGACAAGGAGACGGCAATACGTTTTTGCAAAGCCACGGAGTGATCCATCAGCAACGTTTATGCAACAATGGCCACCAAATGACACTTTCAAGTGTTTCTGACAGGTGGAGGTGTAATGCCCGACAGTGTCGGCAAGAAATCGGTCTTCGAAAG
>SJOL01004338.1:1786605-1797842 GCA_004794785.1 Opisthorchis felineus | reverse complement strand
TGGGGCTTATCTGGAAAAGATCCACTATTCCTATGCTGTTGGGCCAGAATTAACATGCAAACCTAGCCAGGCCAAGTTGCTAAATAACAAGCTTCGGTGAGACAACAACCAGCAAGATCTCTTACTAATAACGGGCTAAACAATCACCTGCCAAACATAAGCAGCAGTTCACTCCCTTTCTCAATGTGATTTCAGTCCATATATTTGTGATGGTCTACGTGGTTCGTGTGATAACAGTGGACTGTCACGAGGTTGAACCATAAGAAAGGGCACTTTTCCCCAGTCTTCTATCATCCTTGAATTTGATTGCCCTGAACATCCGCTATTTTTAATATGCTGGTGGTGTGGTTCTCGGGTATAGGGCTAACATCGTCCCTGAAAGTTGCACGCACAGCAGGCTTACTGTTAAAAGTGTTAATGATTAAACGGTTTTCGGAATGCTCCCTGACACTCAAGGTTCTAAGGTTTTAGGCCGCTGGACCCTTGTTCATTCAGGAACACCAGTTTCACGGTTGTCTCGGTAACGTTTCATTTTTCACTGTCAATAACACTGATATCCCTATGTTATGCATGGCAAAGTAACCGAGATGACCATCTCGAAAACCCTGGCTAGTTTCCCTTTCTGACCTGAATTTAGCGTGCACCTCACACCCTCATCTAGAAGTTTCCAATACTTATGGGTTTGCAAATGGATTTGCTGTTCGAATACTGGGTTGCCCGAGCTGCTGGAAAAGGAGTATTATCCCTTACCTCGGTCAGAGAAGCATATTTTCAGCTGCTACTTGATATTATTAGATATTTTTGCCAAATTTGTGGTCAAAATGCACAGTTATCCTTGCTCGAAGTTGTACCTAAGAATCCTTGTTAGATACTTCTCGTACTTCTCAACACTCGTTCGAATTCCAAACCTTCCTTGCACACAACAACAATTTCTCATAAAACTGTGCTTACCTAAAAGAGACGATACCCCATTAACATTACTTTTGTTACAAGTACGTTACGTTACGGTATGTTCAACTACGTTACTCAAGGTTCGCTGCAATTTATAATCTGTACAATAAAATCCACTTTTTGAGGGTGGGAGGGGGGAAGAAAACCTCTCTCTACCTTTCTCTCATGACGGGTTCATTGATGTCAGTACGCCTAAGAACCCCAAACTAGTCAAAGACAAATGATACCTGTATTATCTAAGTGAGCCAGGAAATCTGACGTGAAACCATACTACTTACAAGCCAAGTGTCTGGTCTAATAAGTGGGCAAACCTTCAGAATATCAGATCCTCAAATGTTACCGAGATTTTCTTCGGGGCACTTTTGGCAGACTTGAGTGCATTAAATTTTCAAATGGACTGGAACAACGAACGTTGATTTTGTGAAAGCCACCTCTGTTGGCACAAACACGTTTGTTGAACCACGGCACACACTAACCTCCTCCAAATAAGGTAAGCGCCATTAATGAAGAGTTTTTGCCTCCCGGACAGTTATCCCGTTGGATCTGGCTAATTAGAAGAGGTTTTGAAATGTTTTGGTCTTGATGATAAATGCCCCACCTTGCGTTCATTCTTCGCATTAGAATGGTGTCAAATGAACGAATCTTCATGACACTTGAGAAGACTCAGATGATTGGGTACTTTTACATTAAGACTCCAAGGCGAAACCCAAGCCCTCATTGATACGTATGCCCGTATGAAATCAATGGATACGACAACGGAAAAAGTCCCCGCGGAAAGTTCGATATACTAGGTTGACTATTTCTCATGCGTTTATCTTTTTTGATTATCTGTATTTGAGGATTGCTTGGTCGCACATGCATGCTTGTTCACATTGAATCGGGTCGCGGAAGTTGACGATCCTGATGTACCAATTACGCATATGTGGACAATTGGGAGGACTTATTCTGGTTGAAGTGAAAAAAATCGGCACAGAGTGGAAACTGCTGTTGAAAATGTTAAAAACTGTAGAAAGTATTGGAGGCTGATATTACTGACCAATTCCCCACGAAAGTATTGGTACTCGGTTTAAAATCTCTAACTTGTAGTTATATCCCTCCAGTAGTGTCCCCCTTTTTCCGCACAAGCTGTCTTAGGTGAAAACGCTTGACTTAAAAAGCTCACTGTGAAATTGAACAACCAATTCGTCAACCGAGTTGAAGGGCCTGGATCCAGCCGAACTTTGTCTTCAGTTTGGTGGTTCTATTTTTGCAGGCCTTTCATGACCTAAGGATTACCACTGGATGTGAACTGCTTTTTAGCCACGACTAACCAGTCAACAAGTTCATTCTGAATAATTTAGCGCTCATCATGAATTCTCTGAACCACCTGCTGTCTAATTGTTTTAATGTTGCTTCGTTTGCTCAAAGCTACTCTAGTGTTCACTTCACTCTGGTACCTTGGCCTGAAAACAGGACGTGAATGTATCCAAACCACACTGTCCAACAGCTGGAGCACATGGTCACGTGACCCACGTGACCGGTTTTAATCAGGTGGCGCTGGTTGTACTAGGACGTATGGCCGCACGTGACAACTAAGCGGAGAACAAACCTAAAATTCCCCTGATCCTCTACACCGCTGAAAGTGCAATACGCGAAGACGGACGAAACGTGAGGCGAGCGAGCAAGGAGGACATACAGCTACGTGTTGACATTGCCAGGAGTGTTCACAATACATAACGATAACATCATTAGTTCGGATCAGAACTTATCGTTGCATGAAAAGTAGAGGAGAAACTTTCGTGGTTTTGCGATCAAGTCACTGTGCTCGGACCAAGAAGACTGTGCTGATATACAGCAGGAAGGGGGGACCCACGCGAGTGACCCAAAAGGGAAAATAGTGAATACTCGTAGAAATGGAAGGTAAGCCAGTGTGGCAAAGCAAGAATGGATGGCATCCTAAACGGCTTTACCGGCCACCAGCGACTGAACGGCTCTCTGAATACTGTTGGATAGTTAAAAACGGTTTGCTCGGAGTCGAAGGTCGCACTGCATCCAAGTCCTCAGCACCAATGTAGGCCAGCCATCAGTCAGCCCAAACACGATGACATGATAATCGCCAGCAGCAACAGTTAGTCGTTTATTGTTTACACAGCGGCACCATCCGTCGGTTATCCTGAAACTTCGGCGTAATGCGTCACCTTTCCCACTGTAGTACCATGCTAATGTTCCAAAGGTTCGCGTTGGCACACCTTCAAGGTGATAATGGATAACCTGGCGGTATTCCGCTACCATACGGTTGTCATATTGTCATCCCTAGGATGACGACTCACGTAGACTGGCATTCGAATAGTTCAAGGGTGCGGCGAAACCTTCAGAATGAAAATTCCCCATTCAGTACACTTATCTAACAATTACTAATAATAATGTCACTATTATAATTGTCGATATGATGATCCTCAGCTCCGGTCCATGAAAATTCCCTCCCCAGGAGGAACCCAAAAGAGGAAACACCCTCTTTGAGAGACGATTTTGTGAACATCGACCCAACTAAACGATGATGCAGTCTACAAACTGTACATCCGGTGGAAGAACAGCATAAAAATTCGATTCATTCGAACACCCTTCAAAGCTTCCGTAAATTCCTACTGAGTGTGCGAGTGAAGCACTTTGTGTGCGTGACTTATGTACGATCTGATGCTCAAGTAAAATAAAGGGGGGAATCCGCCTACCACCAGACAGGGTTAAACCGGCGATAATCCCTCAGCGAACCTCCAGCAATCATCTTTTACTTCTTATATGACCATGCTTATTAATTTTTCGGTTGATGCACACTAACGTCATCTTCTTAAGAGGTAACACCATATCTTGTTGCTGTTGGCGAAACTCTTAACGCAGTAAAAGTGTCATCCTAAACGCGAATATTTCGCAGCACTGTCAACATGCTTGGGAGCCCGCCAATCTATTTAGTTTCCTGGTATTTCATTGCTTTATGTAGAGTGACCTATTTCAAGGAGGACGATAAGAGGTGTCAGAATTGATAAATTTTAATCGCAAGGCAGAGGTCGTTGGTATGAGACTACCACAGCAGTCCAACTTTTAACAAACTGCTACACATGTTCCAATCCTTAACGTGCAGGGCTAGGATGCTGGGTTTGTCAAACTTCATCCATCGACCATCCTGGTAGAACAGAGCATAATCCAGTATCGATCAAAAGGTTGTTTAACTGCGCCCAACTGACGCGCCCAGCTAGTTCGAGTCTATTTAGGGGTGCCCGCAGCAGTTTCGCAACAAAATGAACCCAGAAACCATAGTTACCTACAGCAAACCACCTCGATCAAATTTAGAGATCCCTGAAATTCCTGCTACCCGTTACACACTGAGAAGAATATGAACAAGTATAATTGTGCTTGGACATAACTGAAATCACAAAATATAAGTCATTTTCCTCGCTTGTGCATTGCACTGAGATAGGAGCATATTAAGATGTGCAAGCTGGTACTTCAATTTAAGCGTCCAATACACTGTTAGTATCTCGTTTCCTTAACCCAACTGGACAACTTCTGAGGACTACATAGAAGGTAGATTTTCTAAGCAGTGAATACCAGTACTCTTGTCTTCGGTTCGCACGTGTTTCCAATCCACTTCTGAGCTTTACGCAAACACTACTGCAAATAAATGGAACCTTTTTTTATAGTCATGTCATTTTTTATGAAAACATGGGAAACTCTACCTGAAAACAAATCCGAGTGTATTTTTCAGCCAATAACTTACCACATATCAAAGTATTAGTAAGTGATGTAATGTTCAGCTCAATGGCGTATACACCAAACGGTTCTTCTGATACCGATGTTATTCACTTGCGCAGAATACTCTGTCCATAATCTTCACAACAGCTGAAGCCAGTAAGCAAAGCACTTGCCCTCGAAATCCGATAATTTTATCGCGAACGTGAACATCTCACCATCGTTGATAACGGGCAAAGCTTGGAATGCTTCGACCTTCACAGCGTCTGTTCCATAAGCTGTGCAATTTGTCTCGCCTTGTTTCTGATGCCAACAATAATGACCTGTTCATCTGAAGAAAAAAACATTGGTGAAAGGCATAGACATTCTACTTTTCCGCTATTGCTATTGATGTTGTTGATCATTGTGCTGCCCAAGTTCTGCTATAATCAGAATGAGGTCTGCAGCCTACTCAGGAACAGTACGACTGTGTGGGAAGTTGCTTGCAGTAGAGCAAGTGTTTACTGCTGCGGAAGTTGGGGGCTCAGCACTACAAGTCATATGAATGGGTCACATTTTCTTATTCACCGAGGGCAGTCTCATAATCTTAAGGTGCGAACGCTGCATAAAGAACAAATGCGGTTAGGTAGCAATAGAAGCACTGTGTGAAAATCATTAATATAAGGTCACAGTAATCATCTACAAAACACCTCGTTATAATGAACGACAGTTGCGTTCTCGGATATCACGGATACTTCAGATATATGTAATTCCAGGATGGAATCCCATGTGACTGCAATGCATTATACCTTTGGTGCAAATATTACTTTTAGCGACCTTTAAAACAATGTAGGATTTGCCACCAGCTATAAAACGACTGTTCTTTACCAAGTGTACCTGAACTCAATTAGTATGACATCAGCTGCATGGCGGTCATTCACAGTGGGTCGACCGCTTTCACCGCAAATATTTACAGTATTGGTTAAAATCTTTTTAATTTGTAATAAGTGTGATCCGATTAGCAATGTGGAAAATCAATATAGCGCTTCAGATCGAGGTTATTTTTTCCTTCCTTGCCTACAGACGATGCTGTATTCTGTGGGTCTGTGGTCTTATTTGGTAGCTCGGTGGTATTAATTATGTCAACAGTCTAATACGTCTCCTCGTATGGTGAAGAAACGTTTGCAAGTCAATTGCCAAGCTCGGCGAACAGATCAACAGCCACCTGGTCAAAAACCAATAAACTCACCCGAGCTACCAATATTTCGACACAGTCTGATACGGGATTTTCGGTGAACGAATATATGGAGGTTAACGAGTGCTGGCTTCAGTGCTGCACATGAGTCCCCTAAAAGCTGATTATCTATGGACTTCCATTGTCGTTCCATTGATTTACAACGAGAACACTGAAAGTCAATCCATCCTTATTTAGTTACGGCAAAATGAGAAATTGAACTTTGTTAACAAATACACTTGTGAGACAGTGCCTACTTATGTAGTTTTACTATCAGAATAAAATACAGACGATGCATCAAACAGAAGCCATTCACCGCAAACGTTTCACCGTGGCATGTTAAGAAAGCCATGTTCGACTTCACGCTGTAATAAAGGAGCAGAGAACAGCCGAGTAATTATTTCGGACAAAAATTACTCGGCGAGTGGGGTTCATCATAAGTCCATACGAATGAGACTACTGATCATGGTCGTTTGTGGCCCAATAACAACGAATAACGATTAATAATATTCGTTCGCTGCCCAAGATTCAGTCTAGTTCCAGTCCTATCAGCCAGGGTTATTCTGACCGTGAAAGATTAACATGATGGCATGGTTTGTGTTCATATGATGGCTGAAACTCTGACATTTTAACCAGGTATCGCACACCGCCTCTATGGTCTGGAAACAGGCCCAGGTGTTGCCACCTATTCCGGTATCTATCGTCGCGACTTCATCTATTCCGGTGCCCCTTGTGTCCTCCATTGCGAAGGCCTGTCTGTCAGAATGCGACAACAACTTTAAAGGTACAGATCTTCGTCACATAACCGGACGCGAACGACTGCAACCAGACAACCGAAACATCGTACTCCATTTTTTAAAACAACGCATCGAGTGAAGTGCACTTTTTGGCTTGCGAGTAGACTGAAGACAGAGTGACGAATGAAGAAAACTTACCTCTCTCCAAATTCCAGACACTTCGCATTACCCAATCAATGATATTGCAAGGATCCGCTCATTGCTCAGTGAAAGCAACCAACAACTGGCCGAATTTCGACCAAAAAGTTCTCGTTTTAACTATTTTTTTACAGTGATTGCGGATTGTTCTTTGAAGCTGGTGGACCTTATTTGCGTTATTCCAAGACAGCCTAAAATTTCCCACCGAAAAACAATGTTCTTCACTGACGGTCAACTCCGAGCCTTCAATTGCCGAGGTTGCTTGACTGATGCTGCTAGGAACGCTTGCGGTCCGAACGGACCGTTTCTTTCCCTTCATTGCCGTGCGGACCTCTCGCTGTCCGTCGTCGCGTCCTGGCTGCGCACTCAGCCCACCGAATGCTATCGATCACTCGATCGACGAGTCCCGTCTCGTCTAGTCCGGCTGTATACCAACGCCAGTTATTAACTCAGCTCATGTCTGCTCCAGCTCCGGTCTGTTTGAGTTGCATTCCTAAGACAAGCTCATATGCAGTGCATTTGAGATCACCTGAGTCAGTTGCACAGTGGTACGTCGTACACGGTAGACAGGATTCAGATCCTGCAACCTGCACAACCACATATCCGAGTGGAGGGCAGCGTTGTTTGTTCCCCACTGCGTGCGCCAAATGCAGGTGCGTACGTGAACATGAATGCGAGGGTAGGACGACCGGAAAACACAAAAGACGCGCAAAGTCTGGCGTTCGAGTTGAGAGCCTTTGCCAGTATGCGGACGGCCAGTCCTACCGTGTGAAACATGCAGCACGCAAAAAACAGCGGGAAAACCTATCTGTCAGCAGCAGATTGCGATTGCAAGGATAGCAGATCAAGAACGAACGAAGTTGCACGGCATGTCAACACACCTGTAGGCTTAAGCCCACGTTGTACAGCTCAACAACCAAATAAGTTACTGTCCAACTGACCCACTGGGTTCTGTTGTGAACCAATACTCGGACAAAAATGTCAGTTTCTCTCTAGCGAAACTCAGACAGATTTCGACATAAATGTCACGAATATGGTCAACTTTCTGGCCTCTGGGATATGAGGATGCTTTCAGGGTTGGCTATTCTGTAAAAACAGCTCGCGTTTGAATCAATAGGCCTTTGATAACTAATTTTCAAACTTTTCTCAGTATGCAGTTCTTTGAAAATAAATCGAAAGTCCAGTAGATTGTTATCTGAAAATGCAGATACAAGCTGCGTCCGTTCAGAATATCTCGAACTAAGCAAGCTGTGCCCACGTGTAATGATGGGTCTGTGGTAACCTTTGTTAGGAGGCTGGCAGTCTTTTGCATGGAAAGTTGTGCCGTACTTTCTGTCAATTTAGCATGGTTTAGAGGGCTTCCATATTGGAACACAGCCGGCCTGCATCACCATTCTAGTCCCAACATTTGCCTCCAATTCAGACATGATGTACATTGCTTTTATGAGTAGTTTTGGTAGACTGGTGACTCGGGTGTTTACAGTGTTGCTAGACGACTGTTTGTTGTGTGCTGTGGTGACATTGTGACGATGCATAAAGAACTTGGACTTAAGCGGTGTGTTTCGCATATCTGGTGTGCACATTCGAACAATGTCCGAAAGTTGGGGCGTTGCGCACGTGATATCCAGTATATATGCTCCCGTATCGTGACTGCGTAACAAATCGCGTGCCGAATAGAAAAAAGTGCTCTTAGGATGGCTTAGCCAATGGATTGTATTATCGTGATAACTGCCATCGGGGTTGATGGGTTGCGCGTAAGGATTCCAGCCTGAAGGAAGTACACTGAAATCCATTGACTTTACTACCATCCACCAGTAAAGCTGAATTCTCCAGGACGGCACTGTAACCGGAACATTTTTGACACTCATAATCCTTCACAGTTATGCTTACTTGAATAGGGTTCATAAAGATATCAGGAAAGCTCCTTATTGACTTGCACTTCACTGAATCTGAACAAGCTGTTTGTATAAACATGTGGTACAGCTTAGATGATATCACCGAACCTAGCTCAAATTTCCACAGTTACAGAGGCAATCCAGATACACGGTTGATTCTATTCACTAAGAAAAAAATATGTCCAGCAGCGTGATAGAAAATAAAACAGTGGCATGATCGCTTTTTGGGTACATGTACACCAGGAAGATGCCACAAAATAATCGCGAGGCCTCATTTACTCAGGATGTAGTAGAGTTTTGGCAAATTCTATAGGGTGATAAGATTTAGCTTGATAGAAAGCAATGGCAAGTTGCTGAGTGAGGACTCTACTTGCATCCAATTTGTTTCTCATGGTCTCTTAGTCTGACGTGAACGAGTTAAAGTTGCAAAATTTCGATTTTTTTCAAGATGAGGTTTGAGATACAAAGTTGACGGCTTATTTAGAAGGGTGTTCATGACCCCTGAATAAACTATGGGTAGGTCAGTTGCGGGGTCCATCTGAGATTGTAGTTCCGTTCAGGATGGGGCGCAGTCGATGACAAAGGCATACTTGGTATCTTAGCAGAAGGAGCTGCTTACTTGACAACTAGCGTAAAGATTTATATCTCAGCTGTTACACAGTGGTCCGAAGTGCTTCAGTGTTCGCGGCAATGTTTAGGCAAAGAAAAGTCAATTGACCCTCCCATCTTGGTTTGTTCCTAAGCCCCACCTTTGACTATTCGCGCGCTGAAGTTCACCAGTGGCAGTATGCCATTGCGTGCACGATCCCTACGGATGATTTTCAATGACCAACGTACTGTTTTCGCAACTGAACTCGAAATCTCTCTGGGAATCGTATTATCTGAATACAGCTAAGGCGTTACTTTTCACGACAAGCATTACGGCCAAACCATAATACTCAGTGAGTAGATGCCAAGCGGCCGTTTTGTTTAGCCGGATTTGGAAATATCTAGGCAGAATGAGCCAGATCGTGGCTCCCAAAGAATGATACCATAAGGTGGGAGGAAAATAAGCTTTATCCGTGAATGCAAACTCCAGAAGTGCTTGAACTGATTCATCCCATACCCTCTGCTTTAGGTTTCAAGCCATTGTTTAACCTAATATGTTCTCATAAAACGTATTATGGTGATCTATATATCAAGATGGACGAGGAAATCATGTTCAGCTTGGCTCACTGGATTCCTACGGTAGTTGAGACGGATCAGGCGAGTCAGATGGGTCACATTTGCGTTTAGTTGTCGCATTACTATCGTTTGAGCATCATTCAATTTCCTAAGTGTACATACCGATTTTTTTATCTGACTCCATTTTCATATACGCACTGTAGCCCAATATGAAAAATTCTACTCACAGCTCAGAAGTGGTTTACTTAATTTTTTGGACCCTTGGCTGTACCCAGCATCCTAACTCGCAAGTTATGATGAAGTGACGGTCAAATACTCCTTGTGACGGTTCCAACCGACACCACGGAAAAGAGCTGGATCCATCACAGCACGGGGCGTACACTCAGTCCCTAGACCTAGAAACATTCTGTCCGTGTATGACTTCAAGTTTCGTTGACCTACTATGGTAAGGTGAATTTTCCTGTAGCCCAGGTGTGCTAAGTAGTTCCAGTGACAGACCGATGATATTCACTGGTCAGCGAAAGTCGAAGACACGAAACTACGAAAAACAATGAACATCTTGTGAGTGGCGTGTTAAGTCGAGACAGTGTATTGCGATTGATCGAAAATCGAAAACTGCAACCTTGGGCTGCTTGGTGCAGCACATTCAGTTGAAGCAGACCATAATAAACGAGAGATTCAGCTGGACTCAGTTGAGTCTCCTGTCAAGATCAAATTTGTGTGCAAATGAGAGTAGTCATCGAATTCTGTGCAGTTTGGGTTCAAGTAGAACACAAGGTTGACGGAAAAACTAGGGGTTACGCTTACTTGATGAACTCCAAAAAACGGCGAAACCGATCGTGATCTGTCGCAGAGTTTTCAGAATACTTACGAGTGGTGCGTTACACATTCAGAAGTAGTTTATCAGTGCTGAGTTAAGCATGCATTCGCGATAACAAATAACGTTGAAATGAGAATCAACTAAATCTTCTGTTCATGATGTTCAAGAGATTTTGGCCAAACTTTTATTCATAACTTTATATCAAAGAAGAATGATATGACATTTTGAAAAGTCACCTACCTGAGCTCTGAGACAACCCTTGAGCTAAGCATTCGGTTGGGGAAACATCATAAAAAAGGAATAATTCGAGTCTCACGCCACCATATTTCCATTTTTCCGGTAAGTTTCAGCTCCACGTATGTTTAATCCGACGTTCAGTACGAAATAGATTGACAGAAATTCGGGACCATATCTTTCTGACCGGCCCCAGTCAGGACGGAACAGGAAACGAGTTGCTGACAGTTTTTCATCAGTCATATATATATATATATATATATATATATATATATAAACATATATATATATATATATATATA
>SJOL01004338.1:1767870-1786224 GCA_004794785.1 Opisthorchis felineus | reverse complement strand
GCTCCCCCTAAGAGAGACCATTCTTCATGAGAGCTAACAGCAAGCAAGCCAGGTATGCATAATACTCCCTACATCTAGGGGGTGGGGCTACCATTTTCACCTGGAAAGCCAGTGATTTCGTTCCCCTAGGTACTATTTGATCACTGGACCTCATGACCTATGCAGAAACCTACTGCACGCTAAGATGGCCGCAAGGTAATGTTGGAATACGTGAGCCAACGTACTTATGACATCTGAAATTTCAAAAACCTTGGTGGAGATTTCGTCCTGTAAGTGAAGCCAATCTACGCTGAAGAGCCGAGAAGCTATCTATTCTTTCAGAATAGATTGGCTTCACTTACAGGAACAAATCTCCACCAAAATTCCCAAAATTTCCTCATACTACCAACTGTCAAAAACCTGTTTGAACTAGACCGACAGAGTCAAGCTCGTACCGCTACTACCTGAGCTTGAGCTCATCCTTTCATTCAGAATCTTCTATTTTGGCTCCTGGATTACTAACATTGTCATAGATGATGATTGTAGAGTATATGTGTTTCACTTACCGGTCAGGTTTAACGATGTCTTGTATGCCAGTTACCAGAGCAATGCACCAGTATCAGATACCGGTGCTTTACCTTCTTCTACTAATGGGGAAAACGCCCTTGTAAATAATGGGAGGGAGACAGCCTCATGTTCTTAGAGGGCACGACCAAACAAAGATAAACACATCTTCGAAGAACATTGAAATGAGCTACCTATAGGAGTAAGACGTCACCCGCAAGATTTCCCCGGCTTCTTTTGCGAATCTCGATAAAAAGACCGGGGCATGGTGGCAAACTTTAGTTTCGTAATTCGGCTAAAAATTGACAGCATGGTAGCCGCTGATATCGGTTAAATGACACGTCCTGTACGGTTTTCAACTTTGTGAAGGGAGATTCACGTGAGACCTGACCAGGAAGACAGGGAGATCTCACATAACACCGTTCAACTGTAGCTGTGGCATTGCCATGCCATCACCTGTTTATCGTGAAATTTTTACAAGCGAGTGCTTGACTTCTGAATGATCATGTGCGATAATGAGGATTTCTATCGCTAGTCGTTAGTGCACTGTTCTCACGCTACCGAGAAGCTCACACAGTTTGACTTGATGCAAAAACCGAAATTCACGTTGAAAATAAGTTGTTCAGAATGGGTTGCATTATAGTTGCATCAGGAGAGGAATTCAGTGAATACTGCGATAAGTGTATCATCTAAATGGTGAATGTGTCGCATGAAAGCTTCAGGTAACGAGTGTTCACGAAAGAGCTTGGAAGGTGATGACGTTGGCGAAGCTGTGCTCAAGGCGATAGGTATTCAGTTAAGACTCCAGCAATCCATTGGCAATTTTTTCAGCGGAACTGGTCAAGACATAGGTTTCTAAGTTCAGAGGGTCAGGGGAAGTGGCTTTCATGCTTGATAGTGCCCTACACCGCATCGGTTTGACCCACACTACGTGCGGTGTCGCGCCCTGTGGCTAGGTTGGACACGGTGACTCCGGTTGTGACGACCGAGGCTGCACACTTTGAACCTGCCTTGGTGTGCAGCAAGAGGCTTGATTTGTGAACACATTGTCCAGTGGAACGAATAGGCGGCAGGCCCTGAACAAAGCGGTCAGGTGCCATGCCCGCAAACTGCGCATTTCGGAAACGGCGCTCTAGATCCCAGAGCAGCTTTAAAGCGTTTCAGTAGCATTGATCACCATAAAAAAAATGAATTTCTTGCTGCTTGACTGGTACCTTGTGTGATAGTAAACTCGCAGAGCTTCAACCGATGAAAATATTTGCGAATAAAACGCTCAACTACGGGATGGGGCCAACCTTTTGCTACTGGATATGGTAACCATTAGAGCCACACACTTTACTGAAGTGTTCCACCAAAGCGTGGCCGCCTAAATCGTCAACAGCGAACTCCATGCTGTTTTGTTTCTTGTAGTCAAACTGGATACCTAAGTAAGCCATCGGTAGCATGAACGGAACCTCTGGAACAGTGCCAACTAAATGTCTCACCGAAAACAATCGGATTAATGTGACTGATTCTAAATAACTTCATTTTGTGACAAGTTTAGTTCTAAATAGTATAAATTAGAGAATGCTATTCTGTTGCTTGATGAGGTCCAGCATGCTCAAACAAGAGAGATGTAAGGAAATCAGCTGGATTCCCAGTCAGCGTTCGAATGTTCTACACATACTTTGGAATAACTTTGATAACGACTTCAAATAAAAGCGTTTATCATCAAAGATGTGGTCGGATCCCGAAAAGTCCCTTCACACGAGCTCTTTCATCCTTGTTGCAGCTCATCAGGTGAGGGGTTCACTTGTACTTTGAGCTTCGCTCAGGGAATGAATTGAAGTGTAAGGAAGTTCACTCAGCTGGTAAGATAGGACCAAAAATTGTCGGTTTCTTATTGCTGGTGCACCTCACATAAACTTGTCACACTGTATTCGATAGCAGACTGATGTTACTAGTGCCTCTATTCTCCTATAAGTCTCAGGGTGTCTCAGTGAAGTGGGAAAGTACGAAGAAGTAAATGTCGCAGTTACAATGTGTGGGGGTGGGGACCATGCAGACTCTACCCTGACAGTAACATGTCACAAGGTAATGCGATCAGCCAATAAACTTCTGAAATGGAAGCATTTTACAGTACACAGTTGAAGGTCTACGGAGGTTTCATGCGTCTTAGTCAACAATGAAGCTAAAGGATCGGAGCAGTGAAATCAACCAACGGCCGGTTGACAAGGTTAACTATGTTACGGATCAGAAGCTGAACTAATCGCAATCAAGTAAATCTGAACAGCCAATGCAGAGTTCGGAACGACGTCCAGGAACATCGTTGGTGCACCAATAAAAAAACTCAGTGAAATACACTCATTTGCATACCAATTTGGTTTTGACTGAAGACTCGCTTGGAACTCAGATGAATCTCTCGTTTATGATGTCCTTAAGCAACTGAATGTACTGCACCAGGTCGCCTCATGTTTCCGTTGGTACGGTATTCGAGATATTGCGATAGACCTAATACACTATTTAAAAGGTCGAAGTGTTTTCAGCTACCTTATGAATAGTGTGTTACCTCCATACAAAAAACCCAGTAATTTTGCTCAGGAGAAGGTTACCTTCCAACGGTCTATCGAGGCCTTGACTGATTTCCGGGCTCATGACAGTGTATGCTAGTCCCTGGACATTCTCTGAGGAGAGGCGATGTTTTAAAAAATCGCGTGTTACACAATGCTTACCAGGTTAAGAAAGGTCTACAGTCCCTATCGAGGTCTGAAGGATGCCCATATGGAGGATCTGTCCTGGTATTATCCGAAAATGCAGTTAGCTACTTAACTGTGGAACCACCGTAATAATAAGAAGGTGGAGCGTAATGTCGTTTGCCTGGATACTGCCTGACATATTGGCAGCACAACCTCTTGCGCAACCGGTTGTGTTCGCGCACGAACGGGGGAACTGACATTGAAATTAACGTCCAAACTATTTTATCTGGAAATAAAGCCGTCAAAACCTTCCTTGACTTTAACTTGTGTTATGACGGCACCTTCAGTTAGGCAGTAGCCTTAAGTAAAAAACCAAGTTCCCAAGTGGCATTTCTTATAGGAAAAGAGCTTCAAGATCTTATACCGGTCGGTCAAAATAGCCAGTTACCAACGGGTAGGACACTTATGGTGAAAAGAGTACGTCTGCTGTAGAGGAAATCAGAAGGTAATTAAACAGCTGTGCTGGTGACTGTCCTGTGATGTAGTGTGTGATGTGATGCGGCAACCAGTCAAATATTATTCTACGGCGCGATGTACATAGACCGTTCATTGTTGGTACGTACAAAATAACGTTTTCTTTCACTCCATCTGATCGCTTGGGGAATATAGCTCTTACGCAGCTGAAAATGAATATGGAATGCCATGAAGGACCTATATACACGGTATATTATTAGATGGAGCAGGTACTTCGTCCATGATGCCGAAATCCGTCTTCGGCTAGTTGTTACTCACTTTTCATCTCCCAGATTGACTAGTTCTCTCCGGACTCATCATTAAGTAAAGAACATAATCTACCATAACATTACTTCCCTGATAAAATAATGTTCGCATGTTGATCGATTGCTAAATGCTGCAATCGAACGCTGTCCAACAACTAGAGGATAATTCTTCACATACTGGTCATGTTTGTCGATGAAATGTAGAGTTAGTCTTCAGAATTGGATACTCGGCTTTAACCACTGACATCTTGGCGTATTTCCGTGTTTTGTTTATCATAGTAGTTGTGACGCATTCATATTAAAGACAGAACCTACTTATTAACCGATCGGAAGATAGGGTTTTCCGTTTATGCCTGAGACGAAGTGACTTGCCGTTGCCTGCAATAGACTTTCATGGAACTTGCTTAGTATCATGGGCCATGGAGAAACGTTCGGGTGGGGAGGAGGTAGAATAATTCATTCTACCTTCACCAGTGCGATCCAGTGATGTACACGTGAACCACGAAGGCACCTTCAGAGAACAACAGTTGAAAAGCTCTATAGCTGCATCGGCGTAAACCGTACGTAGATAGTTGTTAATAGTTTTGCCTTATCTAATCTGTATCGCGCGACTTTTTTTAACTGAACTGGACGATCCTCGTTTGCCTTTGAGTGACAGGGATATCTTGTTTATTTTCGCCTATGAACCTAGGCTATTCAGCTCGAATAACACTTGCAGAATTGTGCTTCAATCAAGTGGGTGAGCCCACAGTACTTGAAAATGCTCGTAGCATTGACTAGGAAACTACTTTAGCTACCGTTGAGCTTGTGTTTTGTGACACATTTCATGATTTGCATCATCCTACACTAGCTGCCTGCCTCCTTCTTTGTATGGGAAATCCACTCGTAAATAACACCATGAGTGCGCACCAGAGGTAACCAGTGGAGCTAAGCTTGACTTGTTAACACCCCGACTCTCCATAGCTCAACACGATTCAGCTGCCGTGTCAAGCATTGTTGGGGCTGCCTGATTTCTGAAAAGTGTCCCCGTTGGGAGATTATGGGTTAATGATTGTCAAATATGTTTGGCCCACTTTCATAGTCTGGCCATCGATAAATTGGTGGAGTTCATGGGATAAGTACAAACTAGTTGATTCGATGGAATTTTGAAATGCGTATCTGCCGGCGATATAACCTTAAGAAGAGTGGCGCTTCTGGACGTTTGCGTCCTGCTGCATACCATTCTAAGTCAGTCTGACTGACTGCTGCACAGGTATTAACCAACTGCTTTAACTACTCGGCAAATTATGTTTTCCGCATTCTGTTAGGTGCTCTCCAGTGGAACACAACCAGTTGCAATCAACAGCATGAAGACGCTATTAGAAGTTAGGGTTCATGATATGGTTAGCTGTGACTTTCAAGTCCGTGGCGTAAATAAGAAGGTAGAATGCGGCTTGACCAAACATACTCTTCTTACTCTACGCGGTATGTATGCATAAAACTTTGGCTTGCATGTTGGCCGGGACGGTCTCCATGCGAACGGGAAGGCAACATCCGCGGTTACAACCATGCTCCGCCTCAGATCGGTTGGCAGCGCGGAATGGAAAAAAATTAGAGCAGAGGGCGAAATCAGGGTAATTCCGCTAATTGTAGGACAATTTTGGCTAGACGCATGACCAGCGTGTTGTCCTATAAGCAGCAGTAAACTCGCTTTGGACAGTGGTGTGACACAGGCCTGATGCCGATTGGTTGAATCGTCTAAGCTCTATACTCAACTGACCAATCACTGAACAGAGTTTTACTTGCACTTTTG
This sequence comes from Opisthorchis felineus, assembly GCA_004794785.1. Taxonomy (NCBI): domain Eukaryota; kingdom Metazoa; phylum Platyhelminthes; class Trematoda; order Opisthorchiida; family Opisthorchiidae; genus Opisthorchis; species Opisthorchis felineus. The sequence goes on along the minus strand of SJOL01004338.1, from coordinate 1,780,435 downwards.
CAATTGGCTTGCTTGTCGCATGGATAAATCGCAAAATGCTGGTCAGCCGAAGATTGGATTGAAACTCAGGTTGTCTGGTTCACCTTAGAATGTAATCAGGTTGTGTACGTATTCATTTTACGAAAAGACGTATGAGGAAGATACCTAAGATGACGTCATATCGTCAGGTGGAACTTTTAATAGCTGTGCCGAAGCTACTGCGTCTTTCACAATGTCGTCTGCGATTCCTGGCTGTGCAAACTCGCCTGGGCTAAGCTCAGTTGATTCAGTGTCAACTATCTGGTCAACACACTCCGTCAATCCTTCATTGCCCAGTAACGCGGAGTTCCAGTCAATTGATCGACATTGCTTTTCACCTTGCAAAAAACCAGAGGCAGTCAGTGTAAATTCCTACCATCCTTCTGTGTTGACTACCCGAAACCCGTGGTCTGCAAAGTTGGCGGGAATTCATGAGGCCGTATTTAACGGTGCGGGCCATGCCAACTTCTCCACGCATGTAGGCTATCATGGAGAAGTGATTACTTTTCGGTCATGTGCTGCTCCAGGTGGAATTTGCCATGCTTTCCAAGGTACACGGACATTCGATGAACTCGACTTACCCTTCACGACAGTCCGAGTAACGTGCGCTACAGCCGGATGTAACTACGGTATGTACTTTTCCCCAGTTCTTTGTGCTCCACATTTTTGTTGTTTTCATGACTATTTCTCTCTTCGTCTTTCCAAAACCCAGTCCGATCTCCATAGGAGACTATGGGTGACTAGAGAAAGGGGAATTTTTATGCTGCAAAGGACCTTTACTCGCAAGTGAGACCATGATACGATGGCGAGGCAAGGATAGCCTGGTAGATGACATGTTGACATATGAATGATTGAGTTTCTCTTACCCTTCTGGTGAAACCAGAAGATACGCAACCAGAAGCTGGCTGTGCATCTGAGTTTTACTGAACGGCATCCTGGGATCGTACGAACCGCTTACGGAGGATTAAGCTCTATGCTTTGGCCGCACGATGATACGGTGTGAGACACGCCTTATTATACCCATGCAAAGTAAAAGGATACTCTTTTCATCCTGGCACCTCTGAACCGAAGTTCTCTTAGTGAACCGTCTAACCCTACGTATGGGATGATAGATGACATAAACTTGGCAGTGGGTTGCAGAACTATGTGGTTTTTCAAAGAAAATGAAGGGTGGAAGAAATATGGTAGGAATAGATTCGATTTTCAGTGATTCCCAGACTATCTAATCTTCGATCGGTCGTTAGCCAAAGGTCCAAGACACTATCCTCAGATTTTTTCACAACACGAAACACGATGGTTGGGGGAGCCAAGCTCGTCCTCCAGATTCTTGACAGGGTATTTATTTCGAAGCAAATGTTAAACTCGTATAGGGTCTTGAGCTTAGCAGGCTGTTAGCCGGAAACTGTTAGTTGTCGCTTTGGGTTTCCCAGAAACGCTATGATCATGTAAGGTAGGAAAATATCCGTCTGAACCGTATTCCTTTGTACAGCTTTCAGGACACCGTCCATCAGATCCAACGCACACGTCGTACATGCCACAAAATAAGCAGTTTATGATAACCTGACCATAACTGAGTTTTACAGACAAGTAGCATGTAGAATGGAAGTGGACCTTAAGCCTGTTGGCCCACACCCATTGACCTTCTGCTGGCAAGGACCGAAAGGGTGCTATAGCTGAACGGCGACGGGTTCCAGTGTTTAATTTTCGAGGATGCTTATACTCATACACAGTCATATAACTTGTTTCGAAATGACAATAGGTCGGATGTACTTGATTGCCTACTTGATTCGGTCGTAACTTTAACTGAGTTTCACCTGATGCCGATCCCTATAAAAAAATTTAAACGTTCCGCACCCACTGTTGGGTGAGTTAGAAAAATGGCTTTGTCATTCGCATCGAAGGACACTATCTTTCAGCTGAGAGGATAAAGTAATGGAGATCTTTTACGACCACAGTGGCTCCCTTAAAGAGAGGACATAACCAGTAAAGGGTAGAATAAACAGCGGTTGATGTGAAAATCAACGGTGTACTCCTCAGAGTAGTGTTTTCTCTTTCAGGAGGTTCTGCCGAGGAGCTCCGCACTTAGTGATCATTTCCTTTTCAGGAATGGTCTTGGTTGTGTTAAAGTGAGCAGGGTAAGTTTGTCTCACGTGTAGCCCTCTCAGGAAGTAGCCAGTTGGGTTTTCCATAGCGTTCTTCAGTCTTAGAGATAACATTAATATCAGAATGCTGCAGCTCGCATCGTTCACCATCACTGAGTTCTACCCGCACGACTTTAGCGCAAGTGCTTGGATTGGAGGCACTCAGACGGTTAAATCAGATGAAATTGGCTCTACTTGAATGCCAAAAATGGAGTTCTCTTACACAACTGTTTGTCCCGAAAATACTGGTAAGCTGTTCATATGTAGTCAGCTCCGCCTAATGACTAATGTGCAAACGGTAATTATCTACAAGTTTTCGAAGTGTATTTTCAATGCCGTGCTTCGTCGTAACCGTCGCGCGCAGCTGGGCAATCAATAAGTCACTTAATTCTATCCTGTTCACTTCTACACGGATTATCCTCTATTCTACCCGCGGATAACCTGGTTTCAGCCATTGGTCCTCAAGTTGATCGTTTATTGGCATTCAATCGTAGTTGGATGAACATGTGACGCAAGCTATCGGGCTTCCATAGCTTGTGTTGCGCTAGTTGTGTCATGTTTGTCACCTCAGTTCGCTTTTCGTGGAAAATTGTTTGTTTACTCATTCTAACGATGATAAACTTGAACTCGCAGAGAATTACGTTCGCAGTGTACTCAGTATTCTAATAGACTAATGCAATGAATGGCGTAGATTACTATTATGCCCCATCGAACTGTTGTGAAAAGTGCACACGAAGTAAACATCTAGCCTAATTCCCATGTTGGCACGGCCTTTACCTGAAATGTTTATGTGAGGTCAAGGTCACACGTAGTGTGCGCACATGGCCTTTTTTCTTTGTGTGGTTGCATCCGCGCGTTCATCACCACGTCGCAGACGATGTGGACAGGATTGCGTGCGTGCACGTGTGTATATGGGTGTATGGTTTAAGAGGTGTCCGCTTGTCACATATGAAACCGGTAGCCGGTGATGCATGGGTGGAGTCTGCTAGTCTGTGACTGTCCGACAGTTGGTCAGTGGAGTGCTGTGGCGCTAGTCTGTTCGCGTCACACTGAATGGCGTGCTCAGCAGCAAGATACACACTTTGTGGTTGTAATTTCCCCGGGTCATGTTACAAATTTTGAAGTTTGGCATGAATGCAATATGACTCTACGTTTTCCGATGCTCATGAATCCGGCAGAGTGGATAGTCAAAATTGTGACTAGAAAATTGAGCAACTTGCAAGTGTCTGTAGAGGAAAGCGTACCTTTCGGGCTGACTCGAGGTGGAGAAATTCATTATACACATCTCCATTCGTGTGTTTTCGTTACAACCTACACTTCCGATTATCGACTCTTGCGTCCTATTGAGCGATTTGTTTACTGTTTGCATCCGCCTTTCACGACTCAATACAATTGGACCAGAAAGGTACTTCCTACTTTATCCTCGAACAAGAATGAAATGCCATTTTCCCCCGCGTGGCAAACAGCTTTACGTTATGAATTTAGAACTAATGCTGATTCGCTGGTTGTTTATGAATACCTGCTCATTGATGAGGAAATTGCTTGAAAATATCGAAGATGGTCATGCTGACTGATTGACGGATTGTCTCCTGTGCTGTCTACCAAACAAAAAAAATTCATTTAGATTGGGCTAGACCCAATGCAAGAACACCTAAAACTCGCGATCCTAACTAATCTTTGTAAAACATGCTCTCCCAGCCTTAATTTCAACATACCATCGGTGTGGGACTTTGCGCTTGAGTTATAAAAAGTGCATAACGCACGTGCAACTTACTATCTGTCATGTTATTTTTTATAACAAGACAACCCTCTCACCTCTCTGGTTTGATCTCTTATTCTGGTGGGAGAAACCAATACATCAAAAGAGTCTTTGATGTGCCTAATCAAAGTGAGCTAGATAATCCCGAGGTTATGATCGGCTGATAATCCAACCGCGTAAGACAACCTTACCAGGGCCCAACAGGCGTCCGCACGCGTTCTCATTGTCAAACCGTGCGAAATGATCCGAGCACTTTAAGCAAGAGCAACCATTGTCTCGCCTGGAAATATTGTCAGCCCTGGTCTGTACTACACATTAGAAGGCAGAACTCCGAATTATGGACACCGATAGTGGCTAGGTGACATCGGTTCACATTCGAATGACCAAAACTAACATGTGAACCAGTGGGGTGAAGCAAACCAAGGACGCCATCTCGAAGGTCAGAACGGTGCGGACAGCACTGTCTAAGATATGCAATAAAACCACTTTTGAAGCAGCGGGTGTAAGTATTTGCTTGCATATACAGTCAGGGGTGATATGTGGCCGGGTTGGTCTGCAAATGAAGGGAACGGATATCCTTACGGCATTCTCCTTGCTTCATTCCATGCTTTCCTGTATCCCTGATGGTCAACTTACGTATTTTACCAAAAATAAATGAGTATTATATCAGAATTAACGCGTGATCATTCTGGGTCCCCGCACTGAGCTTACACATCAATTTAGATCATTGCAAAATAACTTTTTCCCACAAGTATCACGTCAGCAGCTTAAATAATAATGCTCAAGCGTTGCACCCAACAGAAAGTGGCCTAAACTCACTTTTCTGTTTAAGAATTCCACTGTAGTTCTAACAACTCATTCGACTTTCATTTGTGTTTTGAACCATCATTGTGTTATGTCCTGTTGGTGGGACTTTTCGTGTTCATGTTTGAGATATTTTATGCTTCGAAATGCGTTGGAATAGTTCCAACGGCTTCGCTTTTCTCATCCGCGTGAGTTAAGTTTGTCAACAGGAATCGGTTTTTCTGTCGGAAACTGCAATCCCCACTTTTACGCTCCACGCGTACTGTACCGCAAAGGCCGAGATAGATAAATGTTACTCAGTATAGTAAACAAATGTACAATCAAAATGTCCAAATCACCCTACTTTCTAATACATACTTATTGCAGTGTAATGCGAAGGTCAGAACGACTCAGCTTCCATACCACCTCAGCTAATCAGCTACAGCCGGTCTTATTTTCAGATGTAGCCAGTGTCGAAGTAGACGAGCCAAACGGCAACACCCATTGACCGCTCTTAAGGTCTATGCGTGGATGGGCGTGCACCACCGACTGTATGTTGGCACGAAGTACGGACATCAATTTGTTTGAACTCAGACACTTCGGCAATTGGTAGAAACCACACTTTGGGGGACCCAGATCCCCATGTTATTTTGTGGTTTTCTAACGCACGACTTCGATGGACGGCTGCTTGCAACTTCCCACATTGTACTCTTGCGTTGCCCCACTGCATCACTTCCTACCACAAACTCTCTAAAGCCGTGCCTCTAACCCCAGTCGACAGGCAGCTAGATACTCATTTTTCCACCCTGAAAATACAATCCTACACAACGTACACACAATAAAAGCTCCCGAGTTGCAAAAGCATGAGGAAAATGATCATACGTACGTAAAAGCTGCCTTCAGACGGGTTGCTGCAATCTGTTTATGGTAACTTACGCTCTCCACAGTGCTGGAGGAGCACCCACCTCATGGTTGGGCGATCCTTATCTGTCTTTGAACTTTATGGACTGTTAGACTGGAAAAATGGGGGATGTGTTAATCGGTCTGTTTGATGGCGCGGTCTTCATATAAGGATAATCTATAGGGGGTGATTGTAGCATTGTCACAAAATCAGTCTAATTTCCTTCTGCATCTCGGGTACAAGTTGATTCTTATGCTGTAAGTTCTCTTTCAACTACTAGTTCCACGAATTTAACCCTGGTAATTTCGGGGTAACTTTTGGCCACGAGGTTTCATAATACAGATTAATGTTTGCGCTGACCTATAAGGTGAGTTGCGATTTGATGGACTGTCTTCATGTAAGAGAAAATTAACGCGCCTGATAACTTTTCGTTTACGTTCCCACACTTCAGCTGATTTTCTTGGTTTTCATGAAAGTTTGCGGAAGTTTAAGTGAACAATCAGCTAGTACCAGATCCAAATATCCTATTCCAGTGCTTTGCCGTTGCAAGGAGAAAGCTGGTAAATTTGTACTTGTTTGAAAGTTTCTGGGGCATTGCTTGTATACAAGGTCCCACTTTAGTTCGTACTTCGCGAGCAGCACCTATTCGAGGTATTCTTGAAGTTGACTCGTTCTTCTCTAGGAGAAGATCACCGTCAAGTAAAGTGGTAGTGTAGTAATAGTAGTGTTCTGCAAGTAAGTATTTTGGACCATTTTTATGGAGACGTGGATTCTGCCTCGAACAGCTCGACCTAGTTTCACCCGGATATCATGAAGACTGGCGAATTGTGAGCATCACTCATAGTGTTGTGGTGTTACTGTCCCCTTGACTGGTGAACCCACTTCTCCTCCATTTTGTTCCTGATCCCATAGGGTTGCAATGAACAATGTTCACATGTTCATCTGTGAGCAGACCCATAGGTTTCACTGCGAAAGTGGTTAGTTCAGATGTTGTGAACACTGCCACTTTGTAAACAGGTCGGTGCTTAACTAAAAAGAGGAGGGTTATGTATTGATTTCTTTTGAAACTCACCATGATGCAGAGTTTCAGCACCATTGAGTAGCTAGTGCGTCTTGAAGTCGCTTCAATGACGAGTCACGATTAGACTCTTGTATGTTAATGTCAAAATATCCTCTTTATTGATTGACTGTCGTCTCTCGTTTCTCCCGTAATACACATCGGACCTGTTCCCATGAGCATTCTGTGCGCATTTTAGAGATCCACAGCATCCATTTATAGCGTCCATCCACAAGACGAAGCCCTATATCGGAGGAAATTATTTTTGTAGCATAGAAGTTTTTATTACAATGCACTTTAGCAATTCCTCAGAACCGTACATGAACTATTTATGAAAGCCTCATGTAACTGTTTCACTCCTCAGAAGTCAGTTTCCACGTTGGTCCCGGCCGTTTATTCACATTCGGCCGTTGAACAGCCTACATAGTGTGCGAGAAGTTTTTCGTAACATTCTCCACTCCCGTTCAACACAGCATTTAAATTTGTTTAGTTGTAGGTGGTTGTCGGACGTGTAGAGTTCGCATTCACTTCACTCTCGTTTGAGCAGTCGTCCTCTTGTCCTGGTACAGTAGTTCTGGTGAGCCAATGCCGAACAGAGGAAGCATTGGCCTCAATAATGCTCTCATTAATGCGCATCAGCAGTGAATATCCTTGGCAGTTCGTGGACTCACATATCTGACAAGCGAGCCAAGCATGTTACTTCTCCTTCAGCGCACGCTGGATTCACTTGAATTGTCATATCGGAACATGCGAAAATATTCACGCTCGCCTCGCACCTGAAGTTTTCTGGGTTCAGTCCCCAGCAAGGCCAAGGATAGGCTTCCACTTTGTGGTATGGGTTCACCAGAACAGTTTTACCAGGACATAAATAGAACTGTTCGAACAAGAGTGATGTGAATCCAAATTCAGGTGTTTAACAATTATCGCTCGAGGCACCCGCTCAGCATATTGCGTGCTTAAACCGATGTCCTCTAATTTCACTTCGAACTGAGCTTTTGCACAATTGTCTCTGAATTTTCACCGTACGTCCGCGATTCCTGTCCTCAACCCATCCACATTCTCTCTGATTCTGTTTAGGTCACGCCGCACATGTTTTTTGAATTGGTTTGTATTTATTTCTGTGCATAACAGCGTGACAATCAAATATGCGAGAAGGAGACAGAGAAATGATGTCTCGTTACTTCGACCGTACGGACACTTCGTTTGCGCACCGAAATATGGATTCTGATAATTGCTGTTCGTGGTAGAGCCGAAAGGGTATCCTGATTTTGAAATCGACCGTCCAGCACGACTGGTCAGGCTTGCAAACACTGGTGACGTCCCTAGTTTGTTTGGCCCTTGAAAAGTGAATTTTATCATCCAAACCTATGCACTGTCTTGAGAATTCCGAGAAGTAACAAAACATGAGCATGAATTTAAGTGGTATCTCGGTCCCCATTAGTGACCAGAATGCCCAGAAGTTTCAGGGTGGTTATTGTTTTCAGTTAATCAGCGGTTGTCACCACAAATTTTTCAAGCTAAGTTGACTTCAAAACGTGTCCCGGCGTCATTTATCAGATGACTCGCTGGTAAACAAAGGGCATCTCGATGTGACCTTTAGAATGACTCAGGAGCAAAATAAATTTGTTTCTATGTCAAACGAGGAGACCTAAAGTATGTACAGCCTTAGTTGGGGTAACGTCACTCGTCCGCTGTGAGCATTTTTCGAGTCTTAGTCTGTTCGAGCGGTTGGCTATCCAAGGTATGTAACGAATTTCACACATGCGGATCACAATGTGGAAATTCGCTGGTTAGTCAGCCAATCAGTAAGCGCTACTCGCCTTCCAGCCAATGAGACCAGATAAGCAGTGCAAACCCAGTAGGCAGACGAAGGCAACTTCTGCACCGTTTTGTACTGTTCAGGGTGGCAACAGGTGGTACGGCGGCACGGGCCTGACAACGGGACGGAATCGACAGCCCTGGTCGGTTGTCTGGACAAGATCCATAGCAGGGAAACCACCAACACGCGAAGGTAACTGAGCTTTGAAAGAATCGGCCCCACGCATTGTCGCGCTCAGCAAACCAATAGACAAACTGCATTCGTTCGCTATGGATTTGCCCATTTTGCATATGCTGTTTGTATCGTGGAAGCAGCCAATTCGGTTGAAAGTGTGTAGACAAAGTTGTAGACACGCCTCCATTTGTGAGTCCATACATTTTACGGCTCAGATATGGTGGTAGCTATACTTTAGTCGATACTACTCAGTAAATGATACTACCACCTACCTATTCTATCTATGCTATTCATTTACCCATTTTCCAGGAGGTCCCTTGCACCAGGCATGCTTACAAAGGTGGAACTCTTGCTGCGAGCTGAAATGCCTTCTATCGATCAATACCCAACGCCTTTCTGCAGCTAGCACCTCCGTGAGTGATGATCAACAGCATATGTTGGCTGCAGTTCGCGACGAGAATATCAGCAGTGCTGCTACCATAGAAGAATTGTTCAGTTTATACCAGTGTCCTCGGTGCGGCCAGTGTTCGCTGTTCCGGACCTCAAGTGAAGGTAAGTTTGCGGTATTTGTCTTCAGTTGAACTATTCACGATTTCAGATTGGGTTCACAACAAACGAGTACTCTGTCTACCGGTACCGCTCAGGTAACATCAGACATGTATAGTCTGCGAAATTCTTACAGAAGACATCTCTTTTTCTTGAGTGTTTCGGATTTTTTTACTATAAACATTTCGAAGTTGCGAATAAAATAATTAAAACTTCGATATTATTGAGGGGAGGAGTGCGGAGTGCATGTGGGGGGGGGGTGCGAAATCCATATTAGGCCCCCCTTAGGAAGTACTGAGAATAGATGGAGCTTTCCTAAAAATGCTCCAACCATCAGTCATGGGGATATCATCATTGCGTTCATCAACAACCCATTGATGACGTCTCATCGAGTAATCATTATGAAAATACCTGCCATAAGGAGCACACAATAGATCTGTCATTAACAAAGGCTTTCTGGAATGGGTCTTATCACTCTCACGGTTGATGAGATGTTGTGCTAAAAAGGGGATGACTGAATTTTTATACAGGGACGTGTATATGTTTGAACTAATTCCTGGGCTGACTGCAAGATGTTGATGATGAGAGGTCTGACTGGAGAAGATCAGAAAGGTCATTTAGTCTTATTGAGTATGGTTACGGGAATGCGAAGAAGAACATATTCAAGAGGCAATATGTGAACGTGGAAATCGAGCTAAGACCTGTCAATGAAATGTGCTGAAATGCTGAAGTCGTTCTCAGGTAGGCCAGGGATTGTGACAAGTGAGCAGTACAAAATGAAAGGAAGCACACGAGAGTAGAACATAAAATGGCTTATTAGTTGTAGTTTAATTTAGATTTTAGTTTTCGTCAGCCTGTGTCAGTCTGAACAGTTCAAAATCAAGCTGGCATAAGAGGGGAACAGAACAGTACAACCGTATCAGAACGGTCTTTGATACATAGAAGGTTTTGCGTGAAGGAAGTACTATAAAACTGTAGGAAATCTATCTTCCATCTGGTTTTGTGCCTGTTATTAATCAGCATGCCGGTGCCGTCACCTTTACTCCGACTATTTAGTGCCTGACTCGTGTGGGAACCGAAATGAGAAAATCGGGATGATCTCATAAGGATTTTCTACGATATACTTAAAGACTTTTTGCCTGTCTTATTGAGCTTTAAAAGGGACAGATGGTGATATGGTGGACTTGCACGCTGAATATTTTGCATAGAAAATACACCTTAGCACCCTCCAGTACTACTCATAAGGTCGATGAAAACTCTAGACATCACACTACCTCCTCCCACCTTTTTTGTACCTCATCTTGTAGTCTTAGTTCCCCAATTTAAGTCAACCTTATGCCCGAATCGAATAATAAATTATACGTATATTGCAATGAATTGCACACTGAGCTGAAAAATATCATCAACGAGAAATTCAGTTGAATTTCAACTTCATCTCTCTCTCTCTCTCTCTCTCTCTCGTAAAATATGGTGTTCACGTACGAAATAGGGATTTTGGGGACTGAAGGAATAGTCCCATATGATGAGCCCCAAGGCGGGCAAAACCTGTAGTGGGTTTTTCAGAGTTTTCGTAAACCCTATGAGTGGTATTTAAACGCACTGCGGAAGCAAAAAGTGACCTCTGTGCAGCGTTTTCAGTTACGGACTGTCGTAAACAAGAGATTCAGGTGAACTTCAACTCTGCCGTCACCAACAAACCAATCTGCAAACGAATGTTTATCCCAATACCTTAGCACCTGACACTCCCAGTAATATGAGGAGATTCAGGAATTTTCCGTTGAGATTTCATATTGTAAGTGAAGCCAATCTGTGCTGAAAGGCCGGGAAGCACACGTACAGCTGTTTCATCCTTATTGGGAATAATTAGCGGTGCGCATCTCACAAAACCCCATCAGTCTATGAGTAGCTCAGGGGAGGAATAATTTCACAAGACCAGTGAAACTTGAGAAGCCTTGAGAGGCCTGAGAAGTCGTCGCTTGAGAAGCCAGTCAATAAGTGACCATGATGCGGTTTCCGTGAGTGAAGAATGAATGGTGCTATATCTTGTCTGCTTGAGAGTTAATCACATTGCTGATCAGGCGCTTGTGGCCGAACGGTTAAGTGTTCAGAATGCTAACCAGGGATCGTGTGTTCGCAACTTTCTAGAGTTTCGTGAAATGCGAATTGTTGATGATTCCTAATAAAGGCTTTTCGGCTGTACAGTGCTCCTCGGATTTTCAACATAGATTTTCAACATAGATTACAGGAAGAAATCTGGTCGTTGGTTTGTTCGCTGAGCTGGGCAATTTGATTGATTGGCAATTGATTGCAAACGTTTCCTCACCAATCGAGGTGACATCATCAGTGTGTTGTTAGGGCGCGTAATGGTGCGTAGCGATGGGTTGGTGGTTGTGCCAATTAAAACTCAATTGAAATTCTCAATTAAAACTGTGGCCTTGTTCCTTGCTCCTTGAATTTCCGAATGCGTAGGCTTGCGTGCATCTAACCCTAGCCAGCTGCCTGTGCCATGCGATAGCCTGTGATATTGATTTCGGTCACGCATAAGTGATTAAATGGTCGATGGCGCATGTCTGTAAAAGTGCATAAGCATGCTTCTGGCGCAGGCAATGTGTGATTGGATTAATTGCATTTGAATTGATTGACGTGACCATCTAATGTCACAAAGCTCAGGCAAACTTGTGGATAACGGACGCACTACACCACGCCACACAATTGTAAGATCGTGTCGTCCGCCGCAAATCGACCAGTCATAAACGGACTGGAATGATTTTGTAGATGCATGACATCAGAAACAAAACCTGAAATAATTATGAATGTGCTTGAAGGATTGACGTACACTCAGCAAAGGTGAAAAATGGGCGGAAAAAGTATAAAAAACCTCTGTTGCAGCCACACCGGGGAAATAAGAATGGTCGATCAAACGTGGCACCCTTTCAGTTCATAGATGCCGTACAACTCGAAGGAAGCATGCGGGTTGATGTACTGCCATGTGCCCAAGTCCAGACAGGAGCAGTCAAGCAGAAGCTTCGTGTCTTAGCCACTAAGTTGTCTCGAGATCTGAGCTATCTCGGGCTCCCACATTTGTAGCAGATTTCCAGTTTCATAGGTTGAACTGGCTGAACAGAATCCACCTCTTGCTTTAGCGTGCAGAAACATCCGTATCTCTTCGTATGAACAGGTGACAATGATAACTCTCCTAGCATCATAATCCAGTAACTGATCGCTGTTCGGAACCAGTTTGCCGTGCAAGCTGATCTGACCAAACAAAATAAAGTTGAGTACTCATTCGTAGTATATATATATATATATATATATATATGTATACATATATATATATATACATATTTATATATATATATATATCTGT
>SJOL01004338.1:1744985-1762574 GCA_004794785.1 Opisthorchis felineus | reverse complement strand
ATAGTATACTTAGCTGGTATCCTCAACGACTCTGCTAATCAACGGTGATTGATCTATTGAATATCTGTGCTTAGTGGATAAACCACAAGCGATGTACACGGGGCCGATTGTGGTGTCAGGCACAAGCCGATGGTGCCAATGTAAGCCTGTAGGGGTGAGATCGGCGGGCAAACACTTAGAGGCTTTTTGAGAACCGAAAACCACCCCAAATGTGATGGCACAACAACGAATGACAACACTGGTTCGTCAGTTCGAGTGAGTTTCAACAGACTATGGCAATTATCCCAAAAAATTACCGCCACAATGCTCTCTTGGGGATATCGGTTACCGCACCATTCAAGCGATAAAACGGTGGCATAGAAATAAGAGCAAATCTAACTTGGGCAACTCGCTGGTGTTTCCGTGGTGGAGCGCTGAGGGCGCGCGTTTTCGATTGTATTCAGATATTTTCGCCTACAAGCTACATTGTATGGTCTTTTCGGATGCCCTGCTTGTGTTCGAGCTTTCGGATGTGCTCTCCGAACCTACATAGATGAGACTTCGTCAGTTCACTCTGCCGCGTGTCACACTGTCCTAAGATATTAAGCCAGGACAGCAGTCTCCTGAAAACTGAAGACAGTCGAAATAACAGATGTCCAGCCCTCTTCGAGTCCTAGTTTCTAGCTTAGAGGATATCCTACACGCAGTTCACTTCTTATACCAGCGCTTGAATGACGGTCCAACGGAAAACTCTGCACACTGATGGCTTGTCAGACGTCAAATTGTTCTACTCGGTTCCAGTCGTCGGCGGCTGAGTATGCACACAATCAACCGAATGTACGACTGACCACCACCTCCCGCTACTGCGGGAACAGTGCAGTTACTTCACGCCTGATTGAATACTATGTTGAAAGCACATTCGACGGCAAGGCCATGAAATACCACTGTGATGACCGGAACAGAAGGGAAGTTCTGACGTGTCCGCGATGTTTTCAGTTTGCAACCTAGTGTGCACGAGGTGGGCTGTTGAATTTCATGTTATGTTTACAAGAATTCAAAAGGATACGTTCTTTCTCAGCCGAAGCGGAAGAAGCCTAATCTGCACTTATTGTTACTGGGATCTCTGTTTTCACAACTTGTACTGTTAAATCAGTCAGTCAGTCAGTTTATCAGCTATAATCCAGATACGTTGGTTCCAGCAGACACAGTTTCGGTCATCGGAAAGTAGGCGAGCATGAAATGTGTAGCCAAACATCGGGGGCGATGGTATAATCAGCGAGTTCTGGAAACTGGGCAGCTGCGCACTGCAGGTGACAGCTTTGATGCACGAGCGCCAGTGACTGTTTGACTGAGCCATGTATGCCTGATCTGCAAACATGAGGTTTGGGTTTGATCCCACTCAGTCTTGTAGCCGCACTATACACTTTGCAGGTGTGAAGCTTATACCAAACCGTGTGGCAGAATTATTTAGGTCATTTAAAATGACCTGCATCTTTGAACGATCTGAACCAAGCAAAGCAACATTGTCCGCATACTCATTCTCGGTGAATGAACGTCCTGGGAGCATTTCGATCCCCTAGGTTCCAGAGACAGACAGAGGCGTTTCAAGCAGTACATCAATAACAAAGCTGAAGAGGAAAGGCGAGAGAGGGCAGCCTTGTCTTACACCAATGGACATGTTGAACTCAGACTAAAGCTTGTCGTACGTACCCACAGGAGTTTGCATACAGTGCCATCATAAGGGAGATAAACTTAGAAGGGACCCGTTCGGTCGACAAACACCGCCAAAGTTTCTGACGATCGACAGAGTCAAAAGCAGTTTTCAGATGAAGAAAAACGACCCATCTGGGGTGCTTGAAACAGCAGCTCTGTTCATGAACTTGTCTCAAGGTAAAGATGTATTCACGGTCGGGGCGAAGCCCAGCTTTATCATTACTAGTTCAGCTTTCCCGATAATCCATTAGCCTGCGCAAAATAATGTCAACTAACCGTTATTCTTCTATGAACCCTAATCTAGCAGCTCGTGCATTTGCCGTCAGATTGATGGTGCGGCATCTTTTATCGACTTGGATTCCAAAGAATGCAAAGTCATATTTATTTTCTTGTTTTATGGAACGAAGAAGCATCAAAGGTTGCTAGGCTGGCACTGACGTTCTATCGCTGATAAGCAGCTCCTAGCCAAACAGATTTTTACAATGTGTGTGGTGAACATCCAGTTAAATGTTACTTAAGGCCACTCGTATTTACCCTGGATTCTTCTTTTTATGTCAAGCCCAATGCTAATTAGAGGCCGCACCAGACCAATTATACACACGCTAGTGGGCGTAATGTGGATTTAAAGCTGAGTTCTTCATGCCTTGTTAGCGTTGTTACTGTTATCTAATGCATACACACCACAGACTGACCTAGTTGTGTTACATGAACGTTTTATGGTCCGCTTCTATCATTCATTTAACCGCTTTCAGTTTATCGACCCAATCTGTTGTGGGTCATCGTTACGTAAATATTTTTGAGGCTTCCTGCACTCCTGTCTGTCTCTACTTCTACCCATCTAAATACATCTGTATGGCGTTACGCAAAACAGCTAAATTACGGTCAGCCTATCGGCATAGTTTCCGGTAAAGGTACTCATTTTGCTAAGATGGTAAACGTATGGTTTGTGTTTGAACAGAAAACATATGGGAAGCCATTTTGAACCGCACTTTTTACTCTCTGGAGGGACTACTCCCACAATATGGACTACCCTTGTTAGGCCTCTTGGAGTCTTGTTGCATTTTAAAACGTTCTTGGGTGGCATATACCGTCAGTTCCTTCAGGTGTCCCCTCAGAGAGGGACAGCGCTATCTCAGCCATGCAAGGGGAGAACATTTGCATATTCAGTCCTGTACATATTGTTGTTTACATCGATACTTTTTTTGACCTTGTACCTTTGTTAGTCTTAGCAGCAGTTATTGGAGCTGTTCTCGACGCTTCTTTTCACCACCTACCGTTTCTTTATGTTAAGGCCGTCCATTCTCTATAGATGAAGACCCGCATGCCAGTATGTTGAATGTCATTCAGTATGTGAACCAGCAGTTGAACGCAAACCCTACAACAGCCCGAGCTTTATCCAGTCACGCACTCCCCACACAGTCCACACACGCCTTTACACTGGGTAACCTTGAGGGCAGTGGAGTCACCAGTGCGGGTGTTCCTGGGTTTCCTAACTTCGCTGCTGATTCTGCACCATTGCAGGCTGCAATGCTAGAAGAAAGACAAACGGGTTGGCAACAGGCGTGGAAGACATGTCCACCTACGATTGCACGGCACTCCCAAAAGGTTGCGATGATGAGGTGAGTGTTCAGCGAGTGCCTATGGCAGTCGTCCGTAATATTATTCGTACCACTGTCTTCCGGTCAAAAACACTAGATGTGACGGTTAAATCGGACTGAACAACAATGTGCTTTATTTAACGGGCATAGACTAGCCTAATATGCTAGCTCTCTGTCGCACCAGAATCAGTCTAACTCAATTCCTCCATTTTCAGGCGATACATTGTTGTCCTGGAGCGGGCACGGCAGAAATAACAAGTTTTGACCAATATCATTTTACATAAAATAACACTGTGTGCACAGTGCACCTAAGAATTGCATTCTCCGTTGTTTTGATGATTTTGTGCATTGGATTCGAAGAATCACCAGGATGCGAAAACCACCAATTATCTCTTATTTCTGTGAACAAACTCTATCAATGTGGTGCACTGGCGAATTCCTAGATGGATAGTTCCCAGTATAATTTCGCTAGGTTCTTATTATTGAGAACCAGTTCCACTTTTTTTAAATAACTTTCCTTCACATTTTATCAGGTAGTGGATGTTTCAGCGAAGTCGAACTAACGTCCTCGCACGTGGCAATTTCGTGACACCCGATTTTCTCGCTTAGAATAAAATACCTTTCGGAAACAAGGCAGGCCGCTTTGAAAGATGATGTAGTTATAACGACTTGATATTAACTTGACGAAGTAAAATGTTCAGACGTGATAATTCAGTCGCATCCAACGTGCACTAGTGGAATAGCGATAACACGCTCACTTCACATGTCAGATGTTCGGGGTTCAAATCCCGACACGGCCAATGATATGTACTGTTGATGAGCTCTTATAATAGCGAACCTGGAGTCTAGTGCTTCCCCCTTTGGTATGGACTCACCAGAACAATTCTACCAGGACGGGAGGAGGACTCTCCAAACCTGAGTGATTTGAGTGTGAAAGTTAACGAATCTTTTTGACGCGTGGTTGAATGCATCTGCATCTGGTGGTAACATTCAGCTCTCGAAGGTACCCTCGTTTTCCTTCGACCTCGTGTGTGATACAAACGCTCATGTATCTCGCCCATACTTACCAGCTAACTAACACTAACACCCTTTCGGTGTCTAGCCGCCATGCCACCAGAAGAAAGCTTCCTTATCAGTTAGTAACTTGTCAGTTGCACCACAACTTTACAAGTGCGTGTCAAAAATCAGTCAGCTCCTCAATGTAGTGTATGTGAACCACTTGAATACAGTCACTCCTCTAAAAGCCAGGTCTACCTACCCTGGGGAATTTTACGGCGCATTAAAAAAACGTGTGTGACAGAGCCCCTACAGAACACCGCCTGTGTTTTCAAGAACGCTGCTGTTTGACCTCTCCATTGTTCACGGCGCGGTCGCGTCGGTGCTGAGATCCGTATGCAGCTTTTCACGTGACCTTATTTGATCAACAGTTGCACATATGACCGGAAAACGCCACAGTTGGCAATGGCTTGTCAATAGAGTTGTCGTTATCATGGTGACGAGCTGCCTGCAATGCAAGTATGCAAGTAGTTATGATCCAGGTGACTGTATCCTCAAATGTCTGGTAACACTTATCTCAATTGTCCTCTGCCAACAACTGGCATTTTTCTTGATATTTGAATGGGTGTTATATTTTTGCCTCACCTGGCCTGTTTGGGCCTCGTAGCCTGAGTCCTACAAATTCACTCCATGAGATTAGAATGAAAGTCAGGTGGGACGAGGAGAACAAATGATCCCGGGGAATTTCAAGCGGTCATCACAACCGTAGAAGTTATGCGGTTTCAAGTGAAGTTGAATATCTTGCGTGACTGCCTGTTCTAAGGTTAAAATATTCTTGGCCTAATACATCAGCGTTCAATCAGTTTTCTCCACAAAGAGGGAAGAAGAAAGTGGTTCAGTAGAGGAACAAACGCCTTATTACCCCATCTTAACAAATATGGAGTCTGGTGTGCACCTCGGAAAGTCTGTTTCAAACGGCAGTGGGATAATATTGACCTGCTGGCCGGAACTTTTCACTCCTTTGTTGGTATGTTTGCACCGGAAGAAAAATCTGTCCACTCGTCTGCAGTTTATGCACTCCTTTTCGTCTTCAATGTTCTCTCGATATCATATTCATATCGCCATAATCCCAACGTTTTCAGCATGCAATTTTTAACGATTTTATATGTAGCTTTCTTACAAATGTCGTTGCATCACTTGTCATGCTAGCTAACTTGTTTTGCCTGAATGTGGTTCTCACTGACTTTATTTGGTCTATCGCTCAGTGACCTTTCGTTTGAATGATGATCTGAGGCCTGAATTTTTGTCCTGCTTCTGTGTGGGTTACTACGATCAAGGTCGGAAGTTGCGACCTAGTCGCTCCGCGCCTGAGGCACGGACTTTACACTGCGATACAGAGAAACTCAAATCCTTGTCCTGATCTGACTTGCTACGTCCTCACTAAACGCGTCTAAGATTGTTAAGATTTCCGTATCATAACCGGTTGCATGTTTCTCTTGGGGTCTTATGACCATTAGTGCTATTACACTTTAGTTCAGAACCTTGTTACTGCTGTGCCTGTGCAGACTTGAGCGTTGCTCTCCCGTGTCAGGTGGCTACTCTATAGGGCTGCCTTGATTGTGCGTCTGCAACCGCGTGTTCTGTGAGTTTGTGTTCTGGGGCGTTTTTACCCTTGCGCCTGTCCGTTCTTGTATGATGTCCTCAAACGTCAGGTCACGTGATGATCTTCATTTATTTGGAAAGGTTCTACATGCCTGCCGAGGACAAAAGTCACGTGGCAAAAAACCTAGGGTAGAAACGGAAATGAGAACAGTATTATCGCAATGATCGTGAAATGTCGGAAGCCACCACCAATAGATGGCTGATTGGAGACATGTATTTTATTACAAAACTATGACCTACACGTAATTTTACGGTGAGGTTCAGAATTCGATTACCAAACGCCAATTAACTCATGATGTGTGTGTAATATTTGGCTTTTTAAATACCGCTGAGATAAGCAACAATGGCGCAATACTCTCTTCCCCGAGGGACTATCTCGACTGGGATATTCCCTTGTGACAGAGGTGACTAAGAACAAGTGAATCATGTTTCATTTGTGTTGGGTGCCTGTGTGATGGAATATACCGCTTGGTATGGAGTCGAAACACCCCTGCCTGTCTGTGACTGGAATGACCCATTTGTGTAACGTAATTCCTTTCAACTAGCTCATTACGGCCTACTAATTATTGTGTCACCCTGATAAAGCCGAATAAGGACCATAGGATGAGGCAATTTTTCAGGAAACTGCACCTTCACTGGTACTTGTCATGAACTGGATAGGTATCGAGCTATCATGCATTATTTCCTCCTATCTTCTATCTTGAGTGCCCTCAATCATGATTTCAACTGCAACACTTCCCAACGAACGCTGCTGGGCGTTAGCTTTAATTATCAGCCAAGCCACACCAATACTGGTCAACTGAAGCACCGTGATGTTGAGGACTATTGCGTTGACTGACAAATGAATGTGGCAGGCAACTAGTAAATCTGGGTGAATAGTGTGCGACAGTTCAGTCGCAGTTTTTCCTCTCGGGGGTAAGGCGTCAGAATTCGCCCCTTCTCTGATTCTGCAGGATTTTCTCTCGGAGATAAGCCGTAGGGGTAAAACTGTTGTGTCTCAAATTCATCCTTTTGAAGGTGTTGGTTTTATCTCTCGAGGCCTTCTTCATGGAGAGCGGCTTACTAAGAAATTCGAGCTCGAGACAGTTTGGCGGTTAGGATGCGAAACTAGTCACCGAAGGTTCTCTAACCTCGGTTTTTCAGTTGCTCCTATTTAGGCGTCGGCAACCTGACAGTATCTCAGCCCTCGTGATTCCTCTGTGTTACACGGCAGCTATGCACTGAAAGGTTGCGACAGCAAGACGATTATTATTAGTTTATTATTATTCAAGTATGGTCTACAACAGATCGCACTTCTGGTGCTTCATACGGGCATTTTCCAAACTATTCAGTCTCAACTCTCGAGGGTTGCCTCCTGCGTTCATTAAATGGGAGACGTGGATCAACATTTTTTGGAAGGGAGATGGCATCGAAACAAACCATCTCCTTGGAAAAACCTATGATTAGTAAGGAAACGTTAAGTGTCTCATGCCGCGTTCGGGATATCCGAAAGTACATCTCCAGGTTATTCTTAAATGAACATAGGTAAACGGGTAACAGGCGTTTAAATAGTCTGGGACTGATCTACCAGCGAACTGCAGACTAAGCTGATTTGCTCCCCCAAACGAGACACTCCAATGCAACTGCCACATGCTTTTGACCCAGTGGACCAGCTGAAGGATAGGATAACATAACAACAAGCACAACACACAACTCACCAGAATAATTACGCCAGGACAGGATGTCGACTGCTCAAACGAGAGTGATGTGAGTGTGAACACTACATGTCCCGCAAACCCCACAACAGAAATTTAATAGTTCTCGAGTTCCAGAACATACACCTTGTTTTCGTCGTTGCATCAGCGTACAGCTCCGTGATAACTATCGTAATCGGTGGTTCTTATTCCTGATGACCTAAATGTTGGAAACTGACGACCGCTAACAGGTTCACCATGTGGCACCGGTTTGTGTGAATTACGAGTATGAATGAATACTAAATACCTAGAGCAATCGCTGCGGACGGAATGAAACAAATGTTCCTCGACCTCACAAATGCTGTTGTGAAACACCCGGGTATTAGTCAAATTCCACTGACAGCGCGGGAAGCATGCGATACAGTTCTTACAGGCTGCTGTTTCAGGAGTAAACCCCTTCGTTGAGTAAACATTTCGGAATCTCCCGGCGGTTGTTCTGTGGTACTCGTACTGAGAATTCAAACTTCATAAGTGGCCAGAGTACTTGTGATGACCAGCTGGTGACATCATTCGGCAAGCTGATAAATCAATACTAAGTTTTTAAATTTCGAGCTGTATGCCATACAAGAACGAGCTGGCCAGTTCTGGAAAAATTCAACGCTTGTGTAGTCGGCAGCCATAGAACAGCCAGAAAAAGTCAGTGAGTTAAGGTGTAACTTCCCCACTCAACCAGTTTTCGAAATTTGGGCCCATGATTCTTTTCATTGATTACTCACTTGTTATTTCGATTGGCTATTACGAGCGCATGACGAAGCCGCAGCAAATGTCGTCTTTGAACTTGCCATAGTTCACCTTAAGTGGTTCTTTGAAGTGTATGCCAAATCCGGCGTTGTAGGTGTGACAGATTTGGTCGGTGACTTTCGTTGCACAACACAGCAGCCCCAGCCGATGCAACATAAATGCATCTAGACGCGATAAACAGACGATTGTGTTTCACATCTGGTATGGGAAATGTGATACAGGTATGCGTCTGCCGACCAACCGAGTCGGAATTGGGGGTTTTCTGCGGCTGGTCACAACAGGAAATATGTGGTTAAAAGTTGCCACGATCGCGCATCACATGTATGGCTTCATTAAGTTCACTATGATTTCGCCTTTCCTCATCAAAATGGTGTACAGGTCGGGGTGATGATTCGACTGGGACAGGTTTATGACCGTTAAGTTATCGCGAATCCAAAGTTGCGCTTTCCAACTTGTACGTAAGAGTCGCAGCCTGGAAATAAAACGTCAGAAAGAATCATTTACCTTGTGAATCGCAATTCTACTAGTGGCGAGTGTCATTCTGTTCTGCTCCGACTTGTCCCACTAGATCCAGCACCCCTTTCTATTCCCAAAAGCTTCTAATCAACCAACCCATTCCCAAGCTAGCAGGGCAGGGTTGGAAAATGGATAACAAGGTTGATTCGTGACTGATTGACACAGGTTTTGCTGTGGTTACAACCGATCGTCACTGACCTCGATGTCAGGGCAGAAAGAATGGCTTGCAATAACCAATAAGGTTAGGATGACTGGAACCGGCTAAGTCTGGGTTACGGTTGCGCTGAGTTTTAATTTTGGATTTTGTTGTGCAATTGCCTTTACTATGAGTTTGTCCGGATTTGTATAGGGTCTCTTTGTACGGTTCTTGGTCTGGTTCGTCTGCGAACCTCGTGACGATTGAAGTGCTCCTGATATTCTGAGTTTTTCCTGATATTTCAATCTCAAGAACTATGGCATCTTGGTCCCAAAACATTTGCACACCGTACACCACATTATGTTACGGGTCGTCTCGTTTCGGAAATATCGCCTCTTTAATGCTCGAAACTTTATCCTTGCCTGCAGCCCAAATTCCATGGTATCGAACTGGATATCTTCAACCCGAACAGTAAATCGTACCAAACAGTTCTGGTTAATTTATGTAGGAACGGGACCACGTGGCCACTCGTGACCTTGCAAATTAGATGCAAGTATGGCCTTTAAGCGGAATCACGTGTCTTATTGTTAATGACCGTAATTCCAGTATTCGTCTTGTGAGGACAGATGTTCTTTTGGATCAACCAGTGCAGTTCCTGCATCAGTTCGTTTGTACTGCTGTGCAATGGTTCTGTTTTTTTTTTGTGTTGGAGACAAGGCTCAGTGCCGGAAGGAGTATAACTGTGAAAAACTGATGCACTTCTATATTTCCGTCAAGTTATACTTTCATGTCAGGACCCGTCATTTGTATCTTTCTCATTCTCCCATTTGACACCTATCCTAGCCATGGAGCACACGCCACTTCCTTCTGTGGATCTCAGACAAGTGGACTAGTAAGTGGCATGGTGGACAGCGGTCTGTCCTCAGTCGCGCATTCCATCGATTCGAGTCGTCGAAGTAGCGATAATACATGTAACTATGATACTCCCGTCGATATGGGGCACGATGATGGCTGTTGGTCCGCACCACCTGCTGGTCCTCGACCTGTTCGTGGAGCGGGTCATAGTATGTCCGTAAGCGGATTGAAAATGGACAACTATTTCACTTTTGAACCGTTGTCTCCATTGCAGTCAGAGTCCCCAGCGTCTGCCGTTTGTGGATCAATTGAAACAAGTGAGTAACGACTTTCAGTTTCGTATGTTTCTGTGTTTTTTTAGTGCAACCAGAGTGATAAAGTTTGGTCTGTCCAGTTTGTCGATGAAGTTCTTGGTAATGATGGATTCTAAGAATAGAGGGGTTTGCAGCAATCTTTATCCGATAGATTTTGTTGTTCACTTCGTCACGTAAGGATCTCGTGCGATACTTTTTGTTTGTGTTGGGCCCATTTGTCCTACTAGTCTCACAAGCAGCGGTGAGTGTCACAACAGCATAATATAACTGCAGACAGCCCGTGCTTTGACCCTAACGGATTCGGGTGGCTATCTGCATCACTCAAGATAAAATGGGCAGAAAAGAGTGACCAAACTTTACCGGACATGATGGTGAATCATAATGCATTAATCACATGAATTCTTATCCGGCCACGTTAAGAAGAGCGTAAAGCTCTACGTTCAAATACCAAGTTCGAACATATCCCATATTCTTCGAGGTTTCTATCTCTATCAATGTAGAAATCATCTTGCACTAATTGAACCTGAAAATCAGCCATGCGAATATTGGGCGCTCAGAAGATGAAATTGCTTCTCAGAGTTGATGAGGTGCTTCTTTCGAGCTGCTTTTATCTGATCGGCAATACTCTGCTTACACTTAGTATCAGTCGTCCATCCAGCACATGCATATCACGTAAGTCATGTCACATGACTCACGTCTCGAGTACTGAGTTTACGGAAAATAAAGTGACCAGTGTTATATAGATTAAGGACCACTGATTCGCAACCGACAACAGCCGTAAAGTAGTTCCCAATTCCCATTCGGAGGATTGCATTCGAATCTCCCTTGGGATCCATTTCTGTCCAGCTCTGTGCGATAGAATGCACAGCGAAAGTCACAGCATCAAGCGTACAGCGCTCGTTCGAGACAATCTAGGTGGACTGACCATTCGGTTTTGGTCCTGTACGTGTGCCCTATCCAATAAATCTAGTCGCCCTCCTTCTACACATTGAATCGCACTCTCCCGGCAACATTATTTGTTTGATCGGAGATCTTAAGCTTCTATCACGGGCTTACCACCATGATATTCTCTTTTTGTGTCTGACCTTTAATGTTGCCACTGAGTTGACCAAAGTGATTCCTATTCATGTTTTGTGCCTATATGGGACTATGGTGATACATCCTAAGGCAATCGAAATAGTATGCTTCCTTACTAACTAAACAGTGGTGGACGTGAGTCGAACAAACTCTCTTGTTATGCTGCTCCTTATTGTTTCCCACTTCCAACCAGAAGGTTCATCTGAAGGTAAACCCGTATTTTCGTCGCCGAGGCATCAAAACAAGCAGTACACGGAGATCGAAAAAATTACAAATGAATCCCCTCCAACAAGCAGCACCACTGGAGGTTCATCGGTCGGTCGGAAACACAATCCCGTGCCTGGTGGTGGTCCCCGCGGCCTGTCTTTTTGGCCTTCCGAGAAGTGCCGCGAAACTCCAAACGACCCGTCGGATAGGAGAAAAGTCGTCAACCGGAAAGGAAATATTTTTCAACCGAGGATGAGTTTTAACATCTTTGAGGTAGGTGTTGAGATATGAAAGTTTCGTTGGGTCGAGTAGTCCTGCTAGATTAGGGGGTATCGCTTTCCGGTGTGGGATGCCACTTTCTTCCGTCTATGCTTACCATAAGATGCATCAGTTACTTGCAGACAACCGGCTGTCATTCAGCATAGCATCTATACCTTTTTCACAAAAGGATCTACACGATTATTCCACCTCCTCACACGGAAACTTCCGCTTGATTTTATTCTGCACGAACTCAAGAACTAGCTACCGAATGGGTAGTGTTACATACAAACGCAGTCCTTATCCGAAATACTTGAACTAGACGCACTGAAAAGAACGTCATTACATAACTGAGTGGCTACTTAGCGAGAAAAACAAAAGGTAACGTAGTAACAACAACCCTGAAATAATGAAAATAAGAAATGTTGGACTTCTTACATTTCGGCCTGAGGGAGTGCCGGTTGGGACTACCGGTGTGTTTCAGCTGCAGACTCGTCGACAAAGTGATTTTCAAGCTCACTTATGTTTCAGTTAATGTAGGCTGCCAATTCCTACCCTTCAATCCTCTTTCTCAACCACTAACTGTTCTCTTTAACCTCCCTCAAAGGCCTGACTCCGGATTCGATAAATAGATATCAATATTACTGAAACATCAGAGTAAGAAGAACGGGCTTGATTCATAATGTTGGTATAACAGTGACTGACTAAAATAGGGGTAGTGCTTTGTCATGGCTCCAAATCCATCGTCTGCGAAATCAGGCAGAGCTGACGGCCGTGCAACGCACTTCTCTATTGAAACGACCCTTTATTACTAAAAGCAGGTACTCCAAGATCACTGGTGCATTTTCGTTGTTGCAGTCAAGCAGTTGGTCTACCTTGGACACTTTTAGACACCTAGGTTTATGACTACCGTGACTTCAACGAATCCGGTTGTGCACAAAGCCGAAGACCTTTCAGCTAACTGTGTTTGGGCACACTAAGAGCAGCAGCATTTACCTTCCAATCCTGTCCGCTGTGGTAAGCCGAAAGTACTCCCTGACGCGCTTCGGATGAATACATTATACATGATGAGGTCCCGCGCTTCGTTGATTCTCCGGGATAAAATTCGTATAAAAAAGGTGACGTGGATAATCACATGTAAACCGAGCTGTCTTAGGACCTGCTTTCACTATAGTACAGTACAGCTGCTTGGGTGGAAGTTATGGAACACTGCTTCTCGTCACACAGGCTAGTAACCCCGTAGCCCCCAAGCCTCCGTCGTTGGCGTGCAACTGCGGAATCTGTAATGGACAGCTTGTGAAACTGATATTTCGCTCATCTATTTTCAGACTGCATACAAACTTCTGAAATTGTCAGTCAGAGGAATACATGCTCCTGCTTTGTTATTGCCAACCGGTAACCGGCCCGCACTAACGACCAATGCTTTCGTCTTTAGCCTTCCGGAGACTGCTTGATTGGCCTACTCGAGTCACACGGGTTTTACAGCCACCTTTTTCGGGATGATACCGAATGCAAAAGTTTGTCGGTCGTGTGCCCTGTTTGCATCAGTTATCCGATCACACTAGACTGACCATTGCAATAAGCATTTGCTGTCAGCCAACCTGCGTCACATGCAGGCCCGCCAGCCAATGTGTGACGAATCGAGTCCCTCATGTATCGAATTTCAGGTGGAAGTTGCGTGTGTGCGTGAATGTCTGTAACTCATCCACTGGGTGTTCCGGTAACTGATCGGACGGGTCAGATTCAGAAAAGGGGTGCAAGGTGTTGGACGCACGTAAGAAGCTTCCATCACTTAGAAAGCATTGCTTTCACCTCGAGGGACGATAAAATTACTATCAGGATACCTTAAAATTGGCTTCGATAGATGTGATTGCCCCCGGAACATCTTCAGATGATTGTAGGACCGCTTAATGTAACCTACAGGGATCTTTATCTGAAAAGTTAGAGTAAGTTATTGGGAACTGTGTGCTGACTAATAATCCTGTGCGGCTGGTATCACTCGTGGTCATAAATTTGGGCTCATTCACGTGCCTGAATAGCAGTCTGAACGCCTACCTTGATAAGCCTCTCGTTGACGGAAGCATATGCACACCTTGAGGTGCAGTTCGGGCAGATATACATCGTCTGTCTTGTTTGATCCGTAAAAGCGCAGAACCGTCTGTTGACTGCCTTCAACACACACCGTAGCTTGATTGTTTCAGAAGTTTGAAAAGCAGTCCGGGGTTGATGGCTGGGTAACTTTTCGTTTTGGTATGTAAAACTGCTTCCTACATGTAAACCTTCTTTCCGATACATCCAGTATCATGCCAATTGTAGCATGAGGCGGCCTGTGTGCAACAAATTCAGTTGTTGTGCAACCACAGTATGTGGGAACAGTCCGGTCCGTGAAGGTTGTCTGTTTGGGAGCGACTTCTGAGGGCGTAGCTAACACAGTTGGGCAGATTTCCTTCTGTACGGAAATGTTTGAAAATGCTCGTCAGTACTTGTATGCACATAACTTGCAGTTATTCTGGTTGGTCCGCACCGACATTATTGTTTTCTCATCATACTGTACCACTTTTTTGGCCTTCCTCCGGCGAACGTGAACTTAGGCGAATAATATGCCAGTTTTGGTACTTGTTTCCAGGAAATAACGTAGTAACCTCCTATCCGAGGAGGCGGTTGCATTGACAGCATGGAGAATGAAGAGTACCTAATAGATCCAGGAAGTGAAAATCAGCCAGCACCAGAATTGTCACTGGACGAAGCTATTGCTTGTGCCAAACGTATTAGACAGTTTTTACCGTTCGTTCTTCGGGTGTTCTTTCTGTACTAGACGTCATTCAAAGAAAAAAATCGTCAGCTCCGAGGAGCCAGACCGCTGATGTGAAAAACGCTAGGTTCAGGTTGTACCTAGTGGTAATAATCATTGTGTTTTAGCCTGCTTAAATAAGTAAAACGTTCGTTTGTTCCTTCCATCCCTACCAAGTACTGCAATCTAAGGGAAGTTTTTACCTACATGGTTGAAAAATTTATCCTCCCGAAATAGTATGCCTTCAGCTGGAGCATGGTTTTAGCCGGTCCTGAGGATGCGCGCTCTTCCGGAGAAGCTAAGGGATCAAAAGTTGCCGAAAGTATGCTGCACTTATACTCTAATAAAATGTTACAGTTGTCTTCCTCTGGAGTGACCACCGCAAAGGCTCGGCCAAGGGAATCTCTTCTGCGGGGGGGATTGCTGTCGGAAATCGCTCACAATTATCTACTCAGATCCGTCTCTTCTGAGGCGAATCGCTTCAACTGCATTTTTACGGGTGCACCTCACGCTGCTTCAGGTAGGTTCTTTCAGGTCAACAAAACCTGGGAAGACCTGTAGTAATACTCAGGAAGGAGTTCACGTCCCACAACGGATTGAGGGCCACTGTCATGGAGGAGGCTTCAGTTCGCCTGGAGAAGGTATTACAATAGTGAGGGCTCTTGCTTTTAAAGCAGGTTTATCGTTGGCCGTCACGTTGGAAAGCGATCACTGACACTTCTGGTACACTTTGCTAATGCCCTGATGGACTTGGTCGACAATGGTGCCTTTGATGTGTCTATAGCGGCACTTGCTGGGGCACGTCATAGTTGTGGAGTGGGTCGAGTGCAATATGTTTTACACTGATTTGATGTCGTTAGAGGCCTCAGTACGTCAACTTGTTCTCATTCTCATATACTTGCTGAAGCGCCTATGGATCCGCTCCACTAGCATGGATCGACCGCAACGTACAGCTATCACATTTAAAGCATAGACTGTTGGACCCATGACTTACCCTCACACTTAGTTTTCTGATGGAATTCGATAGACGTGCTGCGGAGCAACAGTCCTACTTTTAACGTGGGATGAATGTGTCACATTGGAATACTATATATCTAGCTCGTCACTCATTATGCAGATTGGTAGGAAGTTGGATATATTGACATTATTCGTTATTGTTTTTCCCTAGCAAGGATTGTTGACGGTCATTACAGAGCCACCGCTGGTTTACACTATGGTGCATGTTGTTTTGACTACCAAACCGGTTACACACCGATCAGAATGTTCCTCCGCACTGAATCTCACGTTCCTTCAACCTTGGCGTCAGTTTATACTGTGCCGCTCATCTCAGACCGTTGTGGATATGACGTGCTTCGGACCAGATCATTTTATTTTCGCATATCTCTTACGTGAAAAAAAGAGTTCAGCGGCCATCGTAGGCGTCTAGACCCATGTATTGTTCTAATTTATACACACTTATCAATACGATCATGTACAAACCAATCTGTCCTGTCTCTTCTGGACACCTTGTTGCTCAACCACGAATTCTCTCTGAAGCATATTCGGAGGAGTTCGCCAAAAACCGGATACAACCGCTCCTGACTCGTTCAGCTTCCGTTTAGTTAGTCGAATTTATTTGCCGGGCGATGTTTGTCTTCGTTCAGCGATGGGCAGTGGATTGTTCTTGAGCTGAATCAAGCAATTCACACATCGGACTGTTTCATAACCTATCCGCCTGATGATCATCGCTTGTATGGCGTTCTTGACATTTGGATGGTTCATTATCGGTTCAGTGAATACCACTCACGTCGTTGCATATGCTTGTAAGGTTATTCGTTCCGCAATCGATTTGATGTTCCGACTATGTGTTCATCAACTCAAGACACGTTTATTAACATTTCCAACCCCATGTATACGTTGTGTATTATTAATTGCATTCAATGTCTTTTATCAAGAAACTGACTTTTAGACAGGTATCTCATGAGTTGATTACATTCCAAGTTTACTGCCTGTTAGGGTTGAATTAATCTGCTGACATTTTGTCCAGTGTACTAAAAGGCATTTACCTCGTCGTTTATATTCTGTTCCTTATTGTTTAGTACGGAATTATTCTGTTCATAGTGATCTACAAGACCACCGTTTTACAATTTCACCATACCGACGCAATGCTATAGAGGCAATGAGGCAAATTCTTCCCTATGATGCATCAACTGGATTCCTTTCTTAGAGTGCACGAGTGTGTCCTGTACAAAGTTGGTTTGTTTAGTTCGTTACCTTAACCCTCAGATGAGTTGGTAACTAAGTTTGTCTTCCGCCTGAGTTGCCTTTTGATTTTCCTACTTGGTCAGCTGTTTTATCCTCCTGGTTGCTTACCCTAGTTACTTATGGGTCATCGTCCAATCCTGAATTGCTTTCCTTCCACAGAAGTTGCCGGCGTACAAAAGAAATCCCTATTTCATCCACATGGACGATGACAGTTGCACCGGAAATGAAGATACCCGGGCATTTTTGCTCGCCCAACTAACCAACCACCGTGTGTCGGAAGTGTGCTGCATAATTTGTCATCAGGCTTTGGTAATCTACGACCATTTTCCCGTGATAGATGGCCTGTTTTTTATCAGCCCAATATGCCACCGAGCTGGAAGAGCCAGTGGACTCCGGGTAAGCTGGCACACTAACGGGATCGCTCCCACCTTTTATCAGAACACCGTTGTTGGAGCCAACTGCGACCCGGAACAGTTAATTAAAAACGAGCAAGCACAAAAACTTTTGAGCTCTTCAAAGTCGGTAATACCCCCTCCTGGTTGTCTAGGCCCCCGTCAACAGCTGAGTGTTAGCCATTTGTCGGATCAGGCAGCAACTGGTGATTCCAGCTACCGCAACCGCGCACACCCACCTCGGCAGGAACGATATCTGCATGCGGTTTGCATGGGTTGTATGCACAATTCTGTCACGGAACAGGAAGCTGGTGGGACAAGAGCTCATTGTCGTAACTGCAATCGCCCATGGTCAGGTAGGTTTTTCTATTGCACTG
>SJOL01004338.1:1718296-1739917 GCA_004794785.1 Opisthorchis felineus | reverse complement strand
TTGTCTGGCGTTATTGTAGGGATGAACAACAGTATGAGCCTCAATCATCATTGGCCTACTGCTGGTGCATGAATGATTATGCCTTTATGATGGGGGTGCATCCACTTTCTTAGGTCGTTCGTTTATCGAATTAACGGACTAAATTGTGAGCAAGTGGCCAGTTTATACACACATTTAACTACGCTCATCTTAACGTGTATGTGTAAAGTATAGTAGATTCCGGTTTGGCGAAGGGCATGCATTGCTGGTAAAGAATGAGACTCGAGTCCGGCGGTCCCAAGCTTTGTCATGGACGGACCAGAACAGCAGCAGCAAGGTGAGGCGAATACTAGTCAAACGAGAGCAATCCGAACACCGATTCGGCATCCTCCAAGTACTGGAGGAAGGATCATTGTTACGTTGGCATTCATATATCAGTGATCATTTGGATATTTTCATAAAACAGTGAGAACTGACTGATTCATAGATAATGACCCAGTAAGCTCGAGCAGTTGATCGAATCAGCCGACTAGTGGGAACAACTTGAATAGTATACCTCCGCAGTATATGTCGCGAGTTACGTACCATGATATAGCTATCACAAATAGGTTAGTTTAATTACAACACATTTGTCCCCCTCTGTCAAATAACCTAATTGTACTTTACTTTCAGGCTCCCACCTTCTGGTTGGTGGATTGTACACCTACGATGTTTTTGCAGCATTCCTTTGCTGTTCAAAGCAATTGACATGTAATGCATGTGAAAGCCGATTAGATGTCAGGGAAAATCTCTCTCAGGGCAGCTCTATTGGAGCGAAACTAACCACAACTGCTACTCAGGCCTCGTCATCCTCTTCGCTCCAAAGGATCGAAGACAGGACACCTCAGGACCCTTCCTTCAACGCACAAACTACCGCGGAAACTATGTCCGCCACTTTTGATAATCCTGATGATCACCTCACCTCTTTCCCACTACCTTTTTTCTCTCAGTACAGTCAACTGATTACCTGCTTATTTTGCGCAAAAGTCGATTATCATTTTGTGAAACCTTTTGAAAAGCGTTTTCGTACACAACGCCTCCCGTCAAACTGAGTGGATTTGCCACCGACTAATGTGTTCGTGGTGTGGCTCAGTGTGATTAACAATTTTATGCAAAGTCTTGTAGAGGGTACGTTGTTCCAGAAAGATGCTCAGGAATAACTAATTAGATCCGTATAATATCCCTTTTTCTTGTGCGTTTCTTCGTCCGAACCTATCTCTTTTGTAGGTTACTTGCGAATTTTTTTATTGAGATAGCTTTTCTGCGGGATGGCTGTATTCGCTCTTCTTAAATTTTGTGTGTGACCAAATGATACCCCAGTTTCTACTAGCTTTGTGTCATACACTTCACTACTGCCGATACTACTTACTACGGTATCTGAAAGTAGTGGCTAATCAACCTTTTTGTTTATCAGGTGTGTGACATGAGAGCGCCAATCTGTATAGAGTTTACAATACAACTTATATACCATGCTGTTGTGATGCCCATCTCTACTCAGGTGTGTACCCCCTTACTCCTGACCCAGCGTACCACCGAGTATTTTTTCTCTGGTTGCTGATACGGTCTATCAGTCAAAGTTTGTTATTATTGCATACCGAGGCTAACTTGCTTTACTTACCCCTCTGTGTTTACCTGCGCACATTTTAGGTAAATATTTGTTTACTTATCCACCACTTATTTTAAATAAAAATCCTTTGATGGCGTTTTCCGAGGAATACCTAATTTGATTCTGCTTTGCTGGGCTTTCATTCAAACCGTTGGAACCTTCATGCATCCTGGTTAGTTACTTCGGGTCAGGCATCTGTGCGCCAGTTGCAAACATGAACGTCGCACACACAAGGGTGAAATAGTGACACACTTAGGAACCAGTAGGCGGTCAGACGATCAGCAGTTCGGTCTCATTTCAGAAAAAACGCACTGGTGGATAGGATCAACAGAGCAGACTTACTGAATGGAGGATTTAGGGGATGCAGTGGAATTCCACTTCCGTTTTGCCTACAAACCTATAGCTTAATGCATGAGTGGGACCGTACAACCCATGGTTCTAGTCCGCCCCGAACATTTTGATTGCTTATTTCTAGGCTGTGGCAACCTGACAGCTCCCATGTCCCACGTGTGCTGCCTAGGGATGTAACTACAGTTGATCGGTACAAGCTAACACAACGTAGTTTCTTGTTGGCTTTGGATTCAAATATTGAAATCTTGGAGGTTGATTTTCACGTGATAAGTCACTTAGGTTGTGTGTAGGAACTCTGGAGGGTTGATGAAACTAAACTATGAGAACTTGACACTTGAAGAGTTACGCCTCAATGGATGCGCCCGCCCTCTTCAAGGAAAGATAGCAGTCTAATGTGTGAAGAACTTGAAGATGAATCACGGTTGACTGGAGGTCATGTTTATGCCAGTTGTTTTATTCTGAAGCTTCTACTTGGATTTCATCCTGTAAATGAATCCAGTAAATGCTGAAAAGACCAGGAGCACCGTACAGCTGTCTGATCCCTCTTGGGAATCATCAGTAGTGCGCAACTCATCAGCCTGCAAGGGGATTCCGGTTAATAGTTGAACTCTCAAGCGGTTGAAAAGCGTAATAAGGCTATGGCAGTGTGATTAGAAACTTCCGATAACTATTTCACTGAACCACCCCTCTATGGATCGTGTCTCTGAACATCACACGGCCTTTCCTACTGTGTCCCGTGGACGGGCCGTTTCAGAGTTCAGTGAGCTGTTAATCCAGTCAGTAAATTATCATTCTTCCTGGGTTCTGGTACCATACACTTGCTGAATTTTTTCGATGAACTTGTCTGCACGATGGATATTCCGAGAGGGACGGCTCATCGGTAGAGAGGTCGATGACGTGAATCTTGAAAATACAGAAAACTGGGAGGTGAGAAGTGCTGATTTCCGCAAATTTCATTGTCGTTGGTCGGAACATATCTTTCACTAGGAGAGCAACAACAGGTGTTTCCCGACTTTTGAACTTCAGAATAGATAACCATGGCTTTGTCGGA
Source organism: Opisthorchis felineus (assembly GCA_004794785.1). NCBI lineage: Eukaryota > Metazoa > Platyhelminthes > Trematoda > Opisthorchiida > Opisthorchiidae > Opisthorchis > Opisthorchis felineus. The sequence goes on along the minus strand of SJOL01004338.1, from coordinate 1,736,891 downwards.
ACGTTTTTGGGCAATGCGACCTGACACACCACCGCAACCATCGACCGGTCTGGTGCCCCAGACTGGTTAACCTATTGTGTCTGGAAAACTGGACAGGTAGTCAGCATTCGATTGTGGACAAAGGATGAGGCAACGATACGTGTTTGTTCCATGTGCGTGTGCGAGCCGTGACCTCACCGGGTGAATTAAGCATCGTGGGCGGGAAGACAGAGAAACGTCTACGACAAGGAAATCGATCAGAATTGTCTGAGTCGGATGGTAACACAGACTACGGCGTTTTAGAGAATCAGGTGCTGATTTCACTGGCAGTGTCAACGTAAAAGGGGGCAGTGGGTAATGTGTGAATCCTGATACATATTAGCTTGTGCATGGTTCGTTGTGATTTAGGATCTATGGTATATTACTATTTTTACAGCTGGTATCTCAACAAAGGGTGGTATGTGTCAAACACCGCCGGTTTCGTTTAGAAGAGATGAATGATGAATGAATGGATGTACCTAAAGTGCAGGCTTTTATGTTCTGCTGAGGAAATGAAATAGCTTGCAGTATTCCCCCTCTATTGTGATTTCAAGAGAATTAAGCACGTTTGGAGAGATCCACAATTTCCCCTGATTGGTACGTCATACGATCGAGTTAGAGAGCAGCCGTTTGGTAGAAGTAATGTATGGTGTAACGACGAGTGTTCATAGGCCAGACTAATGTAAAAACTGTAAGCACTGTAGTCCGCGGTGATAAAGATGCGGATGATGCTTTAAATCTCTAAACGCACCCACCCATAAGCGCATAATACACGTCATGGAAAACTGCGACCCTGACCTGACGTGCCCCGTGAATATCGTTCCGTCGAGATTCCACTGTGTCAGACAGTAGTGAGATGCCAACGAGTGTAACAGTTTAGCTAAACAAGTCGAACCGACTGAGATAAACCGGCTCCTGAGTGAGATTCAGTGCCTCCCATACCTGCTCCTGATACTGTTTGTCCACGTGAACGTCGTGAACACATCCGCTCAACAGAAGGCTCACGGTTGGACGACATGAAGCAAAGGAAGAAACGTGCATCGACGTAACTTCCGCTTGGATTTTTATCTGACTCCCATCACCAAGACCAGGTAGTCGACCGCAGTTCAGGCGGTCCGCCGTTTGTTCCGAGAGTAAATTTCATTCTTTTTCTCCTATTCTAATGAGTTGTTTATAAAACACTGGTGCATAGATCCCGACTTGTTCATGAACTCTTCATTCGGCAGGCCTGACGACTACCACGGTGCGTGACGATTTAAAGACTCGCAGTCTTGTGAAGGAATCAGATTTATAGAGATCACACCCTTCACTAACAAGTCCCGAAAGGAAATTTGTGGTGGCGCCTGGATAAATGTTATGCAAATTCATCTATACGAACTACAGTGCGTTTTATCTTTCTCCATAACGTAAAGGAAATCATTAGGTACATTACTCAGAAGGCAACTCAATTTGAATCATACCTGTCAGGGGTGTGCCAATATTCCCAGATTACCTCAAGCAATTTTCAGGATTTTCAAATGACCGTTGAAGGAAATCTTGTTGATATGGGATGTGCAAACGAAAGCGCTCGAGCCCTCAACGATAAAAGAAGGCAATTGTTTTTGGATGAACTGACTACACTCCTTTGTGTCTTGCACCTACACTGTTTAAGAACATCCAGCCACTGAAACTGCCAATTGGAATTCACGGAAAGACGCTCGAGGTTGTGGAGCGTTTTGCACCTTTTGGAAGTTGTGTTGGCTATGGCTGTAGTGTGACAGACGAAATCAGTGGACGAGTTCCGGATCGCGTCCGTTAATTTGAGACACCTACGGCAGCATATCGCTGTATCTGAAGGGTTGTGTATACCGGAATACAGTACGGGCTATTTTGTTGCCTTGCAGTGAGATGTAGCCTTTATGAGCAGCAGAAATGAGACTTCTTCAGGCTTTTTATGGCCATTGTTCTAGCACTCTAGCTCGTATAGTTTGGTGCCAAAGAAATTGCACTGAGACAATAGGAAAACAAGTGTTCGGCTGTGCAGCAGTGACTTCAACCGCAAGACGTATTCACTACCAGAAACCGCGATGGCTAGGTCATTTATCGCGCATGCTGAACAATCGTCTGCTAAAAGAGTGTTGTTCTTGTGCCTAATTCAGATTTGCGTAGGCAAAGAGGTGCTCAACATTTGGCTTGGCAAGAGGGTATGAGAACGTCTACAACAAGTTATGGTATTTTCGGTATCATCTGTCTCTTAAGATGAGGTCTACGTGATCTGCTACTGGTACCCGTCGGTTCTAACAACGCTGTTGTTATCGGCTTCTATACGAATTCTGCGGTGTGTTTGTGGGTGTAAGTGCCTAGGAATGTTTGTAGTACGCAAGCACTAGGTTTCTTCCATTTCAGTTAATGTTCCACAATAAGGTTTTCGAATAAATTATGGTTGTTTGATAGTGAAGTATCGGTGTTCAGCATTGACGGTCTGCTGTCAATGACGACGATGATCAAGCAGTTCATGCAGATCACTCGATCGAGTTTGCTTTACTTTCACATATTTTTTTCCGAAACAAAGAGCTGTACTGGGGGAAAAGGGTGGACCTTTAATCCAAAATATTAGTTCAGGTGTTCAAATGCCTACGCGAATGTAGTCTTTTCGCAAACGTGCATTTCAAATCACACAGGAGTGTGCTTGAGATCAATAGTGTTCACCAAGACCCTGCACTAATTCAGACACTGCATACTGGAAGATGCCTGCCACGATCGAAGTACTGGTCAGCAAATTGTTTGAAACTATTGATCTCGATAAAAATTTAGCCGGATAGTTGAACTAACAATATTGTTTGTCCTGGCTACTTGTCAGTCCTCACGATGGACTTTATACTCACTGAACCAAAGATTGGGATTTTGCCTGACAGTATTAGGAAATATCTCAAATTCAAAAAGACCCCAGTCACACGAGGTCATTCATCCTTACTGGGACTTGTCACAACGTCGTAGAGGATTCGGTCATGGATCTCTTTGGCTTGACGAGCATGTGAACGCGGGCCAGGCCTTTGCAAATGATGAATTTAATTGAGTTTTTTCCTGTTCACGATCACTGAGTGGAGATTTCGTCCTGTAACTGGGGCCAATGCATGTTGAAAAGCCTAGAAGCACTGTACAGCTGTCCGCCCTTATTGGAAATCATCAGCAGTGCGCATCTCACGAAACTCCAGTGAGCTTCGAACCCGCGACCTCTAGACTGGTAGTTTGAATACTTAGGTATTCGGCCACGAGTGTCTGATCGGTAGTGTGACTGACTCGCACTGTCAGGATATAGTGCCACCCATCTTTCTGTCGTGGAATAAACACCTCGGGGTCAATTGTTGACTGGCTCCTCGAGTGAAGACTGCGCATGATTAGTCGGATAACTCGACTCCGTTAAAAGCTGGATACAACAAAAAGTTTGTAAGAGTTGTTCGGACGGGCCAGACCAACCTGAGCGGAAGACGTTGCATATAAATTGGGTTATAACAGTTGGCCGATCGCCGAATCTCCGTTGCACAGATATAGGGAAATCCATACTAACCAACCGGCATACCATCTCAACAACATTAGTTGGCTGTAATCGAGTTTCCATCCGTCGTACGAGTAGTATTGCTTGTGAGCGTGAGGGACACTTTAATGATTTGAGGATAGAGTGAACGACATTGGTTTCAGAATTGACTATGTTCAAACTTGGTCGCAGGACAGGCAGAAAACGGGGACAAATTGTGCGATGAACCCTAAGGCACCATCCACCTCTAGCCGGGGTCTTCCACGAATCTTACAGAGTCCTGCCATCTCCTTGCTAGCAATAGATAAGGTAAACCGGTCGCAGTATATCCGACTACAGTGTTTTTTTTCAAAATCACAGGAGCTGCGGTGTTGTCGCTGTCATGTACATTAAAATCCATGGATAAGCGTCGGGTCACGAGGCCCTGCACAGTAGCTACCGTTTTCGACCGATCCATTCCGCATTTATTGCTAAGGAGCTTTGTTGCACCAACATGATAAGTCAAACTTATAAAATTCAGCCCACATTTGCGTGTGCATATCATCATAAAAAATCGGTGTCACTGTGGAGTTGGAGCTAGGGGCCGTACACGTACAGGATCATGGCATAAACAGGCATTTAGACGACAACATCAATCAAATCAAACCCAAGATTTCACTAATTATTGGGTAATCTGGTTAACATAATCAATTACCGTAGCAAAACTGCGCAAATACAGGTTATGCACTACGATCACAGTTAGCCGCGTGCTTGCGGCCATTCCACAACGCAATATCTGTTAGAAAATTGCCAACTTTGGAAGGCTCATTTCTTGCGATCGGCCGCTACTAACTTGTGCTGATACTTCTCTCGCACAGTGCTTTGTTGCGGAAGAACAGGAACTGGATTAACTACTGACCGTCCTAATCCGAACCTTGTTCACCAACTGGTATTTCCTTTTGTTTTATACAATCCCTTTCGTTGTTGATGGGTTAGCTGATAGGGCGGCGGCCCTCTGTTTGTGTGCATGGTTTAAAAAGATGACCTACACTTGAGCATGACCGAAATCGAGAAAGATTGTGCCAGCCTTGCGCAAAAGGTGAAGAGCCTCAGAAGAAATTCAGAGGATAAACGGCGCCAACTGAACGACAGGAAGCTCTCGGTGATAAGTAATAAGGTAAATCCTATTCCCACTGTCAGTGAGCATGACCGGTGTGCTCCGAAAGGGCACCAGAGCAAATCTCTGTTTGGCTTAGGTCATTGGTCAAAGGTATGTTTTCAGTTCGTCCCAGGTTGGGAAGATTTTGATATGGTATGCCTTCACGATAAACAAGTAGTGTGCCTTCTCAATGTCAACCCCTCTGGCGGTAGCTTGTACCTCTAGCCCCTCTTGAACCGGGATCCAACTCTACACTGGAAATGGTGAATCCACTTTTTTTCTCACATGATGGGCTGATGAGTGATGGACTAATGAAGCAAAGGACGAGGGTGTGTCCACAACTATTAGAGCGCGTTTCTTGCGTTGGTAGAGGAAATAAACCATGATATCGTGTCCCGCAAGCTCAGGATTGGCTAAGAATGAAAAAAAATGGGAATCTGAACAGATCAGTGCCGATCAGATTCGGTGGTTTGTCCCTCCACTGCAGCACATGGACCGGTCACATAACTTCATAAATTTAATGCAATTTCAGGGTAGAAAACCAACATCCCTTGATCTATACTTTGTACTCATACTTTGAACTCGTGTGAATTACAACTGTTCTCCACAGTGCTTGCTCATTTCTGACTCAAGGACACAGCACACTTACCTCCATTGTTTCGTAAAAAGCAAATGCTACTTCGGTTGACACAAGTAGTTAGGAAACTAAAGAAAGTTCTAAAGTTGCCTCCGAATAAGGTGTCTTTAGCTAAAGGGTGCAAATTGTGGTTCTTGTAAAGGGAAACGTTGACTTATGGATTTCACTCTGGAGCTCACAGATTACTAACGGGACCTCAATCGAGTTGTGTCCATAGGTCAATGTGGACCATGTGACAACGATATCGTGGATCAATGCTTGGGTTCGTGTTTATCATAGAGAAGCTGAGCTGTCTCACTGTCACGACCGGTTCAAAATTCTGAAGATACACCAGTGTGCTCTAGATAAGTCGAATTAAGCTTTCCCCCGATATCAGTGTCCTACAGATAAAGGGGGCTCTCCACCCGGAAAGATGACGTTCAGGAGAAGACTACCCAGCCGTATAGTATTCAATTTTGCGGGGGAAACAGCATGTAAACTGTCATTGGTGGCTGCCAGTAGTCATAGTTCATTCCACCAATAGCTGTTTTATGATTAGCAGTCGATTTTCCTTGTTTCTTCAAATTCATAGCTCATTGCGTGAGGAGCGTGTTGTACTGTAGCTTCAGAGTAAAATCCTGCTGTCGCCATCCACCGTTCATCAACTGCTTTATACACAAGCTTGAGTGAATAAGATCGTGTCCCAGTGCAACTCCCCCTACCTCTGCAGGACACTGATATCGAGAAACGGATTACGTCAGCATACTTGGAGCACAGCGGTTTTTCACCACACGCTGAAGTCAGTTGTGACAGTGATAAGCACACTCAGACACCTATCTACGGTATTGTTTCCAAACTTCTTCACCCGTCCTATGTGACGGCGGCTCAAGTTGAGGAATTTCACCGAAAACCGACAGTTTTTCATAAAAACTAAAGATTGGATGGGGGACAAGTGTGATCCAGTTTTAATTCCGTAGGGGCAACATTTTATTTAAATAACAGTAGCCAACTAAGTTACTGAACCATCATGGACACAAAACGAAGCAGTGTGAAGCACAGTCTGCAAGAAAATCTCTTTCCATGCGTGAAGACTACTCTTGAACACAGAGCACTTATTATGTTCCTTGACGACAGTTTTTTAGATGAGTGACCGCAATAAGATTGGATGTCGGCAAGGCGCTCGCGCACTCTTTTACTGTGTCATCCCTTGGTGCTCTGTTGAGGGTACCACTTCTTGCCATCCACGTGAGCGCTACCGACGCAGGGTTTCTGAAATACACCTCCAGGAGGTGGTGATCATCCATATGGAAAAACACCGTATTGGAGAAATGGACGAACTTGCTACTGATTCTTTGAAGTCCCCTGGTAAGAGTCTGCCAAAGTTGTACGTAAAAATAATGAGCAGCACATACCGAAATTCATGAAATGGGGAGTGAAATTATACTTATCTTGAGTACCGTACGGTGATAAGTGCTGAATCTTAGTGAGCAAAAACATAGCAAATATGGGTACAAATGCTTCTCCCCCCACAGTCTTATTAATATAAATGGTCAAGTGTGAATAACACCTCACGAAGATGTTACCATTTTTGGCTCACGGGTACCCCTTTCAGATATTCGAAGAGGCACCTGCTTAGGAGAGTCCACGAAAAGCACTTCTTACCAGATCGCCATAAGGTTTCCTGTCAGTGAAAAAAGACCACTCTTCCACTTCCCCGTGTCCACGACTGTATCGCAAGGAGTGACTTCCTCCTGAAAGCGGATGTTATGTCCCAAGCGATTCATGGTAAATCTGAAAGGCCGGGTCAAAAAGTGATAAACTGCTGGTAATCTGGTCAAGACAGTTGAACATTGGACTCGATCCCGAAACGTGATAAATCTATTGCTCATAGATAAGCACTGAATTTGGTCTCAGATTTCGATAGAAAGTATTTGGCAGCAACGTTTCGCCATCTGTGCTTTTTCGGCTGCTCAATGGGGAAATTATCCTTCCTGTATAAGCTGTTCACAGAGTAATCGTGAATCGCCTGCTGAATTCGATGAACAATGTCTCAGTAATTTTTGCTGCAATCCAAATAAAAAAAATGTCCTCTTAGTTGAGAGTTTTCACCCATTCATCAGATTGCTGAGAGTGACAAGAATGATTCTCTGATAACGACGACCGGCTTCGCCATTCTAGAGGCTCCTCAGGTAGGCGCGGTCCCGAGTTTCCGTCAACCTTATGTTCTACTTGGACCCGAATTGGACTGATTTCGACAAATACACTCATTTGCAAATCAATTCGGTTTTCACGGGAGACTCAAGTGAATCTCTCGTTTACGATGTTCTTCAACTGAATGTGCTGCACACAGGCCGCCTCATGTTTCAGTTGGTACGATATTCGAGATATCGCAGTATATTTTCATGAAGGAAACTACTCACAAGGTTGTTGAAAACTCTTCGACAGCCCACGACCGGCTTCGCCATTCTAGAGGCTCCTCAGGTAGGCGCGGTCCCGAGTTTCCGTCAACCTTATGTTCTACTTGGACCCAAATTAGACTAATTTCGACAAATACACTCATTTGCAAATCAGTTTGGTTTTCACGGGAGAACCTCAAGGGAACCTCTCATTTATGGTGTTCTTCAGTTGAATTGCAAATAAGTGCATTTGTCGAAATCAGTCCAATTTGGGTTCAAGTAGAACATAAGGTTGACGGAAACTCGGGACCGCGCCTACCTGATGAGCCTCAAGAAGGGCCAAACTGGTCGTGGGCTGTCGAAGAGTTTTCAGCAACCTTTATGAAAAAAGATCCCCTGATAAGTTTCTAGGGATGACACTATTTATTTAGTTGTGGAGAAATAAGTGTTTTAATCTTCTTGGACGCAAGACCATGCAAAATCAACCGAAGCATACACTGGGGAAATAATCTATTCACGTAAATAGAGTTGTCGGGCAAAGACCACATTTTGCGCTCCCCAAGGGTAGGATGATTGTATTATGCAATGGGATAGAAAAACCACCAACCGAAGTACGATAAGACAAATAAATGAAATATGAACAAATATCTTAAAAGAGTTTAAAACAGGCAGTAGTGGATATGATCACATTAACGAATGATTTCAAAACGGTAGGCAAAGTCACGAGGTCCAGTGTGCTTGTTGATGTATGATGCGCTGTATAAATACGAGGCTAGTTAAATCTAACCTTTTTTTCTTACAAAACCCTGTTTAACACCAGGATTGATTCTCCGTTCGTCAACTGTTAAATATCAAATTTGACTCCAACGGATAATGTGGTTTGGTAGGGCTTCCTGAACTACTTTGTAGATATCTCCTTCAGTCATCGTTCTGTGGACTCTGTGAACGGATCTTCAATGTTTGTACAATCATTCGCTTTACTAGTTACTGTGATTATTTTGAAACCATTTCGAAAGTTTTCTGCATGGTATTTCGTGTGCCTAGCTTTCCGTTAACCTGAATGAGGTGCACGATACAGGCAAGCCTGTTTTCAGCGGGGCGAATTCCCAGCTCTTTGGTGGATCAAGATTTCCCTGAATCTGCCGTTTAGCCGCAGCTGCCTTCGTCTCTTTACCCTCTGTTTTCGGATACCTCGCATATTTATGTGACGCCACGTGAGATGTGTTCACAGGGCAATACTTTAAAATCCACCAGTCATATTCGGATTAATGGCGTTTGTAAGCAGAACCATTTCAAGATGTCTTTTGCACAATGAACCTGAGCTGAAGCTCAACACTAGTTTGGTTCAAAGCGTTGAAATTCCCAGTACAAACTGAAGAAAACTCAGTTACGCTGGAGCACTAACCATAGTAATATTTGAAGACGCACCGTTTTCCGGTTGAAGGTGCATCATAATTATAAGTATTCATGCTTTCGTAGAAGAATCATCTTTTAATTCCCGTGTTTCTATTCCCCTTATTACGTATCCATATTTTGGCAGAAAATTTGGCGCAGGCAGAAGCCACTTTGGGGTCGAATACCGCTGGATCATCAGGAGTTATACTGTGGCCGGATCACAAAAGGCAGTTCTGGATGACAATGCAGTAAACCCAATCGGAATTTGACTTGAAAAAAAAACGTCTTGTGAGTCATAGATTTCGCAAAATATTCAGTTCTCAGCAGTTTGGATCTGGATGAATGCTTCTGAAGTAGGAATATTTTGCACGACTGACACCCACCATAGAACAAGACTAGTTATTCGGTTTTCAGTGTTTCTGGTTTGTTGGTCATGCTAGGGAATAATTTCAACCCGTTTGGATTTCCCGATTCCCTTCCACAACAATTCTTCCTAATGAAACTTAAAAGCAAGCAATATTCCTCAGAAAAGCGCCGTTTATGGTTTGAATATCTCTGCCAGTGGGATCCACCTTGGAAGGCAAAACCAAAAATCACGTTCTTCTCCTCTTGCTTGTGGTCCATAAAAAAGAACACAACTATGCTGACCTACACTTACTGATTTGTTGGCAAAGCCACAGCTGGACAAACCTTTCTCTGATCCTATCAGAGTGCAGGATGGTACTCCCTGAGAAGAAATACACTCATTTGCAAATAACACTGGCGTTCGCGAAAGAGTCAGCTGAATGTGCTGCACAAGTGCCGCCTCATGCTTCAGTTGGTACGATATTCCAGATATCACAGTACATTTCCTCGACTTAACACACTACTGAAAATCATCCAACAGCTCACTGTCAGTTTCTTCTTCTTCTTGGTACTCATCAAGTGGGTGGATTCTTCGGTTTCCATCAACCGTGTTATTTCAAGGAAATATCATTCCGTTTGTTCCGTGAATGAACTCAAAATGAAACCAAGTAACATTTTTTTTTATTCTTCGAGTTAACATCGATGTTACGAAACACTGAGAAATGATGTCCACAAAGCGAATCACCATCAGCCCTTGAGTGAATCTATCGTTCCATAATAATATGCCGCAAATCTGACACACGCGATGCGCCGACGGACTTAAAGAGGGAAATTGCTGTCGTTCACTGACATTGACATTCAGCAAAGGCGATAGCTGCCGAAAAACATTCAATGCATTGTTTCTTCAGCCGGATTTCGTTTTGGGTGCGTCAGAATGGTACTTTCCAAAACGCAACACTCGTCATTTAACACCGACTCCTCCTTTAAGATGGCAGTATAGCTGCTCATATTTTCGTCAGATATAGGCTGTTCACCCCTCTGAAACATGCTCACATTTTCTGAAATGACAGAATGAACTTCATGATTTCATAACATGCTGACCTGGCCAAACGAGTGCGAAGTGGCGCACAAAGACTATACACTGCAAATGAGTTAGGAAATAAGAGGTCCTGTACACAAAGTCCTAAACCACGATATTTAAACCGAAAATGTCGAGGGCGAAGGAATGCTGTTATTTTCACCACGTCAGAAATAGAATATAAGGCGCAGAAAAGCACTAGAAATGAATGAAATGCAAGCTCGAACGGATAGATGACACGATCTATTGGTCAGATTATAGAGAACAAGAACAAGAGGCCGGGAAGTTAACTCAGCACTAAGAGTGTTTACAGTTCACCGGTTGGTTATGTAATTTTCAACCAATCGAAACAAGAGTACGAATTCATACAGAACTGCAGGGAAAGTCCCGCGGAATTGCTGGACTGGAAGAACTGTGTTGGGAAGCCGACCTTGAAGGGGTTGCATTAAAATTGTATTCTAACGACAAGTAGCTGAAGGTGGAGAGGGCCAGAGAGTGCACGCAAACGTCCTCGCCATCAGTTGCTCTCAATATACTTAAATAAACTATGCAAATCACCGTAACATCTGTCTCTGGCAGTATCACAGCTGTTGGGGCTTAACCAGACGCAGCAAACAGGCAGCGATTATCGATGCGTTTACGGGATAGTCTCACAGACATTGCAAAACGAACCAAAAACAAGTGACTACAAACCGGTGATCATTCAATTAGAGATCCTTAAGCTTGGTGGTCAAAAACAACATCGGTCCTAGCGGAACCAGCCGCAGCGGTTTCTACGTCACTAAAGGTGTGCGAGCGAAAGCGATGTGAAACTGATAGGGAGGTCAATTTAACAAATTTACTTGGGTCCTGAATCATCGTTTCTCGGGGGACAGTCCACATCAATAGGAGACGAGTCCAACGTACTTGCAACAGCAGTCCGTTGTCCAGCTTGCTTCACACAATCAATTTTTTCGTCAACACACAAGATCAGAGAACTGTTGAGCCCTAATTAGAAAATATGCACACAGGGCACCTCACAACTTGACTTTGGTCTTAACCTACTGATGATTCTCATTTTGGGAACGTGGGCTGCCATTCACACTGACAGTACCGTACAGTGACATCTCGTGAGGAACAGGGAACGGATTCCTATTGGGTTCACTTGTTTCAGTACTCCATATATTACACAAAGTTACAGGCAACCGAAAGGCGGATCATGGAGTACGAAAGACATGTCTGCTCCGGTTCCAAAACTGAGTCGCAATCAAGGACGCCCGAAAGTATCTCGGCAGTAGCTCAACAAGCGTTAGCTGAGGGGTACTGTGCACGCTAGAACACTCGAGTGGCCAAAGCCGGCCTAACCAAACACGAGTAACCATTATGCGTGAAGGCCTTTGTCATTAGCTCTCAGTGTCTCAGTCGTAAACATGAACAGGTGTCGTCCGTCTGGACAGGGTCGGCATCAGTGCTTGGTTATCAGATCATGGATGCCAGTCGGAGAACATCGGTTGGACCACTACGTGTTTCCTCTCGCCAGATTGCATTGAGCCCCATGTAAGATGTGATAACCGGCCATGACCCTAAAATGCCAGTCGTAGACACTCTGCCTTTATGAGATGCTTACATGATTCAGTGTTTACTCGCTTCCTGGTCTCGTTTTTTCACTAACCAGCTCGTCTCCTTGACCAAGGTGACTCTGTCAGTGAAAGGCCGGTTATAGACGGGTATCTAGTTGTTTTTTACCAAGCATTTTAACCTAAGATACTTATTCCTCTCCAAGCATTAACGTAACTGTGGCCGACTTGGTGGTACTTACAGCCTTCTGTATGCATCAAACACGCAGATCACTATAAGTCGTCCGTCAATGGAGTCACAAGAATGAGTGGCCCAACCGAAATTATATAAAAACCATATATATCTACATGATTAGGATTTCTTACCTCGATTTCTCGCGCTTTGTTGTGTTCAAAGAGGACCTATACAAGTCCACGCTCCAAAATCTATTGAATATGATGTAAATGACATGCGCATGTAGGTTTGACTCTTTGTACTACGACCTGACAAATTTCCAGGACGTGTTTAAATTTTGGCAGACCACTCGTAGGTTCTCTAAACCAGGTTAATGCAGGCGCATGAGGTTAAATTTGATCGTAGTACTCGCATTAGGGTAGAATACGCCATAGTTGTCATTGCATTAAATGAGTAAGGTTTGGGGATTCGAACATCGAGTTCAGCAGGTGAAATTCTTCAGCAAAACTATCCCAGTGGAAGTTGCGGAGATTTCCTTCCGGCTAAGACCCTCGTATGTGATTCCCTGTGATTATCATCCTCCAATCAGCCCTTCGTGTTGCATTGCTGCATGTAGACCCGAGCTAATTTTTACTGCCAGCGATCAACAGATGCAGTAGACACATGACAGAAAAAACTTTTAGCGTCCAAATTATTGCCAAGGTTTCACCGTAATTCGATCAGGAAAAGTCACACGCTGCGAAATGCGAAACTCGAAATTTCATATGCATACGTACGATTGCAGTATTGCGGTTCCCTAGCCTCCAAACATATGCTATCATCATAAACTTGATATTCTAATTCCACTTTAAGGACTTAGAGATGAAGACTATGAAAAACCGCAAAGCATTATCCGAAGAAACACAAAGATAACTAATCTTAGCACTGTGTTTGATACTGCGCTCTTTACTGATAACGACGACACTGAAAGGGATATGCTCTTGGGCTTGGAGAGTTACGGAAACAGCAAACTACATAGAAGTACCACCAAAGTACGCGGAAATTGAGAGTACGGTTATGTCAGCTCAGTTCATTTTGCCAACCGTGAACCATGTTCGATAGCCTGGATAGCGACAACCTATGACAGCGGGTACTGTAGGATAGGCAGGGTATAGGAAACCATTTTAACAGCCTGCTGTTTGGTCACGAATGGGTAAATCGTCAAGTGTCACTTTCCCATCAACTAAGAGGTGTTAGATTTGACAAACTTGAGTGTACGTCAGATAGGTCCTTTCTGAAATCCAGACGGAAAGACCAACCCACGAAAACCCTCTACATGCTCCCTCTAAACTATCAAGTAACACCAAATCCTCACAAGCCGGACAGGTAGTCTCTAGCGGACCCACTGATGGAGTGAAAACCGTGAGAAGCTAATAATCCTGTTCACCCGATTACCTGGAAACGTCACAGCAACCAGGACATAAAACATTGAAATTGACAACATGGTATCCGGTATCAGTGTTGGGTAGCTTGGCGATTTCCGCCAAGACAGACAAGGGTAAGAGCACTCGTCTATGAAGTGCGCGTGAGAGCCGAGATTTGGGTTCACCATGCTAAGCGGGCTATGTCTTCAGGCGTAACAGACTTACAGAAACACGTCCTGGCCCTTAGGATCAGAGCTACCTAACACATTCTACCATGTCCTCGAACCTAGACCGGAAGCTAAGCGAACACGCCTGGTCGGACCATGCTTCACAGAAAACCGGTGATCCCGATACAAGTCAATCCCAGGCCTACCTTCCGCAAATCAAATTTTCAAGGATGGAATGTCAAATAGCCTGTGTGGGCCAGTCAGTCACTTACTCAGCCTACCGGTCGGTTTCACAGATGACCAGCCAGCATTCCAAAGTAGCCCGCCAGTGGTGTTTGGTAGGACTGTCGGCTAGAACGGATTACTGAACTATTTTTCCTAATTTTTCGGTTAACTGCATATGTAGGTATGGATTCTTTCTATGATGCAAGAAGCTGCTTGCGCCCAAATCCATCCCTACCTCACATTTTGGTCATTTAAACCCGGATCCTCAAAATCCGCCCACCCATAAATGCTCACGTCTCACTCGGCATTTCATCTTCGTTTTCTGCTTGCCGGCTTAGTTTCAAATATAGTTCCTTACGGGACTCGATCTTCTATGTCCATGTATGATGGGGCGTTGATTCGACCGACTGGGAGCAGTGAAGAACACGCGAAACATAAGATACAACAAGTTTGAGACTGTCCTCCTATCTAGGTTTTGGCGTTCTGCAGGTACCTCAGCCCATAGACAACTTTTTTGGCCGCTGAGGACCAGTATTTACTAGTAATGTATTGCCTTCGATGATGATGTCTTTTGGAGTTCGTAGCAATTAAATGCCCTTGGTAAGCACTGGTGTCCTGTATCAATGACGACTCGTCAAAAACTTATTAACGTCATTTTTTCGAGAAAACAAAACGAGTAGGTCACAGAAATACATTCGTAGTCTAGTCGTAATAACCATCTATTTGTGCATTAGAAACACAAAGTACCGACAGGAATGAGGCCGAAAGTCACCGTGTTCCTACGGTAAAACCATACAGTGTTTATTGAGAACGGTTGTGCACTGCAACACTCACAATGCCTTAGCTCCTGAGCAAAAAGTCGGCAACGTGCGGAGGCAAGTGAACTGTTGTTTGTGGGTTAAAACAAAGGCAGGGTGAGTGCTCTACGGCCTACGAATGAGAACAATTCGAAAAGCACTAAGACAAAAGGACAGTCAGTGGTAGAACTTCTCCGGCTTCCGGGCCCACAACTGACAAGGCTGCTTTCGATGATTTGGCCATTTGGTTGAAAACCTGTAAAGGGCGAGAAACAAAGGGAACGCAAACAAAAGTTAAATATCCCTATTCAAGAAGAGCCTGTTACGTACGTCGTATTTCATTAAATGCAAACAAAAGAATAGCTCTTTATGGGGTAACTACCCAGTAAATTAAACATCAACAAAATTTTCACCCAGAGTAGTAAAGATCAGGAAAGCGACTCCAACAAATCACTGCGTTGAACGAATTGGGATGGGGGTCAGAACGGTTGGAGCTGCACCTGCATCGAACCTAAAGATGGGTTTAAAAGTTCCGGAAAATTTTGATTCGAGATATGCGACCATCTATGAATAGGTAATTTGTGTTCAAAACTGGCCTCTTGAACTGCAGTATGACCTGAGATGCTGCCCAAACCACTCAATGAAAAATATATTCGGTCAAGTTCCATTGATGAAGGCTAACTTCCCATTCTCTAACGGTAGCTTCATCAGTTATTACCAGACATTTTAACCTTCAGAATTGGGTACTAAATAAAAGGTAACCCGAAGGCCAAGACGAATTCAGTTCCTTGAACGTGACTTGCAGGATTGAGAACGAAATAAGGTAATGGAAGGTATTATTAGGTCAAGGCAAAAATTGGTTAGAAGACTGAGGACTGCTTTTCTTCGTCAAATGAGTTGCCAAAATCAAAACATATATTTGTGCGTTTCCGGACGACTCCTGAAGATAGTTCACATCTTCCGCTAGTTTGTATCAAACCAAAATTTGAATAACATTTGCACTTTACCAAAGTGTACTCCAAAAAAGAACTATCGCACTTCTCCAGAGGAAAGCCTAAGCACGGGTCTTGCAGCGGAAAAACCGCCAGTGTGGAAGTAGTGTCTGTATCTACAGCTGGACTACCAAGAACTACAAACACAGAACCACGTTGGTCTTAGTAATGAAACCACTCTATGCGAAACAACTTCACCAAACAGACAAATATTCATGTTCCACCTCAAGTACACATGAGATAAAATATAACTTACCCCATTAAGTTGTTCCAACGTGACCTTGTCCACAACAGCAGCACGATCTTCTGGGCTCTGGTACGTATGTCCTGGCTTTGAAACTTGCACAGCTAAGTCGGTAGCCAACGTCATGGGACTTTCGAACGACATCAGGATGTCGGCTTTCCGTAATGCTCTGAAAATGACACAAAAACCGTAAAAATGAGTGCAGGCAGATCGACAACGCGACCGTCAAAAAGTGCAAATAATTAGCATAATTAGCATTGGATGACACCCGAACACTCGAATCGAAGGTTGGAGCGTCAACTTTGCCACTAACAGAGAAAAACACCCCACATAGGAAGCGAAGGATACCAACGAGAGACTCAACTGAATATTAGTTGCATCTCCTGTTCAGCAAAATAATAAATTGAATGTGCTACACAAAGACAGCTACCTGATAACCACCGTTTATTCTTGAGGCATAGCACGTGGTCGCGGAGAGTACAGTAGTTTTTTGGAACTGGTATACTTACACATTAACGTGAATCTTCATTCATCTAGAGTGCCCTTTGCGCTTGGTTTCCAGGACTGAAGAAGTCCAGGAAAGCGATGGTGCATTCGCTATGTACAGACCTAAAAACGCGGTAAACGCTGAGCAGCGTCCTCATCAAGTTCACCATCCGATGCTTAAGCAGACCGAAATGCGAAAACCGAAAACCTCAGCTTCCCACTATATTACTAGGGAACATTTCTATGTTGGTTGTTGTCTTCCCGAAAGTATTATCCTTGTAGCCTGTCATTAGTGCCCATTTGTATCGTGGCACTCCTGGTCGCTTCATCGCATACCATCACGTTGACAATCGCCCTCTAATACACGTCCCACCAAGGCCATTTGGAGACTGTCTGATCGATGGATAAACAACCACAAGGTCGCACAATTCAGAGGCATCACAGCGTTCGGTTTGTACGCTTTTATTCAAGGAATACTTATTGTGCCGAATGATTGGAGAGCTATTACTGCGTAGAAATGCCCACCTATATGAAATTTCCCAACGTCAAACTCGGCTTTCCAGTGGACGACATTTAGGCCGAGAAAGGGCCAGAGACAATTTTCTTTTCTGGCGATACAATTTATCGTAATTTAAGTGCGTTCGGATCCTTATGGTGAATATGTGACAGTGGTTTGACGAGAATGAAGAACTTGACTTAGGCTGTCTACTTAAACTGAGGGTCACTTAACTGGATCACGAGTGTATCGGCAAGCTAAGAAATACATGTGGGAACCAAATGATAATGGACCAAACGGTTTAGAAAGCATGAATTTAGCAGGAAAAAACGAGATAGTTGTCGTCAAGGTAGGTTATATACAATGTGAACAGAATTCTGCTCAGGATCACAAGGGTTAATGCATTTACCTCAGATCCGCAGCGACTTGAGCTATCAGTGCACTGACTCAGTGAGAACATCCAGACGCGATCGGATAAACATGGCTTGAAGTCAACGCTCCAGAAAGTGTTTCAACCGTTGTCTCTACAGAGGAGCCACTCAGAGCTAAAAGTGCTATTCCTTCTATCTACATAACAAACATAACGCGGGTTGATTCAACCAGATCACTTACTTCGCTCTAGCCAACTCTTCGGCCGTAAACTTGACTGCTCGGATTGCATTCACAATGTTGGAGAGGCGTTCTTCTACCGCCTGAGCTGTTGGGCCAGATACGCTGACACCAAAGAGGCCCTCTCCGGTGTATGCTTTATGAAAGGCGACAGCTTCAACTCCGTCATCAACATTTCCAGGCGTTAAGTGAGTTTGTGTCTCACCATGGGAGTATGCAACCCGTCCGATGGCGCCACTGAGAAGGCTGGCAGCCAAATCAAAGGCCGTCTCATCTGGAACTGCTGAACCAGGTGTGGGCCAGGCTAGATTCGCTGTTACGCTGGATGCTGCGGCCAGGTCACGACGTACGTCACCTAGAATATTCGGTGCAAAAGAGGAAAAACCTTTAGCAAAGGAGCAGATGGCTATCTAAATGCTAGAGTTGACAAGGCTTAACCAAGGTAACCAAAAAACTTGGGTTCGTCGTCCCCAAGAAGGTGAATTTTGCGGTTTGAATCCCTAGAAAACACTGTCACCAAAACGATACTTTCTCTCGAGCAATGTCTCACGTGCATATACATCTTTATATTTGATAATTACAACAGACTGGCAAAGCATTATGAATGGAAGCCAGTGTAGTAGGATCGACCCGGATGGAAACAAAATCATCATCATCATCATCATCATCATCATCATCACCATCATCATCAAAGACAGTAACATCAGTGTTGACACTGATGCTTCACTGCCGTACAACCATAAGGTTCGTCTAATTATATTTAAAGCCCTAGAGTGAAAAGAAGAGAAAAAGAGTGGGTGAGGGAGGGGACCTAGTGCTGGCCAGTGTCAGGCGTTCTGAGGTGCCTACACCTCCAAGCGCTCAATCAGACAGTCTGGAAAGAAACTGACAGCACGAACGCCACTGACATCGATTAGCCGCCATTTCTTGCAACGTCTCCAGCCA
>SJOL01004338.1:1668043-1688212 GCA_004794785.1 Opisthorchis felineus | reverse complement strand
AGTTGTCCACGCTCCTTCTAGAACCCAGTTCAAAGCAGTGTTAGACACTTTCCTATGCGAGTCCTCGTGCTGGCAAACATACTGCCCCGCGCTGAGAACTTAATGAGCAGTGCTACACCCTTTTTTCGTTTGTGCCTTTCAGGTGAGCGACAACCGCTGAACGACAAGAACAAAACCGATCCGGGAAACGTGGGCAAAAGCCTCGATCCTGTGTATCAATCCGTGAATCTGTGAAGCCGTGAAAACCACTAGAGGCATGTGATCCTGAACTAAAAATGGCGCGAAATGCATTAGTGTGCGTTGTACCATGTGCTACCTTTTTTGAGTCTTCATCCAGTCTAGTTTGGTCACCTCACGAGCACATTTCATAAAATATTGACCATACACTCGAAGCACTTCTGAAAATGGACGAGGAAATGAATGAATATCTCAATAAGGCAAGTTTGTACATAGTGACAGCTTTAATCCTCGACAATTAGGTGCAGTAACCTTTTTATTCATCCTCAATTCTTGCGTAAGAGTAAATTTGTCTGGCTTATCGGGTTAGAGACCACATAGGGTTTGGAGTACTGGGTTCCATTGTAGAGCCCCATGCTGCGGGTTTAGCGCAGATGATTAAACGCATCCCGAATGCACGGGAGGGCATCCGGCCCAACTGATCGCCTCTCCCCGATAACCTACAGCTGATATATGATGATGATGACGATGACTCAGAGTGAACTGATGTCACGAGCATCTAAAGGCAAAAGCGGTCCATTGGCTTTTTGAATGACAATCCCTCGACAAATGCGTAAAGATAACCTTAAGACATAATTTCCTCATTAACAAGTCATGCACCGATTGAATGCATTTGGTTCACATGAACCGTCCCCTACTACGACCTGTAATCAAAACAACTAAACGATTAGTATTATAGAGGCGATTAAGAAAGCATCCGGGGTGTCATCTGAACGCGACTGGGCCATTTATACCCTGCCTCATTGCTCGGCAAGATTAAGAAGCTCAGTGAGCCGGTCTGCCAAAAATGGAAATTTCTGTTGGACCGATCTGATTGACTAGGTTATGAGAAGCCCTAACCGGCCTCGGATGCTCAAAATCCAAGGCTACTCCGTGTAACATTAAATTCCGTCCGGGATTTTAATCAGTTACTTCAGCGGCTTACCTCCGCGGAACTGCGTTCCAATGGACCGAAATGACCGCATCGGGGGAAACAGTTCTGAAGAGTCATCATCGATGAACCTCCGGGTCTAAACGACTCCAGTGGTTGCATCGCATTTTGCGCGTGACCCTATGAGCTACATTCGTTTGATTAGTTGTTAGTGTGTTTTCGTCACGCTACCACCAGTTTTTACCCAGTTTCGTAATATGCTTTTGCTACGCGCCACATCCCACACAATGCACACGCGGTGCACATCACTGCGTCTAATGTGACCTAGTGTGCTAGCCCAAGTAGACACAGGAAACGTCACAGCCTAAACGCCGGTGGTTATCGCAGTGCCACAGAGGTTCTTTCTCGCTAATATTCTCAACCGAAACTCCGAAGCGGTTTCTTGAGTAGAAACTGAAGCCCGCGCAGTGTTTGGCCGGTCGCCTTTATCGCAACAGCAATACGCACATATCGACAGATACACTCATTTGCAAATCAATTTGGTTTTCACGAGAGACTCAACTGAATCTCTCGTTTATGATATTCTTCAACAGACTCACCCCAATTGTCTGGGATGGTCTCTTTCTCCCCGGTAGGTGCAAATAGGCTAGACAGGCACTGTTGTCGAATTCCCGCCCTTCTTGTACAGAGCAGATAGAGGGTTGTCTGGACCCGGAGCATGATGACGCTTGAGTAGAGGTAGTCAATTCGACACTTCTGATGCTGAAGGGGGTTCCATGTCCACAGTCCACCTTTCTGTTGAAGCTCGGCAATCAGGATTGGAGGTGGCAGGTGGCCAACTGAATTGGTGTTCAAATGCTGTTCCCAACGATCTAAACGTTCTCCTTTGCTGGATATTAGGGAGCTATTTTTGTCCCTGGTCGATGAATTAATGGGGCGAACGCATGAAGGTGTTCAAATTTTAGCTGGTGACAAACTTGTCCATCTGGAATACGCAGACAACGTCGTCCTCATCTTTGAAGACAAAGGCGAAGCACGATCCCTGTTGAATAAGCTGACCACCATCGTACCACCTTTCGGCATGCGGCTTGCAGAGTAATGCTTCAGAACGTGCGGTCTCTGAATACTCCCCTTTTCGATTGAAGCAGAAGCACTGAAGGTTGTGGTGAACTTTACATAACTCGGTAATTTTACTAGCTCTGACAGAAGTGTGTGATGAAGTCAGTTCACACGAATCCCAAAGGCCCAAGTCAAGTTTACTAATTTGCGTCACTTGTGGTGTCAAAACGACATATTACTAGGTCCCAAGGGTCGCGTGTACCAGACTACAGTAAGAACTGTGTTATATGGTTGCGAGAGGTGGCGTCTGAGGACAAATGTGAAGCGTCTTCATGCTTTTGGCCATTGAGGCCTCGGAAGTGTTGTTGGTGTCAGATGGCGTCGTCGAATTCGTAACAAGAAAATTAGAGGATGGATATTTGGTTGTGCAGCAGGTACATCGCTCGCAGAAAGCATCCAGCACCATCAACTGCGTTGGCTCGGCCGTTTGCTAAGCATGCCGAAAAACGTCTGCTGAAAGGAGTGTTGTTCTCCGTGCCTCCTTCAGAATGGCGTAAACCGCGAGGTGAACACCGTGTGACTTTGCAGAGCGGTGTGAAAGGGATTACGAAAAGTTTAGGTGTTTTTGGTACGTCCTCCTTCCAGGATGCGGTATCGGTGACACCCGCTGCACTTGACTGAAGACAGTGCAAGAAATGACGGTCGGTCGATGGCAGTGGCGTTCATGTTGAGGGTTTCTCTCCAAGTTGATTGAGTGCTTGAAAGTGTAGGCACCTCAGAATGCGTGGTAGTTTAGCCCCACATCACATCCCTCACCCATCATTTTCACTCAATGGCTGTTAATATAATCAGATAAGCTTTGTGGTTGTACGGCAGTGAAGCATCAGTGTCAACGCTGATGTTGCTGTCTCTGATGATGATGATGATGATGTTGGAATTGTCGCTCAAGGAGGACGCGTGGAAACTGCAGCCGACTTTGATGCGGACAAAGCAATTAGTCCTAGTGTTAGACCTGCAGAGAGAGAGAGAGAGGAAGACTATTCGCATTGGGGTGGGGAATACTTGAGGGTGTAAGAAGGGAGGCGTTTGCAGTAACATGCTTTCACCTAGCCGCACTGCTGTATGCAGTGAGTAAGGTGACCTGGCTGATGACCCCATGACGGCCGATATGGCGTGACAATATTTTTAGTTGTGGTTTTCATGGTTTGGAAACTGTCAGGGCGCACACAACCAGAAAGGTGGACGATTAGAGTCCACATCCAAAGTTCTTGGCTCAAAGGCCTGAGAGCAGTGCAGCGGGTCGGTGCCGGCACACTACTACTACACTAATGCAGGGTTTTTAGGAGTAATTCACCATGCTTGTTCTAACGCTGAACCCGGAGGACCAGGAGGCTCTTCGCCCACTTCTATCCACTAACCAGCGTGGTATAAGAAACTGCGGTTGTCTAAGCGAACCTCCCCAAGTATAGCTCACCGGGTCTTCACGCTGTGATTGGGTCCAGTCTCTCTGCAGCAGGGGCGTCATAAACGAATTCCACGGAATCTGAAGGAATGTGTGTACAAGGCAAGAGCGGTCTTACAGACTCAAAACTTACAGTTTTGAGTCTTGGCCTCTGCTCCGAGGACCCTAGGCCCCTTCAAACTTGCGTTCATCGGTGTCTCTACAAAGTAGCACGAGTTAGCTGGCTACTGCGAGTACGTAACGAGATGTGTAAGCGGCTACTTGGCGATGAATCGGAGTCGTCAGATCAGCATATTAAACTTACCATCTTGAACTCTTAGGGGCATTATGTATTACGTACGCCCAGCCATCGTCTACCAGTTGTTGACCGGAGTTTCTTGAGGGATAGGCCTTGATATGGCAACTTGAGATAACGACTGTTGCAGTCCAACTGAGTTCTGTGGGTTCTTCACACCTTGCTTGCTGTGTCCTACCTAATCCTGCGGTTGGAAACCCTACGAGATCTGCCACGCAACTGATCCCAGTGGTGCGCGTGCTGTCACTTCCTAACCGGACCGTCTAGTTAAAGTTCGCCCGTTGTTCTACGCTGAGTTTATGTCAGGTGAGGGTAACAGATGGCACTGAGTCGATTCCGCTGATGGCGCATTACTTCGTCGTGATTCTCAGATGTGTTTATTTTAATGTTGTCCAAAGGTGTAGACACCTTATTGTTAACTGTCTTCCGTGAGGACATAGGCGTTCTTCACACTAAGTCCCTACCCTTCCCCTTTCTTTCCACTCTCTACTAAGGCTTACTTCTCCCACGGTTGCATGATAGCTGAGCCCAAGTATGTATTACTAGTGTATTGCTGTCAGTGACAATAATTTCAGCCGAATGGAATCACATCGGTGCTGTTATCTCACTTGTCTTTCCTATTGTTATGCACGCTACGCGTTCGTTAGCAGCAGTTGAAAAAAACCATGGACGAACTGAGATGATGCTACTTCCCACGTATTTGCTTTGAAAGGGCTTCATAAGATGTTTTATGGGCGGCAGTCTACTCTTTTAACCGATCGCCCAACCTTGTTAGAAATATATGGATCCAAAAGGGAATTCCGGCCTACAGTGCTAGCGGATCACACACACGTCTTTTGTATCAGGCTACAGTGCGGGCTGTTTTGTTGTATGGCTGTGAGACTTGGCTTGTTCGAGAAACGGAACTGAGACGTCTTCAGGTGTTCGACAATCGTTGTCTCAGAACCATAGCTCGTGTGGGTTGGTATCGGCGAATCCGTAGCGGGGCAATTAGAAAGCGGGTTTTCGGTTGTGCAACGGGTAATTCCATTGAAGAGTGTGTCCAGCACCAGAGGTTGCATTGGTTGGGACATGTGTTGCGTATGCCGAACCGCCGTTTGCCGAAGAGAGTGCTGTTTTCCATGCCCAACTTAGAGTGGCGGAAGCAGAGAGGTGGCCAACCCTTGATTTGGCCGAGGAGTATGAAGGAGATTACGAAACGCCTGGGTGCTGTAGGTGCTACTCACCTTCCAGGATGGGGACCGCGTGATCCCCATTGCGCTTGGTTGGAGACACTGCAAGATATGACTGCCAACCGATGTCAGTGGTGTTCTTGTTGTCAGTTTCCATCCAGATTGACTGAATGAGTGAATGGAGATGGAGCCACCTTGGGATGGTTGTAGTAAGCTAGCACTAAGTCCCTTCCCTCGTCCACCTTTATTCTTTTCTTCACAATAAGGCCTTCAAATAAATCATGGTTGTACGACAGCGAAGCATCAGTGTTAGACACTGATATCATGCTGTCGATGATGATGATGATGCTGTCTAACCGCACTACTTGGCTACCACTTCGGTATGTGGTATCATCGAACATCCAGCTTTTGGCAAGCTGATGCTGTTTTCCAACTAATTCACTTACATAAGGCGCCTACGAAGCATGTCATGATCGATTCAATTTGTTTCGGAAACGACGGTCAATTAGAGACGTCCTCCATGCCATTCTAGTGACTCTATGATATTGAGGACGCTACTTCTCCAGATTCTATCTTCAAAAGTCATCCTCTACATACAAAAGTCTTCACCTTCAAGTAAGCTCACGGGCGTTTGAAACAACTCTTTCAACGTCGAAGGTTTCCGTCAGGAGCAGATTCGTCTTTGGTGATTACAAGCAGAGTACTTGCACCCGTTTCTCTGTTCGAGAGTATTAGAGCACTTCCACAATAAGGCATCCGCCTGATGGAATCACTTGCCCAAAGTTGTGTATTGGCCCGACAATTTATTAGTAAATTGGGCATTACTTCAGCGCTTATTCACTTTGTGTCACACTCTACAGCGGTCCGACTAATGACCAGCCGTTTCTGTTGATACGCTTTCTAAGTTGGCCAATTTTTTGTCAGTTGCCAACCTAGTAGCACCACAACATAATCCTTCAACATTTGCCTAATCAGTTTGGCTATCCAGGGGCAATGATCTCCGATAATGGAACGTGGTTGACATCTGCTACCCTTCAATATTTTCTTTCCCAAAGTACTATTACTCCTTTGTGTTTTCCTTCGTATCGTTCACAATCGATCAGTCAAGCAGGGCGTTATGTCGACGCATTCACATGATGATTAGTAAAGTTAAAGGGGAGGATAGATTACTGTAAGTTTCTCTAATTACCTACTGCAAACATCTCACAGCTGTCAGGAAAACAATTCCAGCCCAGTGGGGGCATTGTTGGGGTGCAAGCTGCGCTGTTGCCTGGACGCTATTATTCCGAGGAACAAACCTATGCATCCTCAGTTTTCTACAGTGAGAACCCAGAAAAAGCTCAACTCCGGGAACTCGGTGCATGTATGTGGGGATAGGGAGTCGGCCCCTACATAGACTGCCGGTGCTATTCGCTCGTGCCGCGAAAGTGTGTTGCATCGTGTAAATTGCGGTCTATACATGTAAAAAGTGGTCCATCTGTAGCACCATTTCGGTGCCCAGCTGTCACACCACCGGAAGCAAGCATGGGGGTCGAAATACTGCCAGGTCGCCAAAGCCTAGACAGGAGCAGTCGAGACGCAGAGGTCGGGTTCGAACTAGGGACCTTCCGGTCAGTAAGTTCGCACCTGAACCACTGAGCCATCCCTAGCTCATTCACATGCGGCTTAGATATGTAAGATATGTAGATATGTGTCCAGTAAAAAAAATCGTTCAGCTGTAACACCCTTCCTGTGCCTAGCTGCCATGCCACCCGAAGGAAGCACGAGGGCTGGGATACTGCCAGGTTGCCCAAGCCTAGACAGGGGAAGTCGAGAGGCAGAGGTCGGGTTCGAACGACGGACCTTCCGGTCAGTAAATTCGCGCTCTAACCACTGAGCCATCTCGTCCAGAGCCCTCACACACCACATCAGATGATTTTGCGCTATCCATTAGTGCTCTGTTAGACGTGATGCTTGATGTCTTTGGGTCTCCAAACCCCGGCACTCAGCCACACACAAGTGCTACCCACACATACCACAGTGAAGTGTCACTGTTCCTTGGTGTTGTCGTCAATGATGATTTTATCCACAGTATGCCCAAGAGTACAACCCCTGCAACTTAGTCCTCGCTTACACTCCTACCACTACCATTAAGGAGGGGCGTGCTAAGTCGCCCAGCCTAGCGCGGCTCAAAAATTGCATCACGCCTTGTGCGCGCGTCTGATAGGCTGCACTCGTTTGATTAGTTAGCAGTTTCTGTCCACCGTGTTATCTTATGTTGTCATGCACTTTTAACTTGCCCCACATCTCACACAATCTATATCTGGTGCACGTCTCTCTGCTCTACCCCACCTAGTGGACTGGTCCGAGCAGCTGCATGGAATACGAACACAACATGTATATTAGTGTTTATAACAGTCTCATACAACGAGCATGTAGCATCCACTGACAGTGCTGTATTTGCGCACCAATTTAGCAGCTCCCGCCTCCAATGCGCAGCTACCTACCCCACCTCCCCAAATCATCGGTGAACGAGACTGTGGCAGCTACAACCACTGTACGACAAAGTACGCGGTTCCTACAGCTGACGATGATGATGATGACTCTGTAGCCTACTGGGGATGGAGGAACGACGCGGGACCAACCCTGGCACTAACTGATAAGTCCGCTTATACCATTAACCTTGGAGGATATGAACTGAAAATCTTTCAGCACAGTCGTCTGGATTGTAGTCGTCACTTCCACTACCTCTGAGTTTGCCGGATGTGGGACTCCATATACACACGTTGTCTCTACCCCAATGGTATCAGTTTTCAAACCTCGGCTGGGTGTACACCTGCAAGAGCTGCACTACACTGTTGACTAACCACACTACTTCACCCGAAGAGTTGGCAGCATCCGACCCAAACCATTACACCCCGTGGGACGCAAAAAACGCGGCTCATTATTCCTCACCATTCTATGAATGTTATGAATTCCGAATTGTATTCGTGATTGTTCCAAGATTCGACAGCCGACTATCGGAATTGCTTGACAACCGTGGATTGCCTACGTAAGTACAGTGGTTCCTGTCACCGCAGCTTATGACAGCGGGAAGGCAGAATAAAGGGCGTACACAAAAACATAAAGAAGGAATAGTGGGTCGGTGACTAGGAGCAAGAGAATAGGTACAACACTGGTGGTGTGACATCGCCCTGTTGGTTACTACCCCCAGCCATTGATGTGGTGGGTCTCTGCTACCTCAACCTCGCAGACTGCATGCACCGGTGCATCCAGGATTCCGTTGTTTTTCATGCGTCGCTTCCGAGTCATATATTGTACCTTCTAGTTGGAACCTGCCTCGGCAAACATGACACGGTGATGCCGTCATCATACGGAGCACACGACCAAACCAACGTGTTTAGTATAGCCGAATTAACTCATCAGCTGGACAAACGGCTGATTTGTTGCGTGGCACCTCAACACTAATAACCCGGTCTTTTCACGATACAATTTCAGTTCTTCGAAGGCACCAATGGTAAAAAACGAGCCATCTTTCGTCTTCAGCGCACAGTAACCAGCCTTGAAGACCGAAAAGCAACGCTCTACGTACTACCGCGTTGTAGACCGACATGCTAATGTCAGATGCCTAATTTTAAGGAAATCAGAACTAGGTTTAACGATTCTAGAATTCATTTTTGTCAGCACTCCTGTCATCCGACGTGATACGACAACTCGGATAGGTAATTTTTTCTCATTGTCTCTTGTAGTTCCAAGGACGTGACCAGCTTTGGGGCTTGCGTTGGTCCAATTTTTGTAACAGGACTTTGTACTTTGAAGATGCGAAATGCCTACCAAATCTCAGGATGACATTACTTAGGTCGTTTAGTTTATTTGGCATCTGGATGAAATCTTTAGCCCATGTACCCCAGGTCTTTAAAGTTTTCCTTGAGAAGAGACTCCACCCTAGAGGCAGAAGAAGTAGCGTGCATTTCTTCGGCAATTGAATCGATTATAAATCTGAAAAGGAAAGGTGACAAAGGGTATTCCTGAAGAACACCACTTTTGATGAACTCGGGAAAATAGCATCCGTGAGCTTTCACGCTTTCACGGGTGGTGAAGTATAAGGATTGGAGAAGTGCGTTCCTACATTCGGAACGCCTTTGAAGGAGAGTGAAAAGGAATCTTTCCAAGCAGGCTGATATACCCTATAGAGCCCCGTCTAGTATGCAAAAATGACATGTTTGCCTAACGGAGTCGAAACGTATCCCGTTTTCTGACTGGTGTCCTATTTCCACTTCAGTTGAGAACGTGCCACCAACCAATTTATGACTATGTTCGGCGTCGAATCACTTGCGTTCAACCTATAAACTGGGCGTTAATGTGCTTTGAAGAACTAAGAGAGGTTGAAACGTTAAACATCAGAAAAATTTATCATCAATGCTGGAATTGCTTGTCTCCCAATTGGATCAGTTAAGCGAACCTGTGGACCTCCAGGCAAATCCATGCTCAGCCTTCTCAATTCTCGTGTCGGACAGCACCATCGTTATCATTAATAATGGTACCGATGTGAGAACGCTGGTGAGTAGCACAAACGGGGTGTGCTGTTGAGGCGCGGGGTCAATGGCTTGAGAAATATGTTCCCTCTAGAACAGCCTCACCGATGGGTTTCGGAACTATTCCATGGCTCTTACAACTCATACGGTGAATGATTTGAGTCTGTTGTTCCAAGACCGTCGTAGACCCCTCCGGGATCTTGTTCCCATCTATCTGGACTTCTTCTTCAGACTTGCCAACAACACGGTAAAAAAATCGTCAGCTTTCAGTTCAGCACACCTACCTTGATTTCGAAAATATTCCTGGCTTATAGTTTGTGGTTCCTGGAGGTCTTATATTGTCTCACAACACTAGCCATTTCTCGGACAAGATATTTCCCGACCCAGTTACCTTTTTATATGAATAACTGGCTACTTTTGAAGTCCCTGTTGGTCGAGCTGGATCCTGGCGCTGCGTTTTTGTCGGAGGTCCACGTAGATCGTGATTATATGTCTTTCTTGCCTTAATAACGGACACGGAGCTCAAGAGGGCAACATCTTGGGCGCTACCTCTTGGTTGAAGATGAGCCGAACTGAATAACTTGCCGAGTTGTTCCCACTCACGACGGACGATCCCTAGCAAACTCGACACACAATTTTGGTCCCATTAACACTTCTCAGAAGATATGCGGTCCGAGGCGACTAGCATCTGGTCTTCCATTTCGACGTTGCCATTCTGCACACGGCCACAGAAACAGCTCGAGATAGTTCAGCGGTCTAGATGCGAAAATACTGACCGGAAAGTCTGTGGTTCTAACCCAGCCATTTTTAGAATCTGGTAACCTGGCAGCATTTCAGCCCTCGTGCTTACTTCAAGTTGCATTGCAGCTATGCCCCGAAAGTGCCACGAATGAATGTTTTTTAGTGGGAACAGCGATGTTGGTTAATTCACTTTCAGATCGTGGCAATTCTTGCGCGAACCAGTTCGGAAGGACGAAGTTTGCTTTGGCAGTGCCGCCTGTCATGAAATTTGGATGTTCCGTCACTCCACTTGACCTTATACATTGAAAACGCAAGCATGCGAAGATTAAACCGAAACGGGGTCTTGACAAGCCTAAATATCCTACCGTTATCGGTTCGTCAGCTGCTGTTTTCTTTGTCTGACCAGTTGGCAGCACTGCTGACCCCAAATAGTTCAAGGAGATCAGCTGGTGGATTTTTCACCCGTGATGTTGTACATGTACTTGAGAACGTTCCTGCGGTGATCTGAAATCCAAGTGACACACATGGGCTGATACTCCCAAAGGTGGTTTGTGATTCGGTTGGTCTATCTCTATGAACCATGTGGTTCGGCTGACTTGAATATAGTAATATAGTATTGTTAGGCCTGCTCCATTGTCCAGTCGCTCACGATATTGAGAAGCATTGGTGACAGTGAGCAACCTTGTCGTATTCAGGGTTCCAGGCCGAATGCAGTTCTCCTCAACATTGGCGGATGCGGACTTTCGCTCCTTATTAGTGGGTCCCGATTAAAGTCCCGATAAAACCTATTAACTACGTTTCCGGCTTCCACAACGGAACAAAAATATCCATTCGGATGAATTCAGACGCTGCTCAAAATTCAATGGGCAGATCGTTGTTGGTCGCTGAAACTTAAAGCTGCATTTCAAAGTACTACTTGGCGTAAATATTTGAACAACACAACCGCGATTAGGAGTTCGCCATCCGTCTATTAAGTCTTATTGACTCTACGGTTCACCTTCTGCGACGTACGTATCAATAGTGTGTTGACCGAGATGCGCATTTTGGACGATTGGGTATAGCACTTAAATGTTGTGTCCCTCTCTTATGATTCACACTCAGTTCACCACGAGTATTGTGAGAAATGGATTGTTGAGCGCAGTTTTGATCTGAATCCTGTCTAAGCGTTGAAAATTAATCAGTACTCGCCAGCACCTGCCCCGCGTTGCGGATTGCTGGCTCTGAAAGTAGAGTGAATTAGATAGGGGCTATGGGGCAGCCAGTTTGGACAGTTCGATCGGTCGAATAGAGTTTTAGTCATTTAGGATGTCACTGATGTAACGCAATCTTGACGTCGTCTTACCGCTATATTGACTTCAAGTGTTTTGAGGTCGGTTCACGACTCTTTACATCCTTTCGAACTTTTGTAGACAGGAGCCCGACAACGGGCTCCTGTCTACACTTGGTCCGTTACAAGAGGAGCAATGTTTAGCTATTTTGAAAGTTGTATTTTGTGCTGAGCAGCGTAGAACCCTATTTTTACCCTAATGGGGATGCGATTCAGCTCGTCAGCCATCGGTAACATATCGTAGTCTAAAGTTTAAGTGACAATTGCTTGTAGTTGTTCGTGGAGGGCATCTTTGACACAACCACCAGGAGGTGGTCACGGTCAGGGTGATCAGTGATCTTTTAAATAGGACTGTTGCAATGCAAAACGGTGAATGTTTCATGGACGTGATTATTCAGGGGAAAAATATCACTCCTTGAGTTTGTACTTCTCCTGGGGAACAAAATGGTCAAGTTGACTAGAGGTTTCTTCATCTGGTGCTTTGATACATCACATACCGGCAAGTGAAAGATGTGTCCCGGGAGTTAGTTGATATCAGCTTGAAAGTCATGAAGACCTCTCATTGTGGTGCTATGGCTTCTGACATCAAAGAATGTACGGTTATTCCAACATATGCTGTGCTGTGAATCTGTCTTCCTGAGAAG
Organism: Opisthorchis felineus; assembly: GCA_004794785.1. Lineage (NCBI taxonomy): Eukaryota > Metazoa > Platyhelminthes > Trematoda > Opisthorchiida > Opisthorchiidae > Opisthorchis > Opisthorchis felineus. Next base: position 1,675,890 of record SJOL01004338.1, on the reverse strand, counting down.
GTTGCTTGCCTAGTGGTTGCCTTTGTCGCTGGGCTTACTACCAAGGGCGGTTTTTATCAGGATACAACTGATCGAGTAAAACGTTCCTAAGAGTGTAAACTGGTCAATATACTGCTATGTGGACCGCGATTGATGGGAATGTAATGCGTGTTTTTTTGCTGATGTTTGTACGCATGTGTGCGCGTGTGTAATCGTGCTAAGTTATTCGAACAGCTGATAACTCGTGGCAGTGGAATGGAGCATTCGGACAGTTTCATTCAACAGTTTCGCTGTATAGTCATCAGCATTATCACTACTAACCAACACAACATTGCGCAAAAATTCTCCTATGTCCATCGGACTCAGTTCGGAGACGATCCGTTGAAACCTGTTAACAGCTATGTTATACACGAACACGGCACAATGGCACGGCTTCTCATCGAGGCTTCACATGTTGTCTTTACGCAACCAAGCACGACCGGCAAGGCCACGTGATTAAGATGAAGAGCCATTGAACATAGCCACCATCATGACTGTTGGATCCAGACAATCCACTCAACACGTCGGAGCTATCTTCAGATACTCGTCGGTATTCGTTTAAAATCAAGGGTTAACCAACCCTCTACAACCACGGGACCCTCGACCCAGTCATAACCCCGAGAACTCACTTTCAGTCCTTCGTTTTTGCCACTGGAAGACAGGCCACGCACTCCCAGATCCCGTAGGAGCATGTCACTGGAGTGCAGGGGATAGCCATACTCACTTCGTAAGATGCGCACCCCTAGCAGTGGTGAAGCACTAGAAAGCTTGATTGTCGCGGGCAGCTGGTGTGTACTCTGCTCCCTTTCTTGCATTGCAACAATTACGCAATTATCTCGGAATATTTTCTTGAATGACGTAACGGGGTTTAATCAGGTCTCACAACCTCGCCTTAGATTTTGGGAGCTAAGTTAAGAGGCTTATCCTAGTTGTATGGGGTTCAGCCTGATATTCATAGGCTGGTACCCATCCCCGAACCGATACGCATTAGCCGTCCTTTCTGTGTGTGCAGTAATCCTTCTCCAGGACATTGGATATTGGACATCTTCTCGGAGTGATGTCTCTAGAAGGAACGCACAACTGTGTTGTTCGATATTCTGAAGTGTTGTATTTGTTTTGTAGTGTGTTTTTCTGTCTACGTAATGCATGTGAGTGAATGAATGAGTAGACAAAGGGCAGTGATCTAAAACGTTTTACAACCACCAGTTTAGTGCAACTGTCCATCCTGATTCGAACCGATGGGGTGCGACCGACTTCTCTGTTATGGGAACAACGTAATGCCACAATTACTTCTCTATTAAAGTACTGTGCGACAAGCAGCCTGTTTTGTATTCTCATTACTTCCTAGTTGTCATTGTGAGGGAATAGGTGCGGGTCTACGCAGTAGCTTACGTTCGAACAAGAGCCAGAAATCAAAACACCTGGTGCGCCAGCTTGTTTTGGCTTGAATCCGACTGGCACCGTTTAATTGTTAATGTTCACTTCTGTTGAAGGCTGACTGCGTTACCTACGGCCGTAAAGTATACTCCCTGTGACAGTGATCTTTTTAATCCCATAAGACAAGACTGAATGTTTTATGTGTCCCGTTGTACTTCCATTTCTGTGAAATGCTTGTAAAGTTTCCTCGCACTACTACTACTACTACTACACGTTTGAAGTTTTTAAACGTCTTCTGATCTGTTTTTGGTTTAGATGCAGATCAAGGAGACCTCTGAACTGTATGTTCGCTGTAGCACGGTCTGCTTCGATAGATGCGTGAGCAACTTTACCGCACGAAAACTTAACGATTCAGAGGTACGTAAAAGCGTAATTTTGTGTATGAATTCCTCTTCTCTCTTTCTATAGCTTTCCTGTATTGAAAAATGCACGGAAAAATTCGCAAAAATGAATCAACGACTTACATTGAGGTTATTCGAACTGAATAAGGAGGAGCTTGCCAAGCAGTAACCGTGCAATACGTATTTTCGTCCACACTTGTCTAGGGCTGTGCATCAGTCGAACTGTTTGTACATACCCTTTACTTTTAGCCTTTCTAGATTATTGTACTACACGATTGTATGAAATAATTTTGGAAGCGCCAATCTTTTCATATCAAGTCAAATGCACGCTGCGCTCCACCTTTAATTTTCAACAATCTCCGTGTTCAAGCTATTAGGATATGGGAACCCTATCACCACGACGATCGTTTGATTGGGATTCTGTAGCTACCGAATCGATCTTTATGACGGTTAACCAGGGTTATCTCATCCTTCGACGTGTGTTTTGCACGTGCAAAGTTTCAAATCATGTTCCGCGATGCGCACCACTTGCAATCCAAAGGAAGGCACCGGAGGTTGGAGAGTACCAACTTTGTAGCGTGGCGGAGGAAGCCACTGCATGAATCTCGAGGGCCAGAATTAATTTTCCTAATCGGCATCAAAAAGATGTACATTTGGCTCAGAGGCTTATGTCTGGTGCAGGCTGTCATTTGTTTGGGAAACGTCCTTTGCGCTCGGAGGATCTGAGACGTCTTCAGGTCTTCTATTCTTGGTGTCTCTGGACCATCGTTTGTATTGACCGCCGCCATACAATTCACAGTGCTGTTAGTATCAAAGGATCTTTACTTCAGGTTTGCACCCAGCACTACTACTTGTGGTGGCTTGGTCGCGCGCCACACGTTATTGTCCGTCACGCACACCTTTGTTTTCCATACCGGATTCGGAGTTGCGTAAACCGAGTGGCGGACAAAGTTTGGCTACTCAGAAAAGAACGAAGAAAACTACAATATGTCTAGGTGCTGCCGGTGTGACCCCCGTTCTAGGATGTGGTCCACTTGATCCTCCCTCTGCTTGGACGCTTCAAGTAATGGTACCGAACCAAGGTCAATGGTATTCGTGTTGCTAGTTTTGATCCTGATTTTCTGGTTGATTTCTGGAATAGTAGACACTTCGTATATCTTTGGTAGACTGGAACTAAACCTGTTGTCTATCTCAGTTGACTTTTCGCATATCAGTGAACCATGCTGTTTTCAGCACTGGTTTAAATCAATGATGTGATCACTGACAGGTATTCTCACTGTGCAGTGCGTAGTTGTCGTGCATATTGTGAGAATCGCTCAGTCTTGGACAAGAACAACGGAGGTGCCACGCGAAATGCGATCCACAAAACCTTCCATCAGCAGCTTGCCCCGTATCCTCTGTGTTTCTTGAGTTGATTGAAACCAGTCTTTGTCAAATTTGGTTATAGAGCTAATTTGGACGGCTGGTTTTGGCGGATATGTCCACTCGTGGGTGAGCATGGTCCATGAGCATGTCATGGACAAACCATCTAGACATCATTGCTTCATCATACGCAAGACGTTCACATGCGTTCTCGTCTTCCTGCGGTGCATCTGTCAGTCAAGCTGATATACGTCCTTTAATGGCATAGGCTTATGTTGTCATCCAACTACATCCGTTTGACGTGAGTCTTTTAGTCTATGCATTCATGCCCCCTCAGTCGGTTGCAGTTTATTGGGTGGGCTTGACAGTAAGACTTCTTCGTTCAGGGTAAGACTTTGGAAAACCCTAAGGGTTGCGTCATTTCTCATCAAAATTAGAAATACTAGACAATAGCTAGCCAAATTTATAATGCATGGACGACATTTTCACTGAAAATGGCGTCTCGAGAAGACCCATATTCAAAACGTCGAATCAGGACTTTAGGTTTAAGAAAGAAACGGGTGAACTTTACCTTACATTTTTCGAGAAATCCAACGTTTTCTAATTGACGGATGACGTTTTCGGTGGTGGAACACACTGCACATTCCCGTGCTTCAGGATCTCAATCTTTCCTGAGTTAATGTCAGCATGTCATTCATAAACTGCTGTCCGTCCATCAATCCAACGCACAATACTAGCTATTTTTGTGTAGAATAAAAAAAAATCGTTCTGCCCTAACACCCTTTCGGTGCGTAACTGCTATGTGATCCGAAGGAAGCAGGTGGGCTGAGATACTTCCAGGTTACCGAAGCCTAGGCAGAAGCAGTCTGGATGCCGAGGTCGGGTTCGAACGGTGGACTTTCCGGTCAGTAAGTTAACGCCATAACCACAACTATTTCAATGTGGGCTATTTCCTGGACAGATGCATTGAGGCCCTCTTGGATGTGGACTCCCTTCGGAGGGCCCAAAATCGGTCTTGCCTGACAGGGAGTGCTCCTATGTACTCCCAAGGGGAGTGGCCTCTTTTTAAGGAGGGGTGGCGCCATGGTGTTTTACTTTAACTGTTCGCGTGGTGCACATAAGACGGTGGAAATCGAAATCGTTCAGCTGTAACACCCTTTCGGTGCCTAGCTGCCATGCCACCCAAAGGTAGCACGAGGGCTGGGCTACTGCCAAGTTGCCAAAGCCTAGAAAGGAGAAGTCGAGATGCAGAGGTCGGGTTTGAACCACGGACCTTCCGGTCAGTAAATTCGCGCTCTAACCAGAGCTATCTCGCCCCCTCCGCACACACATAAGACGATGGGGGCGATAGTGTCGCACGTAGCGAGTTCGGAGAGTGATGGGATGGAGAGAAGAGGATAGAGAGAGAGGATAGCGGCAGTTGTTGCAGAGAAGTGAACACTCACCATGCACAAAGACAGTATTTTGCTTTTTTTTCGCTCCGGACAATACAGCCCGTTTGAACCTGACGTCTTTCATGGCAACAAACAACACTGGCCATGCTGACGTGATGGTAGCGCACCAACTAGGGTGTTTGCTTTAAATATTGTTCGATGCACTGTAAATGATTCCCAAGAACAATCACACTGGTTCCGTCAATTTCGCAGTTGCCCGTTTTGTTTAGGATGTGTACGAATGATGATAGTCGCCTCATTGGATGTGTACAGTGTGCCAAGCGCCGTCGACTTCTCTCTGGGCTTCGGTCATTTAGCATGCTTACAACAAGGGCAGTATTGGAAAAACTACCAAACGGCACGACACCGGTTATGGACGATCCTCATGTGCGGAATTGGTATGCAAAACTACGGATAGTTGCAACAGACCGCCACTTTTATACAATTCATTCATTCAGTTTACTTTGGGACGTTTCAGTAGGTGGCTGGATGCTGTTATTTCTGGTGACCTCAACATCCATAATACAACATCTCGGTGTCCAGGCCTTATCTGCACTCGTAATCGGATTAACAGTTCGCAACTGCTGCACCAAGGCGACTCATTGGATCCCTTGCTGGTCCCAAATCTAACAGTTTAAAGCTCCGAACGAGTTTCCACTGCGCATTATACAGTTGTAGAATTGTGTATTGCGATTTCGACCATCACTGATGTGCTTTGCTGGTTCATCGAATATATATCCAGAAACGAACGGCTAGTCAAAAAAGCACAAATGTTTTTTTTATGTCCTCGGGCTATTGTCTCCCTCTCCGGTGATTTAGCCTAATCATCCTTTATTTACATGCGACTCAAAAATCAAGTACAGTCAAATTAAGCTTGTTGGTTCAGCAATGTAAGCGACAGAATTCGAAGGCAATCTTTCTATAGACCTTGTATGTCGTTCCATGGGGAATTGCACGCGAAGAAGAACCGAAACCATTTTTATGTGCATTTCTTCGTAGCTTAGAATTGGGGGTCCGCGGTTAAAACTCTTTATAAACCGGCTGGGTTGTAGTTTACCGTTATACCCTAATCTGCTAGTATGGGAAGATGGGCTGGACGCTGGACAATGAACTAGTGTTCGAAAATGCGTTGGGTAAGCAGTGCGCTCAGAAACTGCATCCTTCATCTACCAGGATGATTCTTGGTGCTTTCTTGAGAATTCTTGTCTGAAGCAATGAGTCCCTTTGATCTATTTTATCCAGAAGACACCTTTGGCGAGATGTTAACATTTCATGTCGCATGTACATATGTTCCTAGTGTGTATATACTAGCCGTCGTTTATAGGCTACCGAGGCAAAGCCAGAAAGTCGTGTTGCTCAGTTCATATGCGCTTTAAGGTCCCATCTGAAAGCCTTATAAACAGTTTTGTCAGACAATGCTAGGCTGCCATTCGATTCTTTCTCATGGGACGCTGATAGGCTGGAGCAAAAATTATGGAACTGACCCAAAAGTAGACAAGTGATCGCGAGAAGTGAATATTGAAATATCATCAACATAGCATCTATAAAAATTAAACGTGAGATATTATCAATGGTTGCCAATACGCGAGGAGTTACCCATGGCAAACCATCGTAAAGCCTCATAACCGACAGAACTGATGTCTTTTCGGTGCCCTTCTGAATTGTTGATTTGAATTCATCGTAGCGGGGTTTATATTATTGCTGTGAGCTATGTTCAGCACTTTGTGAGCGACCGGGTTGATCAACGTATCGTCTGCTCAAACTGACCGCAGTCGTAGGTTGATACGATCGACCTGTTCGTTTGTTCCACTTTGTTACACCTAACAATCACGTTCGTGACAGATGTGTGAACAAAAAATGACAAACCGAAACCGCGCTTATTATTTTCTGGTAGTAACTCTAGACTTTCCCCACCAGTTCATCCAGGGCCAGCTTTAGGGCTATCTATAGCAATCAGCTGTGAAAATAGAACATTGCTTACATTCGGCATCTAGACAGTGATGCGTGCAAACACGATACCACGATTCTAGACCAAACTGGACCAAACAACGCGTCTACTGGTTGGTCCTGTTTTCGTGGGATGACGTGACACTCAGGTACATATCTACCTCAGCACTCCCTAGAGTGACCATCCTCCTACTGCTGATTTTCACAGAACCCTGGAAAAGCAATAATATCTGCTTGGCCCTTTACAGCTTCAGGCTTTGTACGGGACGCAAGGCAAGTTTGGGTCTGGATACAGACTGTCACTAATCTTCAACTTGGACTAGTAGAAAGCTGCAGTGTGATTGACAAATTTAACGACAAATTTGGGCACCAGCTGTGAGTTGCCGGTGACAGCTCCGGTTTGTTTACCATCATTCGATATCGGACCAATCAGCGGGGCCTGACAAAGCATATAAGTGAGATCTTGCAGGCCAAAAAGAGAGCAAGGTGTGCCATCGAATGTTGCGACCACAACGTAACCTAAAGCAAGGCGATTGAAGGTACAAGGGGAAAACAAACACTGATGAGAGGTTCACAACCATGTGACGTTCAATCTGTACATTGTTTTGGAAATTCGCTGAGATCCAGTGTACATCGCCAGTGTCACCAAAGGAAACGTTTTCGGATGACCATGCTCAAACTAATTTTCGGTAGATTAATCACGATAATTTAGTTGATATCTGTGGCTAAACACCAAGGATACCCAAACAGCCGAAATACAGTGAGGCCAATAGGTCTCTCCCCTTGGAGAGCGAATAATTTCTATATCCATCTACAAAGGAGCAAGGTGCTATTTCCCGTGCATAGAGGCAAAGTTCTTCAGTTAGAGGACGCTCAAGCATAGGGGTGCTTCTCTCATTTCACAGATTCGCAGAGTTAAAGCATTCTAATCTAGTGAACCGAGAGGCGGCGTACGATTGTTTCATCATTTTTGAGAACCACCAATGCCGCAACTCTGATATTCGGCAGGCTAGCTGATTAGACTACGTTTTGGAATCTACTGGCTGATCAACAGCTTGGTTGACTTCCATTTATTCAAGGCACAGCACCGCCCACCTTAGCATTGCTGATTCAAATCGACTCGATAACTAGGTTCGGCCGATGAGGGCGGCCCGGTGGGATATTTTCCTTTTTATTCGCACTACTCATATCTCTTAAGTAGGCCATTTTCAGCCCCTGCTTTGAGCATCTGGTCTGTGTGAACACATGGGAGGATGAAATTCTGGGGCTTGGGTTGTTTCTCCCGTTGTGACCCAGAAAAGCAGAATAA
>SJOL01004338.1:1651881-1663562 GCA_004794785.1 Opisthorchis felineus | reverse complement strand
AAAATATTTACCGATTTCGTATTTCTAGGACAGGCACCGGCTGTCTCATAATCTACATGGAAATGCATGTGATTAAATTTACTTTGGCACCGTTGATAACGAAGACCAACACCATGGAGGCGGTTGGCATAGTTATTGTGTACAACCTTGTATCTACTCTTCAGCTTAGTAGATATTTGAGTCGTTGTGGAGACTGTTCATCTCTTATCAACGGCTGTCATAATCATTGGGGGCACATACTGCTGCATACACTATTTGGACTCGTTTTCTTCGTCAGTCTCTTTTGGCCAAACCTTTGAAACTTCTCAGCTATTTGCATTTGCTTGTCGTTGGTAATCTGCAGAAAATTTGAAAAAATATCAAATGGCAGCAACTTTATGGGCACGTACCAGTTAGAAGAGGCCGATTGAAAACTATTCTGGTAGTTCCCCGCAAATATGTTCTCAGCAAGATGCTGTGCATTTGACTGAAATCAATTAGTTTTACTGTCAGGGCTACCTGGACGAGGTTGCCATTTCCCCTCCGGAGACGCTGCCTCAAAAGACGTGTCAATTGATTATCTACCGACATCAGCCTGGGAGCCAAGGTTTGTAGGTAGACCAAATTTGTTTACGCAAGCAGGGCTTGAGTAAAGTGGATGAGAAAGTAATCCTTCTCTTGTATGACCACAAACTGGTGGAGGGATCCAGCTGAACAGTGCGTGGAACGAAGAGCTGTTTACGCAAGAGTGCCATTTTTAAAACTTAGAGTTTATCATATAAGAAGATGGTTCCATTTTGCCAATCATCGCCTGGTATTCTGCTACTGGGTAAATAGAACGGGATATGGCTTACCCATATTGATGAAAATACCTAAGCTGACCTAAATTTGGATTCTACCTGAATCACTTAGACGCAATAGCAAATATGATGACAAGCGTTTGCCGTATGGAAGTTATTTAATTGGTATGGATAATTATATTGCATTATCGTCAATAGCTTCCTCCTAGTAAGTGGAGGGATCTGTCCAAGAAGTTGGCGGTTGAGCGAGAGCTGTACCCAAAATCTGTCGATTAATGGTTTTGCTGGACGAGTCGTCACGAAGAGACTGGCTCTAACGGTTGTGTGGCAGTTTGTATGCTTCCATGATCCATTGAGCTGTACTGGGTGTCCGTGAGAACTCGCGGAGTCTCTCATTCCAGGTTAGTCATTGGTTAGAGGTCTGACCAACACTGTATCCTCCAGGTTGGGTGCTGGAACATGCGTGGCGACTTGTTCTTTAAAAATGGTGGTGTACTTGCATTTTCCGCCAAACACCGCCACCTTCCGGTCAGGTTTTTGAGCCAAAAGATCTGGTCCAGGACCCTAATTATCCTATCTAGTTGTGGACGCCTTGACATTTTTCCAGCCCCGGGACAATCGTAATTCCTACGGCTATGAATTTTGTCATGCCACAACAACCATCGTGTGGTTTCGTCAGCCGGGTCGCCTTACTTGTTGCACACAGCAGGGTGCGCAGACGAAATCAGGCTATTACTGACACCTCTTTTCTTTCGCCTTCACAGTTTTTCTTCCTCCACCCCCACCCCATTAATAACTCTCGTAGGCCAATCCGTTGGGACTGACAACCCCGTTTGTCTTACAGCAGTTTTGGTTTCAACATCTGCGCATCAGCCAACGCTAACAGCCTCAGATATCTCGAAATGAAGCTTCAAGCCTGGACGCCCAGTCTCTCTGGCTGCTTTTATTTTTCGCACTCTGGAGCAAGCAGGACAACAAGCTGCTATTGCACTCACACTGGACTCGCTTGACATTGATGTGTGCTGTGTATTAGAAAATAGGGTTCAAGATACAAGCACACTGGTTGAGCTAACTTGCTCCATCACTATCCACTCGCTTCCAGATACGCACCCATGGCATCAATAAGCTTGTGCGACAGGATGTGCAGGGTTGGTGTCGTCCTGAGGATTCCTGCTTGACTGGATACCCGTTGATAGTCGCCTCTGTGCGGTTCATCTGGAAACGTCCATGAATGGGTCTTACTAGCGGGAAGTTGATCACTGTCTGTTTGTCGTATCTGCTTACGTCTCAACCTACCGTAGCTCTGACAACATCAGAGACACGTTTTATGACGCCTTGAGTGCCCTGTTGCGGAGGGTGAAAATCTTGGATATCGTTGTGGTTGTCGGAGATTTGTATGCACAGTTGGGCGGACTTAGTGCATCTGAAACTCATTTGTGTGGTCGACTTGGATTGGACTCGTTGCGCACAGACAGCGGCGAACGACTGCCTCAGGTGCGTTTTTCGCCAGACCGTTTTTATGCACTACTAACTTCCGAAATAGCCGAAGTCGTCTGGCCACATGGTGTCCTCCAACAGCCTGCAAATCACGAGCGCAAATTGATCACATCGCCATCAGCTACCAATGGCGCGAATCAGTAGCTGACTTCTCAAAGGTTATTTCGGTTGGTCAGCTCGACCAGTCCCCCGAACCCGCATTTGAGCGAAACGACCAAGAGTCTAACTGGCGCGACCTTCTTCAATAAAGAATGCTGGACCGAAAACTTCCAAGTACAATTCTTGTGACCACCTGGCGCTACTCATTCGGGTTGTCGGACCGCACTAGAGCCCTGGACGGTGAACCTGGATCTCCCCACGGCCTCGGAGGTTCATAACTTCTTATGTTCTATCAAACTCCATCGAGCTCCTGGTCCAGATGATCTCCCACCCACATTGTTCAAGGATGGGAGAGAAGCTCTCAGTCAGCGATTGTCCGGTCTGTTTGCTTCCATCTGAGAAAAAGAGATTTTTTCCAGACAGCTGGGGCAGAATAGATGATAATTCCCATTTTCAAAAAAGGGGCTTTTATTGTGTGTAGCAATCACAAGGGCAACCATTTGATCCATTTGTAATGGGGCTCTTGGCATCACTTGTCCTTTGTCGCCTTATGGTAATCCGTGAAGCATCGATTCGACAACACCAAGAAGGACTCCGGCCTGATGGAGGTTGCGTTAACCCAATCTTCACACTCCGTCAGGTGCTACAAAAACGCCGTGCGTATAGCCCCCATGATTGTGGTATTCCTGGATTTCCAAGGCGCATTCGACTCGGTTGACCGGTCTATTCTCCTTAACACGCTTGCTCAGTAAGAACTGCTTTGAGAGCTTGTAAATATGATAAGTTTTCCTTATTCTCAGACCTACGGGCATGTGAGACTATTCGGCGAACATTCCAAAAGCTTCCGCTCATCAGATGATGTTTGTCAAGGATGTCAGCTCTCTCCATTCCTATTTAATTTTGCGATCGACGAAATAATAAAAATGCTAGAAGGTCTTCCAAACCTCGGTGTTCAAATAGCTGTTAACGAAAGCCTTATCGATCTCGATAATGCAACGACATTGATCTCGTCTTCGAAGAGGAGACACGTTATTTTGGATGAACTGACCGTAGTCATCCCATCATTTGGTATGCGCCGTGCACCCACAAGTTCCTGCTTCTGAAAGTATGGTCACTTAACACGTTACAATGCAGAGAGGCACTCGAAGTTGTGGAGCGTTCTACCTATCCTGGAAGTTGTATTAGTTCCGTGTGTAATGTGGTGGATGAAGTTAATGCACAAATCTCTAGGGCTTGGGTCCTATTTGCTAATTTGAGACATTTATGGCGGCAAGGCGGTATAACGCTGGATTTCAAGAGATGCATATATCAGGACGGGTTTTTTAAGCAGCTGCTCTCAATGGTTGCAGACTCCTATCGTCTTGAAAGTAAAGAGGACGCTAAAATATGTCAACGTGTTTGTTAGACCCAGTGGAGTGATGCGTTCCTCGGCGAAGCAAAAAGTTTCGGCGGAGACCGCGGTCGCCCGATGTTTTCTGATCCCACAAATCATTGCTTTCGTCTTTCGGGTGTTGATCTTCATACCGGCTCTTCACAACTTGACCTCAGCAGCTTCAAGCTTCTCTTTAAGGAGACGCTGACTTTCCGCACACACGACCCAGTCGTCAGCGAAGGTAAATTTATTCTAAGTTGTCATGGAATTAGTGTCCCAGTTACGCATCCATAATTTGTGAACCTCATCCATCGACATGATGAACAAAATTGGGGACAGTGGATCTCCCTGCCTCACATCTCTGTGGAGATGAACCTCGGAATTGAGGAAAACTGTTACAGGATTCTCATAAGACAGTGCGATGTATCGAACTAGGGGTGACGGCGCTCCAAAAGCCTCGGCAGATTTGCCAATACTGTCATGCGAAACCGAATCGAACGCCTTCGAGATATCAATAGACACCAAACTGATGTTAGAAGCAGTCGCTGAAGAGTGATGAAGCTGGGCGTGTATCAGTAATATAGCTTCCAAACAACCGTCTCGATTTAGAAATGCAAACTGGAGTGAGGGCAGTTGCAATCTACGGCTCCAGCGATCAGCATGCACCTTATGAAAGCATCGGACAAGAATGGATGACACGGAGATCGCTCTCAGTTTGTCCGGTGAAATCGGATTTGGGACCTTCGGAACTAGGGTAATACGAGCACGACACAGACGCGGCGGACAACCCCCAGAGAATAAGAGTAAGTTGAAATACCCAGCGGAGGCGTTGGCACTGAACCTGCGAAGCTTCCTCGGCGTGAGCTGGTCCCGACCTAGGGACGAATCGCCCATTTAACGAATCGTACGGCGGACTTCCTCACCTGTAATTGGCTCGACTACACTTCACTCGGCTGGTAGCACCGCTACCTGGCCGGCTATCCACGTGTTTTGGAGCAGAGATCACATGTTTCCAGTACTGCTCGGTGTCTAGAGGTGGGCCGCAGTTACCTTTGCATAGATCCCTCCACGACCAATCGAGCACAGCAGATGCTGCATCTTTCTGTCTTCGGTGGTATCTGGTCTGGATGGCGGCGTAGTTGGCTCGGCGGTTCTGCCTTCGGTTGGCCAGCACACCATGGTCTAACTGACGACGGCGTCGAGAGACAGGATTCCACGTGTGTGGAAATGTCTTGGAGGCGTGGAGGTCCAGAAGTGACAGGAATTGCTCCGGTGTTACGAGGCCCAGAAGGTCAACACTAACAGGTGAACTATCAGCATCGAATTCCGAGTGACATGGCGCATCCATGGTTTGTTTGAACCAGACGCTATAGTCATCAGCTTCTAACGAATAGGCCGCTGTTTGGCCGATGGTTTGGTAAAGGGCCACCAGATAATGGTTTGTTCAATTGTGCTTGCCAGTTAAGCACACGTAATTTGGTTTTGATCAACCAGCCAATCGACCAGCAAAAATATTTCTCCCATCTCGCGAACAGCGCGGTTTGCGCGTTACAAGACGGATATAGATTGTTAGCCAGGTGCAAGAGTGATTGTGACTCTTGTTGGGAGCAGCGGACACTGGAATTCTTCACTCGGTCAAGCTCATTTGCATTATGCTGGGTGGGGTGTGCATGTTGGTGGCGTTGACGCAGGCCAATCTTCTTCGGAAGAACGAGGGAACAGTCAGCGTGGGCCAGTTGGGCGGCCGTGTTTGTGCCAACACTTTCATGGACGTGAACTCGATGGTGGGCTACCAAGCCAGCTTTCGACTTGCAGCACCTGCCCCATTCCTCACACGTGAGCCCCACAAGTCTCTCCTGTGTACTGGTTGGAACCGGTGCGGAGGCGCCAGATGATTTGTGTTGTACATTGTCGAAAGTAACTAGCACATTGAAACCAAGCAGGGCGGTTAGCCCTGTCTGGAGTTGCCGAACTCTCAGCCCACATAGACTGACATCCGGGCTACCCAGTCGGCACCACGAGGAGTTGGTTCAGTGCGCCGGTCACTGGATACGTTAACCGCTAATTCGGATTTGGCACTGGGACATGGTGGCTCACGTGAGATGTGCTCGGTAGGAAAATTTTGAAAGGGTATTAAAACGAACGCTTCATAAGCGATAAATTGCAGGTGGATGCTTTTTTGATGGTGCGTAGTTCTCCAAAAGGCATGAATACCCAACGTGTTGCTTGCAGGCCAGTAGTGGTAGTTCAGATGGCCTGCTTGCGTTTGCTCAGTGAAGACTACAGCTACGTTACTAATCCTCTGTGACCGATAAAATGAGGTTGATGGGTAAAATCTGAAGTGTTATTGGGTATTTTCGTGATTTCTACTGTGTATTTGATCAAAATCCACAGAGTATGAAACTAGTTTTAGCTCCTTTCAGAGCTCGTCAGCTGTACATACTACTCACACTCACATTTCAGCGGTGGCAAGTATAATATTTTAACTCTTGACGCGCACATCTTATGTTTCGGTGAAGCACCTCGAAACTCCTGTCAGCTTGAAGTACTAATGATGTTTCTAAGTAAGGATGAAGCAGCTGTACAGTGCGTATATTGACTTCATTTACAGGATAAAATCTCTACTGAAAAACCCCAACATGTCATACTACCAATAAATATTGAAATATTTAAAGTATTGCGTGTACCTTTAGAGACCCATTTCGTGCTAGCAATTGTAAATCTCATCACCATACGTGTTGAGTAAACATGAGTCGATCGAAATACGCACCCTTTTCTACGGCAATTTTAGAAGTGAACAGTTCTATCCTGTCTGCACACTACGCATTTTTTCTGAAATGCTGCCGTTTATGTAAATGCTAAGACAGGCAAACACCGTCGTCAAACGAGGTGAGTCACGTTTCAGTCCAATCTACAGACACATGTGCGCGATTTTCGTCTCGCGTTTTGGTAACAATGTACAGAGACGAATTTTGCTGTGAACGCCTACGCATCTGTTGAAATGGATACGCTTCGAAGGGGGAGAAAGTCGTCGGTGCCATGCGAAGCGGAAGCCTTACAATGAACGAAATAGGCATATGACCTCCAGATTTTTTTATAATGACCTGAATCTTCTTTATGGAGTCGTTCCCAAAATATTTCATCCGAGTACGTGACAACTGAGAGTCGAAGCCAGTGCGAAATATTTATACGGCCACCGTAAGCCATTGGATTTACCCACTATGACTCAAGTTAGACAGCATTGTCGCTTGGACCCTAGGCTTCTGAAAGACCCCCTGATGGGTGGTTCTTATTTTCGTCTGGATTCTGGATTTTACTTAGCAAAGTGGATTGTTTTTCCTGAATATTTCTCGACTCATGACTTTTCTAACTTTTGGGAAGGAAAGAAATCTCACAAGTCGTACAGGCCTTCTATCTGAGATGTTACTCGAGGAAGCAGTCAACATTGAATCTTGCGAAGTGAATTTGGATGTTTGAAGAATGATGATGATGATGATGATGATGATGAGTGCAACACTGTGATCAGCCACTGGTGCTCGGCCGGCTTAATGTTCTTTCCCCACTAACTGGAAGGTTGCGGTCAGAATCTTTGTAGGTATTCATATGATCCGTACTGCAGATGACCCCCAACAAGGAATACACAGATGTACAAGGCATCTCCGCTCTTGGCTTTGATCGATTTCGATTGTCGGAAAAAATCTAGTAAACGAAAGTTTTTGCATGTATTTTGTAACGTACGATGACAGGAAGGGACAAGCATGAACATGTGTCAGACAAAGATGGATTTCTGTTGCAAAGCACGATGGTGGAATAATCCACTGATAGAGTTGTGATCGTGTCCTCTTTGCAAAGTCAGTCGAGCGTGATTAGCCGTATGGTTAGCGACGGTGTGCGGGATGTGGGGATCGGTTTGTTGTCCGATATGCCAAGTTGTCAGATCATTGGACGAGGTACGGATATATATATATATATATATATATATATATATATATATATAATTGCTCTCAAGATGGGTTCCCCTCAGCTAGGGCTTAGTGTGCGGTCTCCGAAATTGGATCCAGTAAGCCCCCTTTTCATGGTAATCTTTCTTGGGAATTCAGTGTAAAAAATATATATAAAGGTTGTAAGAACCTTAACAATGGAACCATCAAGTTATCATCGTTAGTTGAAGTCGATTTCGACCGAAATTATCTCCATTGCCGTCTCATGCATCTGCAGAAAATTTTGTAGCCTTCTTATTGAGAGTGTTGTAGCTCAAATGGCATGAATGGTAGTTTGTTTGTTAGCTGAGGAAACGTTTGTGACCAATTTGCCTATTTCAGCGCACGAACCAATGACTACTGCCTTTCTACTTGGTTCGTCTGGATATTACTGACGAATCCCTTGTATGCGTAGATCCCACAGTTTAGCTTAGGTATCTGTTTGCAAAAAATGCACCGACCAACTGCGGTCACCATGTTCATCCTGAGGTTGTGGTACTATGGATACAAGCTGTAGGTTTAACGTCCTAGCTAGATCTCGATTGTCAAATCACATCATTGCGCTCTCACTCGACTGCTTGTTGAATGTTTACTCCACCGAATGTATAACTGGCTTTTTTTGGTTAACTGTAGCATAACAATACAGACGCGTGTGTGTGTGCTACAGTCTCAACTATCAATATAACAACTCTTTGGGGATGCAACTCGGCTCATTTACAAACCAAAAGGCTGTCCCTATGGCTACCGTCAATTCTGAACGTCGTGGATGTCTATTTTTCGTGGTATATTCGGCTTTTTTCAAATGCGGTAGTGGCTTGCTAGCACTATCATCTTCCCTTTGTGTGGAGCATGTTCAACCTACTCCATCGGAGACTCATATCACTGTATGGTATCTATTTCTGAAAGATTGTGCAAATTAACCAAAATAAGGGATTTTTGCTGAGCTTCTTCAGGTGGTTCTTGGTTTTATGTATTTATTGCCTCGTTTTGTGATATTTTGAAACTCTTCTTTTTTGTTGCAAAAAATATGAAAAACTTGCATGATGTTCAATTTATGGCCGAGTCATGTCAAAAGTGCGCTGCATGACTTCGCGGTTTCAACTACGATTAGTTTTTGCTCAGGCATGCAGTCCGGCTCAACCATTAAAACGCTCGACAAGATGCATTTTTTTCTAGGTGATTTAAGGTTAACCGCACTTATGCTCTAAGGCGCTGATAATCGATTCATGTCACACTTGTCCACAGATGGACAAGTATTTTCGACCAGCCTGAAAGACATAACAACCAGTCGAGGCGTCAGCAATTAATAAATGGATAAGTAGGATGGCTTGTTTTCTACTGTACAAAAACGAACTACGGTGCACAATCCTTATACTGGTCTCGAAAATGCAAGCGAATTCGGTTGTATTAGAGGACTGGTCATGATATGAGGTGACATAGCTATGTGGTCGTATTAGAGAGGGGATTTCTAGAGGGAGGCTCGTTCAATGAGAGGAGTGCCGCGATTTTTCCACTGACAAACAATCTCTACAAATCCAGTATGTGCTACGAAAATCAGCTGTCAAGGGTACTAATCATGGTACTTTCGTATATTTGAGAAATTAGCTGTTCCCTGCAAAACTCCGTGAACCGCTTTTCCCAGTGATCCATGTAACATTGGGCGATCTGAAGAAGCACCATCCTCACGAGAGATCCAAACCCTTCTTCGTTAATGTACTATCTTCGGAAATGGTTACGGTAACCAGTCAATCCTTGTCGCTGGCACCAAAACAGGACATCTCTGTTGTAAAATGGATTTGTCGAAACGTTCGAAGCCTAGGTTCGGCAACACTATTAGATCCATAGAAGTTCGAATTCCACGAAGCTGTTTCTGTAGTTATCGCTTTCTGTTGGAGCAGAGATTCATATGTAACTTAGCGGTTGGTTTTTCAGAGCCTGCTACCTCCTTCAGGTCGATTTGAACCTACGCAATACAGACAGATTCAATAGGCCTTCAGCGGAAACGATTGTCATTGAAGTTTATGGTAGTTTAGTCAGCGCGGTCATTGGTATATACGTGGTTTATTTATGTGTAGGCTGTCAGTTTCAGACACAGTCATTTAGGCAGCAGCTAACAAGCTGGTTACGCTTGTCAATCTGTTCTACAGAGACGAAATGTCACCCGCATATCTTCATCCTATCAACGAGTAATCACTAGCAAAACCAAACCTGAATGAGTGATTTTCTCTCGGCCACAACTATGGTCCAATGAGATTTGCCTCGGAGTTGATGCCTTTTGAGAGACCAACTCCAAACGCGAATCCCACTCCATCAAAGACCATGATGAAAACTAATTGTACCGGATTTCCGTATAATCTGGCTGGAACTATGTGACTTACTAACGATATTCAAGGCAAGTTTGTTTCTTAATTGGTTTGAGGCTCCAAACCATGGTTTTCTTCTTCAGGGCACTACTAAAGTGATCCCTGTCTAAAGAGATCACGTAAAAAAGGACCGAGAATGATCTTTCACGAGTGGAGAAAAACGTTTTGCAGGCTTCAACAGATAAACCAGCAGTAGTCGTTTTTGAGAGAGGGCTTGTTTAGAGCACCAGACTCCATGTTGCCATATTCAGTGCATTACATGGGAAGTAAATGCCGCCGCACCATCTTCCAACGATACAATGATATTCTGCTCGTTACATACTCCGATTCCAGAAAGTTTTTCTCCAAGGGTCCTAAAATACACCATTTGCGGCTAGATCTACCCACTTCTAGAGTCAGCATCCACAAGAGACCATCCTACAGAAGAGATATTTCTGGTAGTCCCTTTTTAGATTCATTTGTTTCACTAACGACCATCTCACGGGCCAATCAGATGTGGCCTCTCCCGGGAGGTAGGTTATAGCATTTCTCTCTCTAGAGAAACCACTTTTTTGGTCCCTCAAAGCAGATTTTATGCAACAGTCTGCTAAGTTCGATCACATACCCTGCTTCTCTTTGCACTTAAACCCGCGCGTTTGTGATAACGGGGAGAACCTGAACAAAAGCTATTCAAGATCTGACTCGAATTAACTTGGGTCTTGCGGTATATCATGAGACCGGCAGACAGCCAGACGTTATTGCCTGAATGATATCCAAACATGGGAAGTTCTTCTAATGGTGGGAACAGACCAAAAATGAATTAAACACGACCCTGATGTTCCAGTGAAATAATTTACAAGTGGATGAGTTTGCAGTGTCCGTTGAGGTGGCGTTTGCGGAACATTTACCCTTTCGATGCAACTGTTGATAACAATTGCCTTTGTTTTGGAAACCTCTGCAACAAAAGATAGAAAATATGGGTACAAGATCTACCATTTGAAACGACTGAAGGAGTAAACAACTAACGCTTAATCGTTCAGCGCGGAAGAAGAGGTACATGTATAAATGTAGCAAGGTACCAAAAAGATAGGTGGTTTTTCTTGGAGGAAACTATTCATGAGGTTTCTGAAAACTCTTCGACAGCCCACTACCGGATTCACCCTTATTGGGGTTTATCAGGTCGGCGAAGTTCCCGAGTTTCTGTCAATCTTATGTTATACTTGAACCCAAATTGTACGGATAACTCATCCCATCACAATATCTTCACGCATTCAACTGTTGCTAGCAAAGCAAACAGAGATGCTTCGTAGTTCTCGTTTAAAATCGATCGCAACTGACACGGTCGAAACTTGTTTATATTCGTGGATTTCTTGTACAGTTCATGAATTTGTTCTGCCAATAGTTACTGCTTATGCCTGCTTCTCACGACGTATAAACTACTACCGAATTCTCGTCTGCGGAACTGGGTATCTTATGAAACAGCAATAACCGATACGTAAACCTATCAAAGTATACATGTGTCCCCCCAAACAGCCGTTTCTTACACGGGTAAGAATGTGATTTCCACTTCGAGGAATTCGAAAACACTTTTCGATATATATATATATATATA
>SJOL01004338.1:1638272-1650973 GCA_004794785.1 Opisthorchis felineus | reverse complement strand
CCTTGAAAAAGATTGCCTACTGTGTTTTGACTTTAAGTTTTCCACACAGAAACAATCAATCTATAGATGACTTGCTGGGTGATGGTTATGGCTGTGGAATTTGGCTCTGAAGGAGCGGAACAATGGTTAGCCGTTTTGCAAGTGTTCTGTCAGGTAGAAAATACCAAAGATTCTGTCGTTTATTGGGAATAACATTTAGTAAACTTAAACAACACCTAATGGGCAAAAAGTGAGTCTGCACAACTGCGTTTTTTGGTGAAAAATAATCTTTGCACATAAGCACTCATATGCAAATTAAGCTGGTGTCAGTGAAGGACCGAATATCAGCTGTATGTTCTGTGTGTAGGATCTTTCGACTGAGTGTGCTCCACATAGTTCATACGTAATGTTTCACTTAGAACGAAATCCAATATATCGAAGCATTTTCCTTGAGATGACACAAGTCATAAGCCCAGCTTTTCTCAACACTGTGAGTGGTGTAACATCATCGGAAATAATATGCGTTTGGGCAGAACTAACAAAATGAACGCTATTTTGAAGTGTCAGAAAATTTCAGATCTATTCTATGGGCTACCCCTTCCCCCCGGCGATAGGCACATCCACACTATGAACCTATTTAGCGATCCTTGAGAGAATTCTGATGTCTTAACAGTAAACCTAAGTGCTCACTTCAGCAAGTTTCTTATTCGTGGTATTCTCAAGTCTCGGACAGCAAAACGAAGTTTAATGAGTCTTTGTGTTATGAACACACCCATGAGAACGCCATTCGGCATTTGAATGTGGTGGCATTTTAGACCCCTTCTGTCTTATATAAGTCACCATCACGGAGCAGCACGAAACTCGAACTGCTTGAGACCTTATTGGTGAAATGTCGAACAGAAGAATCTGTAGTAAATAATTGCCACTTCAAACGTTTCCCATGCACATTTGGCTAATTTTCGACCAGACGGTTTTCGGTTCAGGAGAATGAACGTTTGAGACTCAATAGGACTAACAAGGTCCCGATTTCGAAATTTGAATGGCAGAGACTACCTAACCATTTGTGCATACGGATTCCACATTAAGAATAAGTTTGCGACTATCAAACCATAAACGGTGGTGACAACCTACCCAGCATCGTTCTCTCAATTCCGCCGTTAGGTTGAGTCAAATAAAAACGTGGTTCGTTTTGTTGTTGACCGCAGTCGTCTGCTGATTATTGTATCTGCCTTCGCATTTATTAATGAAAACAAATGACACAATCAAGACTAGAGCTATGTTCACCTTACTGCTTGATGATCGCCACCGCGTGATTCTTGATCTCAAAAATTGCAGCTCTACTCGCCGGGCTTGGGTTTGGTTCCAGGCCTAAAGATCATAAGCCGGAAT
Source organism: Opisthorchis felineus (assembly GCA_004794785.1). Taxonomy (NCBI): domain Eukaryota; kingdom Metazoa; phylum Platyhelminthes; class Trematoda; order Opisthorchiida; family Opisthorchiidae; genus Opisthorchis; species Opisthorchis felineus. Next base: position 1,649,605 of record SJOL01004338.1, on the reverse strand, counting down.
ATTGTCCTCAAAGTATTCGTCCGTCACTCTCTTGCAGACAGTTTTACACTACAAGCAGCTTGACTGAGTTTCTTCTGAATGGATCTGAACCAATTGCAGTCCCCTGCAACTTTGAGAGAGGAAGACTGAAGGGCAAAAGAAGTGGCAATTTCAACAATAGGGATGTGCCCAGCCGATGTAAAAGGACCATTGACTCCGGATTACAGCAAACAGACGGCCAAAAGTCACAATAAACAATGCGATGTGTTATTCTGATGGAAGGCGTGCTACTCCCAAAAGTGGGACCTACCTTGGTAGAAGGAGGAAATCTCGCAGCTTCCCAACTTTTCAAAATGTGGATGACCTTTTTGCAGAGGTCTCGTTTGTTTACTTTTGACCCTGATCCCAGAAACCGAATGTGCTGCGCAGAAGTCCGCAAGCTGTCTGAACCTGTTATGGATATATTCGGTAGGAGTTATGGTTACTCATCGATCGTTAAAAACCAAGAAAACTTGACTTACTGCGTACATTTGTGACTTACAGATTTCTACTACGCTGCTTTGTATTACACTCAGCAGACTTCATGCATCTTCAAAGCGTGTGAATGGAACAACATTCCATGGTATAAGCCTGCCGTTTTTATCATCAAATCGTATGAACTCCGCATCTATCACGAATCCTCATATTTCGAAAGCTGTCAGCACCAAAGCATTTATTCGATTCAAAATTCATCAAGTATTTTCACCCAAAGATGTGAATGACAGACTAAGTACGCTGAATAATAATTATTTGTGTGCAATCTGACATTTCTCCTGGTTTGAAAAATATACCTTAAGTTGTCAGTGTCTAAAGACAGACCCCATGAATCCACACTAAACTGATTGATCCAGACATCTTGTTCCCAGACTGGGGCGCACACCGGAGGCTTTGTGATGTACTATCCTAAATTGGATGCCGCTGGTACCGGTCAGTTCTCCACCCACACGCCGAATTTCTGCACCTGCAAAGTTTGCGCCTCCCGATTTCAGTATTTCTGCGCCGTCAATTCAACTGTCGTATTTTCGCTAGTTGCCATCGTTTAACGTTCACACACTTGCATGCCACGCGTAATTTTGACTGCAAGAATTCAAATGCACTGAAGGAAAATTCGAGTCAAATAATTTATCCTGATCGACGCCCATCCCCGAGCACCAGACGACTGATCTGATGAGGATGAAACCCATGTTTCTTCTGAAGAGTGTATAATCCCAGGCAGCTTGTATCAGAAAGAATAAAACAGGCCTCAAGGGTAACAAGCAACAAAATCACACAGTGAAAGTTTAACTTGCTGGATCTCGATGCCAAAAATAATGAGAGGACTTATTTTTTGGTCTACTCGAATATTGCTTTGAGCTGTCCATGTACCAAAGAGGCTTGCGGACTAAAGTCATCGTTGGCTTTCCAGGTTATAACTTTGACAGCAAAGCGTTATTCTATTTGTTGATCAGATACAGATTTGTCAACTTAACAATTTCCACTTCCCTTGGAATTTAGGATAACTTAATCACAGGTAAAGTCAAGGAGAACGGCCCCTCGGCGGGAACGTTTAGTAGAATTTTTTCTGGTCGGGCGGAAATCCATCCTCAACTTCGTGCTTACGATGTCCAAGTGGTATGGCAATTAATCAGGTTTATCCTACAGGCCACTTTAGGAGTAGACTGAAAGAATGAAGCATACACATTTGGCAAGCTCGATTCTTGTTTTTTCCCTATTCAAATTGGTGGGACTGTACCAACTGCCGGGAGTAAGATCACCTGAAGTCAAAACTGCGACGCAGTAACGTTAATTTTAGGTTGAATCATGGTTCCATCGCTCTGCCTACCTTCTGCTGATCTTGATACAATGTCAAGTGTCACTGGGACAACTGCAGCTCCAATGAGCTCCCTTCATTTATTCATTTTGGCCGAACAACTATTACAGGATGCTAATTAGCATACAGTGTATGGTATCAAACAGCGGTTTTGGTGGGTTTCGTTGGTAGCAGAATGAAAGCCATCCAGCAAAAAATCAATGGGATTCTATAGGTGCGAATTCTCGCACTCACCTTGTCCTAACAAACCAACTCAGAGAGTCAAGCATTACATGCATGTTGTGGAAAATTTAGAAACGACCGAAAAAGAAAATAAGACACTTTGGTAGCACTAAGGAGTATGTCTGCTTTACCAAGACTGAAAAAAGATTTTTTTAACTGTCGGACCATATTAAAAACCTGCTGTTCTTTGAGGTGTTTAGTGACGGAAAACATCAACAGTTTTGTCTTCCTCCATTATTTCAATGCAGAAGTTTCAGATTCGTCGAGAGGCTTGTTCAGTTGTCTGATTGGTTGTTTAGTTCTCACCAAAACGGGCCCTAACCACGAACAATCACCAAGTGGTATTTCACTTTACTGATAGACAAATGCTGAACTACTAAATCCGGGGCCGATTTCAGCTGTCTTATCGCTGGCTACGGTATACTTTTGAAAAATTCACGAAAAACAATTTGAACCCAATTGTGAAAATAAGAAAAAAACTGTTCTTGTTGTTTCTTTAAACAATGCAGTCTGCCTATTCGCTGCTCATTGTATAGGTCACTGTGACCTAATACTCCACCTTCTGAAGCGTCGTAATCAACAATGAGTCCATGTTTGATCACATGGAAGTCACGGAAATAGAACAAGTGGTGAATTCCTATTGGACAGTCAACAATATGGGATATGTCCTATGTGTACAAAAGTTGTACCGAGTGATTGTGGAGCGATGTGATTTGGAGGTGAAATTTTTACACTTGATGCTTACACACAATTGGTTTTACTGCGTCTTCTAGATGAACATTCCAGACCTGCTTTCTGCTTATTCCATTAGCTAGATTTCCCAGTTGATGACCTTCCTTTGTCCCACTCTGGTACTTGAGTTCATGCTTCGAATTAGAGCCGACGTTATATAATATACTGCCAGCATCAAGATTGCAATTCATTTTTCATGACTGGTGCCGCAGATGGCATGCCAGCGTTTATCCACTGCGCTAAAAAGAATCGCCGCTCCGTCGCGATCAAGCAACTCTGTATTTTTTGCGACAAGACAAAGCCGATATACGTGTAAGTTTGTAAACCATGAGTGGTGAAGCTGTCTACGCTGCTGCCGGCCACACGTTGGGGTCACTAGAGAACCAAAAAAAACATGGAACATGCTTGTTGATGTCACTTTTAGTGACCCAAATAATGTTTTCCATTTTTATCGTCTGCTGTTTGCATGATCCTTTCAGAATAACGGAGGGAGCCACGGAGGTGGTGGGATCACTTTTCTTCAGAATATGGCGGACCAATGCTATGTTACTTCAAACAGTCAGAGATTTTAGCGTCATTGATATGCTGAGAATAGAAGTAGACCTTTTTTCCAATGTAATTTACAGAAATCGGGATCGCATGTTTTTGAGTAACGAGGCGTTGAGGTTCATTGAATCTCGTGTACATTTTTAGGTAACACCTATGCTAATGCATTCAACCTGTTCTGGAATACAATTTATACGTCAAACCTTTAAATGGTTCACATTAACCCGAAAGTCAGTTACTTGTTAAACACAATATTTCGGATGTCTTTGAACGACATTAGGAGAGAAAATAGGACATTCTTTTCTGTTTACTGTGATGAGACATCAGCACTTGAAAAATGAGATCAAAGTCATAGTTACATAGTTTCAAGACCATCATCTCATTTGAGGGTTACTTACAGCTTTTTATTGAATGCAGATTTAGGCCAAAAATTTGAACATGGATGGATGGTGTTGTCTTAAAGTTGCTGCTTATAGCATCCACATATGGTAGGGACCACGATTTCTTGGATGTCCTACCATAAGGCACTTTCCGTTTTCCTGATATCAAATAACGTTTGAACATACGAAACATGAGTTTTGCAACGTCAGCATTGTATTTTTAGTTCACAATAATGGAGATTTTTCCCCACAGGTGTCCTCCACTTGGGGGTAGTTTTGCACCGTAAATAACACACGAAATGAGTTTCCCGGGTTGCCTATGTTTTGGGCGTAACCGTCTTTGACTGTCGTTCAGGTTTCCCTTAAACGAGACAGTTGGTGTATCCTTCGGAACACTGGGACGAGTACCCTGTAAAGTGTTTTCCCCGTTTCTATGGTGGAATCAGAGGGCACACTGGTTAGGAAAGACCACTGTCGACAACTTATCAGCTCTTTCTCAATGTTTGTAAAGTGGTTGACAATCAGTTGCAAATACCATTCGGATTTAATTGTATCGGCATGTTCGGTGTGTTTTCAAATCAGATCAAGGACTGCTTTATACACCTTTAAACAGTACGGAAAATGAAGGAGCTGCTGTTTGTCGAAAAGGAAGTGGATCAAAGCGGAATAAGGATATAACTTTATTGAAGTTACAGTCTTTGAGGTCAACGAGAATGGGTTCCCGATTCACTAAATTCCGGAAATATTCTGCTGCTGAACATCGACGTACATGCGAACAAAAATCTGAGCTTTGGAAGAATGTGCAGTTGCTCTGAACAGAGCGGTAAGCAGACGATGGGCAGTGTCAGTTAACACCCTCGTGGAGGACCTTTCACCTATATCAAACGATGAACCTCATTGTATTTGAATCCCCATATGTTTGGAACGTAGTCTTTTGCTTTGAGGCCGGGGAAACCCATGGAACACTACAGCCAGCGAGACAGGATGCAAGCGATGACAAAGTCTTAGGTGACCTTGAGAACGGAAACACCGGTAAGTTTCCGTGGATACGATTTTAGCTTGCTTGAAAAGACCGTGAGAGTTTCTGTATAACGGTAATACCAAGATATTTAACGGAAAATGATTTAAATTTCGTTTGGTTTTTGGCAGAGAAGCTGGGGATATCCCTTACAAGGAACTCGTACAGTGAAGCGGTCTGAAGGCTAAATCGGAGTTCAATACATTTAGGTATACTCAAATGAGCAGAAGTCTCAGCAGTTTAGACAGACTTTTCTTAGTCGTCTCCCCTCGAAGTTGTTTTCATCCGCTGGAGAAGCAACGACTCAATAACTTTGAAGAGAGCAGAATTACAGTCGATTGGGAGATGTTCATGGGTACCAGCGTTGTGCGACCTGGTTTCCAACCACCGGGATCCTTTTCGAAGACGGACAAAGTAGACAGATTAGCACTCGGATAAGACAGTTGTTCTGCACATTCGTTCAGTAGTGTGAATGACTGGGACCTTGGATAAATAGTTCATTTGGTTCAACTCTGAAAAGTAGTTGGCATGTTTCTTTAGGTGAACCAAAATGCTGAAGAAGATTGGTTTGGTGATGAAACGGCCATCATGATAACTGGACTGCTAATTGCTGCTAACTGAATTATTCAATATCTAGATTATTTTTTTGACGGTTTCCCTACATTTGCGTCATAAATCCCCATGTTTCAAGGCGGGTCTTAATACCAAGCAGGGGTTCGAAGTATAGTCACTTGAAATGTGTGTTTTCAGTTTTCATTTCACCTGCGAGACGTTTTTATCTACTTCGTCTAGCTATTTCGTGCGCCTCTTTTGGCCCCGCTTGAGATTCACGGAAGCCATGGAAGCCATGCGGCTTCCAGAGGGCAACGTGTCTTGAAGCAGACTTGTCAAACTGGGTGCTAAAGATTGATCCTAGTTTGATTCCAGGGTTGTTTCATAGACTGACTGATTTTGACTGACTTCATAACACGTTACACCCAAGATTCGCTGTTTTTAGAGGATATATCGAGGATATATCTAGTTTCATAGGTATTCACTATATTGCCGACATGTGTTGTGTCAGAAAGACTTGTCATCGTACCTTAGCTAATTTGGTCCTCGTTCCAGCTAGCACAATTAAGGACTGTTCACAGGGTTGACTTCTTTTTAGAGGGATCTGTATTTGGGAGCGTGGATTACAGAATTCCGGGAAAGTATATAATCATGTGTGCTTTTTCGGAACTGCTCCAGCTTTATTGTTTACACAACAAACACAAAATAATGGGCTTAATGGCATGGTGAATGAGGAGCTACGCTGGTAGCTTGAGAGTGCTAGACGCCTCATTCAACAACATTTTTTGATTCGAAAAATGAAAATAGACTACAGGTGGGTGACCTTGCCATTGATACGTAATAACCATTATGCCCGGAAATTCTGAGCGGTGATTTTCAGAAATATGATTCTAGACCACCCGTTTTATATCGACACCAATTTCTCAAGACCAGTATAATTCCAGTTTTTCTAGGAGCTACAGAATATCCTTTCGACCCAACGACCACAACTGTTTCAATAAGCTTATCGACGGGCTTTATATAGCGGAAGCTCGCTTTCACCATTACACTATGAAGACAGTCGCTATCCATTACATTGAATGACTCGCGGGGGAGCACAAAATATGTTCGCTGCAACGGAATTTCGCCGCTGTGACTTTATGCTATGTTCGTGACATTGATAATTGAAACTGACTTGCTGAGGTCAACCTCCTCAGTTAGCTAGGCAACTTACCGTTGGCGAATACTACGGCCAAATTGATTCAATGTGAATAATGTAGCAACCAGCGGGTGACTCCGATGACAAACATCGTTATTCTTGAGCAGTATAGTTAAGTTACGCAAACTGACGATTTCGAAAAAGGATGTGATAACAGACAACCTTAGATGTTGACACCTTGGGCGGGACTTTCATGATTAGTTCACCAGAAACCGGTTTCGCCATGTAACCTTGCACTGTATGATTGCCTAACAGGTGATCTGCACTCCATTCGGTCAACTAGAGACATACAACCGGTTTATTTCTCGACAAAATCTTGGCCCTTATTTTATTTCTTTTGGTTCACCAGAGATCAAAACCGAAACTCAGAAACTATGGGACTTTGTTCGAAAGTCTGTCACAACAAATCATGCCTGGATTTGGTTACACGAAGGGTGGCTGAAGCTAACACGAGGATGAATACTATTCAACAGGTCAAGTTTATCACTGGAAGTGAAAGTGAGGCGATTCAGTGGATTATACTATGGACCTTAAATTTTAGCGCTCACCAATTGCAACCGTTATCAGGTACCGTCCAATTGTGAGTTTGTATGCTTGCACACGTATGTACACAGCCGTACACTGTGTTAATTTAGCATGTAACGACTCTCATCTTTACAGTAAACAATGTGACAACAACCAGCATTGAAACATCCAGGCAGAATCATTTGTGTGAAACTGGATCAGTATATATGGCTGCGTATAAACAACCAGTGGAATAGTGCAGCCGAACTGGGTGTTGACCGTCAAGCGGAACGATCTCGTTTAGGATGCAGCAGTCAGTTTGGTGGGCTGTGACTGCACTACTATTTCTACACCTGAGTTCTGTTAGCTCCCATCAAAGTCCAAAAGGAGGAGAGCATGAAGACCATCATTCAGCTCACAGTGGTGGGAGTTCACTCTGTTGTTCAGGACGGCATCAGCCAGGTGAACCTAACGGACACGGAGGAGGCACCGTATTGAAACCCGCGCATCATAACGGCCATCATGAGTGTAGCCACAACAAAACAACCGAACTCAACGTAAGTGCATCATTGTCACAATGTTTATTACAATGTTTAAGTTATTTCTTTGAAGCACTATTCATAAAAATGATGGTAGTGTCAGGAGATTCGGTAACCTCCGTTTGAGATTTTGTCCCGTAAATTAAGCCAGCCTATGCTGAAAAGCCTAAAAGCATTCTACAACAGTTTCATCTTTATTAAGAATAATCAACAATGCGCCTCTCACGAGACTCCTCGGAGTTTATGACCAGCGACCTCCCAGCTAGTAGTCAGAACACAACCGTTCGGCCACAAGCGGATGAGCAGCATTGTGAGTAACTTCTGGTTAGACGGGATATAAGACAGGGTCATAAAATATATTCTCAACAGTAGTCAATTCTAATGGAGGAGTTCTAATTATACCTTGCCAAGTCACTATACCCGATGACAAGGTTTTATCACCGCACAGAATACTTTGGACTGCTTGGATGACTAAAATAGCCAAAGAGGTCTGCATACCGCTTCCAACTTCTGAAATTTCTTCCCAGGCGCTGAATCAAATAATTACCGAGGACAGACAGCAGCAAAATTACATGATCAACCTCATTTTATTCTTAGATGGTCCGCTGACTTACCGAATACTATTATTTTTCGTACCTAGTGTAAATTTTCCGTAAATTTTTACGGAAAATTTATTAAAAGTCGAAAATTTCATCTAACGATTATGCCTCAGCTAGGTATATCTCGTACCCAAGTCGTGGCTCCTCATAAGTGACTTTTTTTTGACACAGTACTACTTATAGGATTGGGGTACACCGTTCGATGACCCACTCCTGGTTTCGTCTTTCCTAGTGCTCTTAGTCCGTGAGTTAATATAGGTCTCATCTCCTAATTTAACACCAAGTTGTATGTAACTGCAGTAACACGCTCATTTGAAAACTGACTTGTGCTTAACGGGAGGCACAGACGACTATCAGCTGAATCTCGCTTGCCATAATGTTCAACTAATTTTCGTATTTCTCACGGTCAGTATGGCAGCTAACGGTCACGCATTTTGGCAAATAGTACTGATAACCGTTATTATACGTCTTCATCTAACCCATACATTACCTATGTGTTGATGTGAGTTTTTTCATAGATTTCATTCAAAAAGGCTGAAATATATAATTTTTTGGTTCCACTGCACTGATTTTACTATCAGAGACCAACCACCCAAACCGTTGTTTGCTTTTATGGAAAAAATATTTCTAGCCTCTTCAAATTTCCCCAGAAGTTGGCTACACATTTAGACTTTTGAAGTTTATTTAAATCCCCGTCATTAAAATTTCGTTCACTGAAAGGCCAGGATTTTAGCTTCTTGTTTGTGCGCCATACTGTCCGTGGGATGAATGTGACCCTCTTTTTCAAGTTGTGCCTCAATGACATAGGCACCAACCAAATGTCTGGCTAGTGTGCACCATGGCAGTGCGAGCTTTTGGAACTGGTAGAAGGTAATACAAAGGCTCCAGTTAAGTTAATCGCCTACGAAACGTTTCGGCACGAGAGGCATGTTTTTGACAGTGGAAGAATCGGAAGTCAAGTACGGTTAGGAGAACGGGCTGCGTTAGTTGACACAAAATGAATTCACATCACCTTTTATCATCCTGAACCAGGCTCTCAAAGTTCATATATGATAGGGAACATTACATAAGCTAATTCTAATGTTCTTTCAATTTCCTGGTAATGTTCCCCAGGAAGTACAACCTCTCTATAAGGACTACCCCCCACGAAAACCATCGCATCTCGATCATTGAGAGTGGGCCTAAGCTTGGTTTGTTCTGAAGGACCACAATCTCCTTTTAGAGCACGAATGTTAGGATCGATGGATTGGACCATGATTGAATTGAATCATGCTACATGCGGCATAACACCAACTTGTATTATGTCTTTCCTTCTTGTTCTCATTTTCCTTTTTTGTTTCTTATCCAGTTGAAAACACACCGCCAGACTCATGAATCTGAATTCAGAGTGCAGTAAGTGTCCATGTGCGAAACCAGTCAGAATGTAAGATCGAACAGCAATCTCAATGCAGTGTCACCCCTCAATAGAGTGCCTTTAATGAGTGTTCTTCCGAAAATTAGTCAAAATGCCTCGGTGTCACGAGAGATGAACTACCATCAGGTATTTCTAGGAAGAGAGTAGCCTGTGCATCTAGGGTGAAAAATATCTTCTTGTGCGTATGCTATTCCACACACAAAGCTACAGTATCTCTGATCGACTGGAGCGACGGTAACGGCGATGTGTTCGAATAACTTTGATCTGCACAATAATGAGGCTGATGATCTCAATGAAATAACGCAAGAGCACAACTTATCATAGGGTTTTCAGAGTCCACGTGCTGGTTATAAGAATCATTCAACCCATGGGAGTGATGGTACAGGTCGCTTGTACATACACATGCATCAAGCTATGATGAAAATTATCTTCGTTGATGAAATACAGCATGATACGTACATAGCTAATTACCGAAAGTCCGAAGTGAGTCCCGCTGGTCGAACCATTTTGCTCAAGCAGCTTTGAAACGCGTTTTCAATCAGCATTGTGCGAGGCAGCTCTAGAAAGTTTGGCTTTACCAGAGGTTATGGCTCATAGTAAGTACAATCTTACAGGTGTCTGTTATTCTGTGCCTCGTTTCAGATAATGAATTATGAATCGTGGACAAAATCCAAAGAAGTTGGATTTTGAGAAGTGGAGAAGTCATAAAGTCTTGTCAACAAAGCCTTCCTGATCAGTGACAGTGTCTCTTACGTAGTTGTTGATGGTGATCTTAGTCAACCTCCATTGTAGAAATCATAACATTGACAACACTTCTTCAGTTCCAATCAAGCTGTCACCGATCACCCGTAGATAGGCTGTCGACTGCCAAAGGAAGTGAGCTGTAAAGGGATTCGAACCAAAATTTCACAGTGTAATTCAATTAAAGAACTGCTGCGAAATACTCGCACCACATAACACACCAAAGTGAGTTAAGCACTTGACGAAACTCGTCGTTCTTCAACGGGGCACTTTACGTCACTTTATCCTCATTCTACCCAAATGAAACTTGGCAAGAGAACAAACATACAGTTTGATGAGAATTTCGCCAAAATATAATGTCAAGCTTGAAGGCCATATCCTCTAATCCTTCATTCAATAGTGCTGGTGGAGTTCAGATACCAAAAGAAATCTTGGCTGGCGTCGCGGTAGAAGTGGGCTTGAGTTCAAACGGCATTTTTGCGTCATTCGGTGACGCATTAACGTAGTGAAACCTATGCGGTATAACGGTGGTTTTACCCCTTGGACAATATTCACGCGCTCCAAAGAGTAAAGCACGTACAGAACAAGGAAGAGTGTGTTTGGGAAATACTTGTGTACGCTGTTCGTCCGAAGAAACATTGAACCCTCGGTGGCAAAACGCAATCATAACAAACACACCCTACGCCGATATTGTACATTACGTGGAAATGCTTTATTCAGCCTTTCAAGTGTTTCAGGCTTTCCGGACTGCGCTAGATGAATGGGAAACCTGAGTCGAGCGATGTGCAAAGGAAATGGAGATTTTCTGAAGATGTTAACATTTTATTCATCCGAACCGCTTAGTATTTCTCATCTTTTGGGTTTGGCAAGGATTAGCAGCGTCCTTTTGGGAATAGCTGTCGGATAGTAGATGCGGTTGTTTTTTAACTGACCTCTACTGGAGTCAGTTATACACTTTTAGACCAAGATCTTGGTTTCGAAAATAAGAACATCTATCACCACAATCCTAATTCCAACGCAATTTGTGTTTGTGTGTGGTATCTCTGCGTATGACCAACCA
>SJOL01004338.1:1546385-1623481 GCA_004794785.1 Opisthorchis felineus | reverse complement strand
GGTCGCTGGGCCGTGTTAGCCTTAGCTATATCCCTCCGCTCATGCCTCGTTTACTTGAAATTCCCATTAAAACACTCTTTTCCAGGACTTGTGTAATTTTTCTTCAACCCACAGTTTACTTGGTACATATTAAACTGGTGCACACTGCTAGTTGTTTAGCCTTTCAGAATATAGCCGGCTTTTACACTACCCTCCTGATCTCGGAACAGTAGCCATGATTATTCGGACTTAAGTTGACATATTTGGGTGCCCCAGTGAGTGCTCACCACAACAGCGTCTCAGCATTGACTGTTACTTTTGGAAAGCTGTTACTGAGTGGTTGAAAATGATGCACGGTCTGTTTCAAATTCTCCATTGGATATCACCCCCATTCAGCGCCCAAACCTTTGGCAACCCATTGTTTTACAGCTTCTGAATAGCACAATTTTTAGGGCTTATGAACTTGACACTTTTTCGGTATATCAAACTATTTTTGAAGTGGTTTCATCCGAATTTTGTCGCCCCGGCAAAATTTGGAAAGAATTTGTAGAGCTTCTGAACCTTGATTCGGACTCTCCCTACTGAAAAATTAATGATCTCATGCTTGCAGTTTAGGATTGTCGTTTGACGGACAATTTCGTGCCCAAAACACAATTTGGCATCTTTTTAAAGAAAACAATCCGCGATGACACGCAGGTCCACGCGGAAATTTTCAAAATTTCCTCTGTCAAGTGTTGCTGGATGATAAAGACGTATATCTGACCCTCTTCACCTCAATTTTACATCAGCCAGTGTTTTAATCGTTCTAAGCATTCGAGAAGTTTACATTAATAGCGATTTTCAACAAGAATGAAATAGCTGTACAATAATTCTAGGCTTTCCCGCGTAGATTGAGTTCACTTGCAGGAAGAGATCACAATTGAAAATACAAAATCCCCTCAAACTTATGCGGTTGTTAAAAACTACGAAATCGATTCTGAGTAGAGTCCCCGCGGAGAGAACCATTTTGGCCGGTTTTGTGGAGCGGATTCATTCCACTGTCTGAACAAAGCAGATTTTTTGTTGGATTAGGTCCTTCTGGATTCAGGGTAATTTTGCTGATGAGGTCCATTTGCACTCAATAAAATATATTACATCTATGTTGCACCGAAACAGGCAAGACGTATGCTATCCAAGTTATGCCTGATTACCAAAAACATGTCTTAACGCTGCACCTAAGATTTTTTACATGTACCTCACTATTATCCCACCAGGATAAGTGAACAAATGTTTGTATTTTGGAGTTAATATAGTTTCGTTTGAGTTCCCTCGGGAATTTCTGAGATGGTTATCTCACTTTTCTGTCTAATCAGAACAAGATGATAAACTTCGGTTTCCTGGATGGTAGTGCTCTTCGATTCAAACCAGACAAGATGCTCGTCTTCAACGACGATCGATATGAACCGTGGTCAAACTGGAGTGAGTGTATAAAAAAGGACTGCATCGAAGTGCGTTTTCGTAAGTGCAAGGACGATTCGTGGACCCAGCCATCTCCAAACAAGATTCATACCACCAAATGCTTGAGCAAGTACTTTGCTGAAAAACGAGCATGTCAGAACACGACGGTTTGTAATTCACACGGTGAGTACAAAGCTGCTTCAATGCGCGTCAACAGGGCTTCTCAGAATTTATCTTTCTACTGCTTCGTTTTCGAATTTTTCACACCACAGACTTCCGGGGCATCCTTTTCCCCAAGGACTATTTCCTGCGTTACACAAATGACCGGATGACGGCTAAAATGATAGACTGGGAGATAGATGGAATAATCGACAGTCACATACTTTGTAGAATAAAGATAAGCTACAGTTGAAGTCACTAATGGTGCATTTAGGTCATCTTCTTCATGATGCAACCTCTCAACAAACAACCCCCTCTCTGGAGGAACCGTCTTTGACGAAAGCTAAAAGCTGTAATAAAGGTTACAGTCTAGCAGGCAAAACAACTCACTGAATTAGACAAAAGGTCTATTACAAGGAGTGCTTAACCCCAGTATAAAAGCCCCTTCAGTGGTATCCAAAAGAGTCATATCCTTCGTGGTAATTAGATGAGAGACTAACAAGTCTGACCTACAACTGCCTAAACAAACTGCTAGGGACCAACACAGTGAAGTGGAAATATGCTACAAGTGCGGAATCATTATGCCGGTTATTGCGTACCGAGGAAGGGATCACACTAGATAAACCTGTTATGGCTGGCTACTTCCGGTTGCATATTTAATCATCATGGCATGAACAACAAAGGTCTTCTGGGCTAAATGTGTAGAATCACGGGGGACCCGTTTGGTTGCGATTGGTTGAATGAGTGGTTGGTGTATCTTTTTGCTTGGCGCAGTGGGGGGCTGAAAATGATTCATCAACTTGGCCTCTGTAGAGCGTACATTCGGGGAAATAGTAAGCTTGGTTAGGTGCGCAGCGCAGCTTTCACACGCAACTTTCCCATGCGTCCCATGTAATTCACACTGTCTCAACACTGCTTGATTGTATGTTGGAGCCAAGCGTACCTTAGAGTTTTGGTTCACCTGATGAAAATTCCGATCCTCACCTGGTGTCCGTAATGTTTGCGTTCAAATGTGTTTTAACCAGCAGACCACCGATTAGCTTGATGTGTACACGGCTTTGATACGTTTCCTCGAATGGTATGAAGCCAGCATTGCATATGTTGAATACATGACCTATTTGCTTACTAGCTGGTGTGAACGGGTGAGTAAGCGCAGATTCGAATGGATCTCTTGTTGTTTATGTTCTGCATCTGCATATGCAGTGCGAAAACTGCTTTTGGGTTTAGTTGGACAAATGTTCGAAATATCGAGGTATTTTTCCTTTGTAAGCTTTAATACTTATAAGATTAGTGTCAGCTGTTATTGGGGACGTAGGGAAAGTAATTTTCTAGTAAGAACGCGTTGGAAGGTTGCGCAGTAGCATGCCATGAGCTGTCACGCACTGTTAGAAATGTGGCACTTCTTGGAATCTCCACGAAGCATATACTGTCCTCCAGTAAGCAATGGAACAAGCGATCCCGTGCTGAAGGATTCTACTGTGTTGCTTTCCAGCTAGTTATCTGTAGGCATGATATCACTGCCGTCATGTCGCACTTTCCGTGTTAACAAATACGAACAAAGCGCTTGCAGCAATCAAGGAATCTGAAATCACGAAACGTCAAGATTTTTCCAGCCTTTCATTGAGTCCATCCTCCTTCGGGTTTGGACAAGGCCCCAACTGGAGCGTTATCGCCCACGCGTGGATCACTGACTAGGACTGATTCAACTTTCTTAAATAGCACACGCATGATCGTAATACAGATGAGGTCGTCCCCGAGGAAGAGCACTAGACAAAGGAATTTTGTATCCAGAAAGCGCGGTGAACTTGTACTCAACAGACTGCTTTATTGAAGAGGGGTAGGTTTCGGTTAGATCCATAACTGCGTCCCCTGTTGACTACAAGCTAATGTGTGGCCCTCTCGAATGCAAGTCTTTTACAAGCTTCGTTTCCGTATCGGTATCCCTCGCGAGAGATTACTGCATTGTGGTAATCAATTACATTGAAGCAAGAGAAGGTGTGAACAAGCTAGTAATGAATCTGCGTTGGCTGTAACAGCGTCAGATACTCAGCCTTAAAGAGTAACCGCGATGTTATGTTTGTAGTGTTACTGGGATCTATCAGCGGGGGTAGCTTCGTTTTGAATAAATCAGTTCGAGAGGACGTCGAGGGGTATATATGACCAAGTCGTTTCGAATAAATGTTTTTAAACAAGCTAGTCACCTAAAAGGTACATATTTCAGTGGTATGACACTGTCTATAAGGGTGATGAACATTTCTTTGTGACTCATAAACAGGACGGTTAGCTCATTCTTGTGCTAAGACCGTCTTAAATCACAAAGGAGTACTTAATCGACCTGTATATATTTCTGTTTCCTAAGTTCTTGAACCGGAAAGCAGAATTTACTAGTATACCAAAAGTTAGACTAGGCTGTTTTACAGCCTCCCCTTATACGGGTGCATATACCTCTCTCTGACCAAAAAATCAAGGATCCACCTTTCCTTTCTTAAGTTTATGGAAACCAGAAGAAAGGCAGACGTATTGTACCAACCAGCTCCATGTTACTGAACCTCCCTTAGAGGCTAAAACCTACCGAAGACTTCAGGAGGTTATAATTCTGGTGACAAATCGGTAGCAGCAAGAGAAGCAAGGTTATGTGATAGAGATGTATAGAATATCTAAGATCTTGCTCTGTTAGATTAGATTGCTAATTCCTGCCTGGGCAGCTCATCCACCATCGATCTTCATCTTGCACTGAGTATTCAAGTTTGGATCTTAGTGCGTGTCAGCGTGGACAAAGAAGTGTGCCGATCCGAAAAATGCTGTATGCTAGTTGGGAGAACCAGAGATCTAAACTTCTGACTCACACACTCTTGTCACAAAATATGAAGACGACACAAAGGATTGAGAAGAATTTTGTACAGTGCTTATAGCACTGTATACTGCCAAACAGTGGATTCGGGCAGTAAGTAACAGCCTTGGCGGTCTGCTACACTAGACAAAGCGAGACCTATAGAAAAACCCACTTAGTGAAACGTCGAGTGATGCCAGGGATATGACTTGTGTCAAAAGCTTAGTGAAACGTTCCTTTCTGAAGTCGTGAGAGAAAGCCACCGTAAATTAGGCGACTCTTCACCGAAAATCCCGACAGCTCGGAACTGTGAAATAAACCGATGAAAAAGGCATCCACACCCAAGTTTTCGGGTTTCGACTTCAGTTGCAAAACAATCCTATTTTGCAATCACCACAACTGTGTGCAGTTTTTAAAGTAACGCTGTGCCTTTTCGATATGTTTATAAGCACTCGGTAGTCTTAAGTTAAACTCTGCCTGTTGCTCGGTGACACACGATTTAGCTAATCAGTATATGGAAAAATATCAAATGTATTGATACTTTGTTTTTTAGGTTATTTTTAGACGATATAATGTAATAATATAATAATAAAGCACTAATAATATAATGATAACATGATATAATGTCTAGAACAATGAAACCGCTGAAAACCACTGCTATTGTCTCTTAGCTATACTTGTTCTCAGAAGCAAGGATGGTGGTTTTGAATTAGTGAAACATTCGGTCGAACTGCCGTCAGAAAAAAATCATAAACAGGCGGCGGCCCAATATATCAACACTTTTGGCGCCGTCGTTGCATGACAGATGAGTGGACCTGGTCGTATGCAATATTCCAACTTAATGCACACATCAGTGGGTCACTAACTGCGACGAACATCTTTGGTTACCTTATTCACGCATAGACAAGAATGTTGTCCACTGTGATATTAAAGCGTACGTGAAACCCCACACAACGTGACGGTCTGCTCGACGCTCTATCGAGATCATGGTCCCGAACAAGGAGACGTTCGTTTGCACGTGTGTTGTGCGCGTCCGCGCTTCTTCTACTTGCCGTGCAATTAGATGGTTCGTAAACAGTTTACATAATGTACAGTGCACTAGGAATGAAGCAGCTATTACACGAAGTTTCTTAACCCATGGAGCCTACTTCCTGTGTTCAACACACGAACTAGATTCACTTAAGGCCATGTGATACTACGGATGTGCAAATGAACTCGTGGCTGGCCAGTCGAGATCGGTGGTACTAAGTAAAAAGCTGTTCAGTGGGATGTTTAGCTTGATGCTATCACAGGTCAAGGTATCTGTCCAATGGGAACATCAATAAAGCTGTAATTTTTGGTTATGTAACGACAGTCTTCAAACTTTAACAGATTATGGTAGTCTTATTGATTCAGACTGTATTTTTTGCCGCTTTTATAATAAAATAACTACAGTATCATAGAATATTGCAGCCAGCAAGTAACAAAAAACTTGAGATGTTACTCAGATAGCAAAGCCTCATATATTCAGCATTAGCTTATATGGTTGATCTGCTAACAATATAAACTAGTTTTGTGATTTTTCTATCTATATCGTTTTTTTCTATACCTCTTCAATAGTGATACCGGAAAAACTGAGCGAAACCTGCGGGATCAGACCAAACATCCCAAGTATTGTTGCTAAGATAGTTGGTGGCGAGGTCGCTACTCCTCATTCGTGGCCATGGGCGGTAAGTCGTTGGTGTGTGATGAAGGAATTTGTAAGATGCAAACCGGACCTTAATATGCTGACTGACGACAGTGTCAGGCCATTCCGAACTGCTGTCCGATTTAAAACTTTGAGCAGTAAACATGATTGTTTTAGTCCTTGCTCCGGGTGTGATTAGACGATGACTCGATCTTGACACATGGCTCAAGATATAACCTTGCAGTTCCTACTGCCATCTATGCCAGGTTACTTTTTAAGTGAAGCGTTTACCCTCACTGAAATGGACTCGGTAGAAGAGAAGATAAAAAGCATTGTTCAGTACGTTGTATCTGACATACATACTTTAGTTTAATTTGATTAATTCCTGTATGAGGATAAGCCTGTTTATTTGATGTTTTGACCCACAGCTGCCCATGTGCGACGGCCTGTGGTAAGGCTCTTGCATGAATTCCTCCAGTGTTACTGAAATGTCAGTGTATATCCAAAGAAACGTTCCTTATGCTGGCTAGAGCAGTTTAGAACACAACCAGGTGTGGGACAGTCGTTTCTGATGCACTACCCATTCCCATTATATTCTGGTGTTCGAATTTCACCGAGGGACCAGTAGGCCTGTTAATTCTCTAAACATTTGCACACGGGCAAAGTTGAGACTGCCGTTCAAAAGGCCGATCAATTCTACAGAGTTGATCCAGTGAGTGACATGCTGGTGTCTACAAAAGTGACTGTAAACAGAAACGGTCACAGCCGATAAGTACGGATGCGGTGTATTTGTCGTGCACGGCTCGAGAGTGTTGTATCAAATGTGAATGCTATGAGCAGGAAATTTGGAACTTCGTTCTCATAGATGATTGAAACGATCCAGAACAACTGTTTGGCTTGTCATTGGACGCTTACTGTGAGTGATAAAGATGAGTTAGTTCAAGGGCGATGGAAATGAAGGCAACTAACTTCGAGCTAATTGTACGACTGTTTGTTCTTTCTATTAGTATTTTTATTGACCCCTGCAGACTGATTTTCTGAAACTAGTCACACTGACTGGTCAGTCCGCTGTGTGTATAAATCTGCCCCTCATAACCTAGCAAATGACCCGTTTATTTCTGTGGTTTCCTGTCACATGACTGAGAACATTTTAGAATACAAACTCCTTATGACGGTCACTGATTGTCTGTGTAAGTTGAGCTTGACGAGCGCATTGTTCTTGTATTGTGAGCAGATTTCCTGTTATATTTAATTGAAGAGAGCACGCAACATGAATTTCACACGCATATTTACCAGTCGACTCCTCTTTCTTTTGCTTTGGGTAAATGAGCTGAGTGCTGATGTTTCTGGTTACGTCGATGATTTTCGGAAATTATTTCCACATCACTCTCGTTTAAACAATCCTCACCCTGGATGGATGTGGTGATTCCCGTCAGTTTGAGCTAATCTGCAGTGCAATCTGAACATCGGAGTTCATCATCTAAGCCAGCAGTCTGCCCGATGCCCCGAGCAGCCTCGAATGTCCTGTCTGTCTACCGACTGGTCCTCCCGTTGGGTATTTTCACTCAGGTGGAGTCCCGGGCGCTTTAGACGTGCCGGACAACGTTTTATTTGGTTTTGGTTGTTGCAAAATGTGCGAAACCTGAATACGCGCTTTCTTCGCATTTTTTGTTGGTTGGGGTTAAAATCCCTGCATGACCAAGGATATACACTGCGTATGAGTTCGAATAAGAGTGAAACTCTTGACCAGTTGTCCCTTGCTTTGGTACAGACTGACCAGAATCGTTAGGGCAGGATAAAGACTACCCAGACGAAAGTGATGTGAATACAGATGGTAATATATCAAAAACACTGTTGGACCGGTAGTTCTCAGGTTGCAAATTTTCACACCTTAACAATCCTCTTGCGTTTTGTTAACTCCAAGACCTAGATTTCTTTAGTAGCCCTGTCCTAGTCACCTCGAAAAAAATATCAGAGTTATCCGCAATAACGAAACCTTGCTCTCTGTACTCTCTGCATTGGGATGGTAGTAAGCCAGGAAAACTTCTCCTTTTGATTTTCTAGGTTCGATTGTCAGTGAAACCACCACGGCGACGGCCGATTAGCTTTTGCGCGGCCACTTTGATTGCACCACAATGGGTCCTGACCGCAGCTCACTGCTTACTGGTGGAAAATAAGCGGATGCCTGTCGGTCGGATGGTCAATCTGCGGGACCAGATGAAGAGTATCCTGTACGTGCATTTTGGTGATCATGATAAGACAAAGCAAGAGCAAGTTCAGCAGGACGTCCGAGTGGAGAAAGTCATACTGCACCCGAGATATCACCGCAAACTTATGGCAGATGGGGATGATATTGCACTTTTGTACCTACCAAAGGCCGTGAACATAAGTAAGTGTATGGAAGGAAAAGGGAAATAGTTCACTGAACCAGGACACTTACACTGCAACACCCTATTGTAAGGTGTCTCAGGCAAGAATTCTGTGGTCCCCAATGGGAGTACTAAATTGTACTGATTCTCTTGTAAACCCATCATTTTTTCCTTGAACAACTTGGCTCTTCAGCAGCACAGGCATTTCAAATTTAGAAAAAAAAACATTTCAACGGAAGAAAGTTTATTTATGATGAAAAATGTGCCAGAGGGGGCCAGCAATAACGCATGAGTCCTCCCCAGCACGTTGCCAATTATAGACGACATGAAATTTATCCGGAATGCAACGCCCGGGCATTTTTGACCCAATTTCCAAGGAAACAAAAGTTCGCAGTACATTCCGTCATAGCACCCAACATAGCACTACGATTTACTGAGTAACTGCCCAAATGAACTCCGAGGTAACATTTTGGCAGCATATTCGACTGACTAATATTTATAAGCGGAAGAATCACTACGTCTCCATGACAGTACCTTTAGATTTTATGCTAATTGCAAGATCCAGGTTACAAAAAACCTCATGCCTCTCCCTCAGTAAATTTGGTGTGACCAAAACATGGAGTAAGGCTATAACCACAGAGCAGGACGGTGAATAATTTGCTACCCAATGTGGTGCCGAATTTCCAGCTCTCGTGAGGTAATCTGTCCGCATTATTATGGTGACCATCCGCTGCGCACAGCGCAGAGATGCATAGTGTCCATTGTGTCCCCACGGACTTTCGCTGAGTGGCTTGGTATCACTCTTGCTGGTTGCAGCAGATTGATTTCGGCAAACCATGTTAACACATTCTTGCAAACAGACCCCTCATTATCGGCATCTGAATGTGTGAATGCCATTGATACGTAGGTGATTGTAGACTATCAGCACGATGAAATCATGAAACCACCCACGTTTGTCAACATAACCCTACTACTAATAATGTGCATGAAAGACTTTCATTCAGTCAAAATGGCCGTTCAATCAAACCGAGCTTATACAAGAACACATTTTGGACGAACTGATAAAGAAGCACCAAAAATTGAAAGTGGGCGCGACAGAGTTGTCGATTTGTTTCAGGGCAGCGTCGATTTTGGAAGTTCTCAATGCTTTATTTGGCCTAACAACATTGAAAGTCAGATAATTTGCTCGTTTTTTACTCAGACGTGTATGGTTTAAGACATTCTACACCCTCGTTTTAAAGTACTCGTCAGCTCAATTTTGGAGTTATAGACTTCCGTACTTTTTGCGCTTAATGAATCAGTACACTTCACGGGTTCTCGACTTAGGTAACCCCAGATCTGTAGGTTTTTTAGTCCAATATCTGTGTGACGGAAAGGAAGCCACAGATTGATGAATCAATTAATGGACCAGTTAATTAGAAAATATCCCACTCCGCTGTTGACTCGTGGCAGTGATAGGCAGTGACCAGTTTTATAATTTCTGAAAGTGTGCATCATCCTCGAAGACAGTGCTGTTTAGCACATTTTGTACGGAACATGTTTTATTGGAATATTCAGGGTACACTGGTGTCGTTCAGCATTAGAGTTATCCATATCCTCACGCTTTTTTCCATCTTAAGACGTCTCGGACAAATTCTCAAAACATACAATAATAATAGATTGTCTCAGTATCAGCCTGAATACGACACTAATTGTTATAAAGCCCGTGGTGTGTGAAGCTCAAGGCCTTGTGCATCCATAAGGGCACTTTACATTACATCGATCCATCTTTATGTTCCTATCAAACTTCCTGTCTGGTCGCCTTTGGATTTTTGTTCAGAGTACAAATTGTTTAATTTATCCAGAGTATAAATTATCTTGACTAATAATAGGAAGCCTAGACACTAAAAAATTATGTATATATGAACTCAGTCTTCGTTAGTGCCCAGAAGTTTAGTGATTAGAGCTTTTGTGCTCCGTAGCACGCCTGTGTTCCTCCATGAATTCACAACCGTGAAACAGTTGGTTAGTGTAGAAAACGCTGAGGTGTGTTTGAGCTCGAAGGGAAAAGTGCATGTAAATGACTTGGAGATAAACACATCAGCTTAGATTAGAAGGTCCCATAACTGATGTGAACAATTTTGAATGCAACGAAGGCAGTGACTTAGATATAAAGGTCCTCTTTCATGACAAGTTATCAACAGCCTTTAACAAAGTTCTCAAGCAGATTATCCAAGAGCGATCCTTCCGCCGAGGGGTCACTCTTTCGGGGGGAACTTCAAAGGCGTTCCTCGTAAACCAGGCCGTATTATGCTGTCGTCCTAAAGGATGGTTGCTTTTTGGAGTGATCTAACATCTCCTTCTTCTTCGAGTCTGTCTTAGTGGATCAGTGTAGAGGCTGACACAAGACCGCGTGGAAACGGGCTGTGTACTTTCCAGTGTATTTCAGCGTCTGCTCGGTTTAAGGACGTTTTTCTTGGTAATGTATTTGTATGTGATCCTACCTGGTAACTAACGTGTCAGCAGCCGTTCGCCGAAGCTGCAACATTGATGACGAGATAAGGGGAGATTAATAACAAGACGATATCAGTGACTTGCCACTGTTGTGATGAGATTGTGCGGAGATACTTTAATAATTTGAGTTTACGCCACTGTTTCTCTTCTTTTGCATTGTCCGTAGTATTACCCATGCTATTGAGTTTACGGTCACCCTGGATAAGGTCTCTTTGATGATTTATTTGCTAGCGATATCGATTCAGTACATAGTTGCTCAAAACGGGTAAAATGCACGTCATTCCGTGGAGGATGTTATGGGTCCTAGAAACTGTGTACAGCGGATATCAGTCGTATACCAAAGGAGACTTTCCCAGCACTCACATTTTGCTCGTTTTCAGCCCCCGAAGTAAGCTATGCTTGTCTGCCGACAAAGGACGTGCAAGTAGAACCAGGCACTCAATGCTACGCGGTTGGATGGGGCAGCACTGAAACAGGACGCACACCAACCTTCGACAACCTCAACAGCATCCTTGACGCCCTATTTCTTCCAGGTTTCGGATTTTCTTCACCATTCTTCTCTAGGCCGTTCTCTATGCCACCATTCTTCCGTAGGTCACAGGACAGGACTGTGTCTCGTGTATTACAAGAGGTTGATCTTCCGGTAGTCAGTAACAAGGAATGTCGCAAACATTATCCGGATCTTAACGAAGATGTACATATTTGTGCTGGTTCTAAAGGCAAGGTGAGTCATGTAGAGAAATTGTATCACTAAACTACAAATATGATTCAGCCGCCAATAGGACGGTTCATTCTACATATAAATTCGTACAATCGGAGCGTTAGTTTTAGAAAAGCAATAATTCTGTGGTCACATTACTAGTTGTGATGTAACAGCGAAACTTAGAGTCATGCTAGTGCCGGTTTTTGACAGTGGACCACTCAGTGAAGTGAATCATTTTCTATTCCACCTATGCGACTCCATACAGTCTCTGCATGTCAAAATATGAAAATCGGGGATACAGTGTTCCCCAAGTGTAAGAAACGCTCACATAGGTCAATAGCAATGTTACTTTCTCGGGGTTTCTACTTTTGCGCAGACTTGAGTCCAGGCACACAGAAGCTGTTTGCACTGCATGAGACGCTTAAGCTGAGCTAGAAATCCACGAGAAGATATAACCCTTCCTCGGATCGCACCTTATTCAAGTCGCTGTCGGCGAGTCCATGAGAAGGTTGAAAGAAAAACGGATGTCTAGTTGGATAGTAAATCCAGTAACAGTGAATCCAGCCTGCGACATTGTTGGCTCTGTTATGCGCTACGCATATTGTCGTCATCTGCCCATAAGATTGCTTCGTTGGACCCGTTACTTAGAGGGCCTATGGAGGGCAACCTGTTGTTTTTCAGAGGATTGTGTATTCAGTAGTGATACGTCCGTGTGACATCAACGCGAATGGCATTCTGAGATAAAATTCGAGTGATTTAACTTTTACTTGGCTTGGTACTACATAATATATAAATCTGACCCGAAGTCCATGATGCTTGAGCTTTTGTTTCCCATTCTAGTTATCTGACTGCGCGCTGGGTGTAAAGAGGGCTCGAGAGGCTAGTGACACCAGGCCCTTTTTCTGTCTCCACTTGTTCTTCCCTCAATTGCAAGGTTTTGTTCGTTTGTTTTGTGACAGGGAAGCGGCATTGTCAACATTTGCGATTATTTTTAAGATGACTCCTTTTGGATAACATAAGAATACATTACATGGTAAGGTTGCAAATGTTTGATTAAAATAGAATTAAAGTTAGCCGCCACGTTTTGAACCCTGTCTAAGAGACTTTATTGGATCCTCTTAGACTGCCGGATACATCGAACAAACAATGATTAAGTGTACACAGCAGTCCACCAGAAAGAAATCAAGACAGATGTTTGCTTTTTAACTCTGAACTCCCGGAACCTAGTAAGAAGGCAATAGCAACTAGTTTTTTGATCAGCAATTATATTAACCAGCTCTGGTGGAGAGCTGGAGAAAGAGAATAAAAGTGTTACTTCGATTTCACGGATTAACGGATATATCGGCCGATTCCCAAATGAGCCTAAAAGAGCAACCACAAAAGGTAGATTGCGGACCAAAGTGTTGTCTAGGTGGCACTAAGAGTCACTAAGAGTATCTATAGCGAAGTCAGGTTTGATACGTGTATTGATTGGTGCAGTATATTGGGAAAGACCTTAAATCATTGGTAGAACAAACTCCATGCATCGACAGACTGCACTGCAATGGCTGTCCTGTTCTTGTTGTTCTGTTGGTCAGACAGACAGTCTAAAGTTAGGGTGAAAGAACATTGACACTTTTGTAAGAAATAATATAGGGATGCAATACAGCTGGATAAATGAGGGCATTTGCAGTTCAGCATCTAGTTTATCTCGGCCAGCCTACAGCACTGAAGCACGGCTTCCGCAGTCACAAGGAACGCCCAAGAAATGAACTGCTGTTGGTTAGCCACAGATTGAATGCACTGAACTGGTCAAATGGGTCAAACATAATACCCATCTGGCATAGCGTATTGGCATTGGAAGCCACACACCCTATTCACGACTGACAAAAACCGGTTATACATATTGCTTATCAAACACTGGGCCATTTTCACAAAGGAAATTATTCACAAGCTTGATGAAAACTATTCTCACACGTGCCCATGAGCAGTGATCGTCCTAAGATCCACATGCTACATCGTCCACCCTGATGTACAACTAGATCCACCCCCTCTGCGTTTCTTATTCCATGTTCCAAGACTATCCACAAGCCACCCACTGTGAATACTACACTATTTGCTTGATAAAAGACACCCGCGATAATTGAAATGTTGAAAGACTTTTTGGCTTTATCAGACGATTTATTTTAATGTTTATCAGCACAGCACCCGGTGGGTTCACATACATTCAGTCCATTTGTGGATCGGGAGTTCCATCAGCTCCAGGTAGCCTGGATGACGTCCCAGCTGATCCTACGCCATCCGCGCATCACAGCAGCAGCTACTCGTTTTGCTGTTGTACTTTGAAATCCTAGTCCCCTGTATACCTTAGAACGCCTCGCAAGTTGTCAGAAGGGCGGCCTTCAGAAATGCAAGCTGGCCAACCAAATCCATTGTGACATGGAATCTAATCGCTCCCCTGATAAGCTGATACAAGTTCAACACCGTTTAAGCGTTCAACCTTGAAGTGCTGAAATATCATCTCTCGTCTACTTAGGATAGGTTTTGGAGAACAAAAATTGATTCATCTGATTGACATTAGCGGCACGACATAAAGAATATCCAAAATTTTCAGGATGACCGTTTCGCAAGCTGAAAAGATTCCTTCCACGCTGTATTTTTTTTAATCAGTGAAGATGACATGACCGCACCGATGCTTCGAAGTGGCGTTGAATCCTGGGGCTGCTGCGTTGTATTTAAAAGATGATTCAGAGCTAAAATACTCTGTGTGGTTTTCTGATGGACGCGCTGATACTGTGCACTGCTGCTAGTTCTGATGCACCTAGAACTTTTTTCGAAGCAGCATCACAACATTCCAGTTGTGATTGTTCGGCAGATTTATAACATTATTTTATGTTTAAAGTAGGAACAAGCCTCATCATGTTTCCGGATCTTACGAATCTTTTTAAATTGTCGCTATAGCGTGTATCTTGGAGCGCTGTAATATCCTTTCCTCTGCTTCGGTTAGTTTGCATCCTTCTATTACTGGAACTTGGCCTGAGGGCGCAAACCTGATGTGAAAATAGCTTTTACAATCATCGGCTGCTAACTGTTTTTGCTGTCAGGTCTGTAGGATGTTGCTGGGCCGATGGAGCCACATAAAAAGCGGTTTAATCCAAGTGAACTGGTGGACAGTCAGTTAACTTTGTCTTGAGGGTTTTCAGGTTTTATTTCGTACGGTCATCTGAAGTTCGGTGCGTGAAGCTAAAATATCTGACTTTGAGTTGAATTAAGATTAAAAAACGTTCCACAAACGTTAAGGAAGGAATTTATTGTGAGGATTTGGGTCATCTTGTGCCCTCGCTACAGATAAATCTATCTAGGACTTTGGCGGGAACAATGTATTCTTTACAAAGAACGTCATTCACGAATGATGATGGTTATGTGGTGCGTGAGGGGGCAAACGATTGCGTGACCACTGTATTGGCACTCAGTAAAACTGCCGACAAGTTCAGTCTCATACTCGAGATAATTAAGCGTCGAAGACGCCTTCCGATATGTGTACCAAACACAATGTGGCACCGAATATACTGTATACAAGAAGGGTCTACCGACAAGGGCTATTTCTTAGGAACGAGAGAAGTAAACGGAGTACCTGCTTAATGTGGATAAACACCGTATCACAAGCTTTATGCATCTTAAAAGTAGACTTTTGTTTCAGACTGAATGGGTCAGACAGTTTTGAATGGCTTCATTGTGACACGCAGTCTTTTCCTTCACTTGGCGTGAAAGCGCCAAGTATTTAATACTCTGGCTTATTCATGACTTAGGTGTACCAGTGATGACCATATTTAACTATCCCTGTCCGTAATCATCTACATTATTACGTCCTGCGAAAATCAATTAAGATCAACAAAATATTACAATGTTATGTCCTGGTGTCACCACAGAAACGTTGGTGATTGTTTGTATCCGGGCCCACAGTTAACCATCATTCGTTGCTTCAGTAAACGTTACGGCCTCATTGTATCTGACCCACACCAGAACCTGAAAGATGATTAAAGCCGTATCCTTGGTCAGATTATCGGTCAAGTCAGCTTCCTTCCAGTCAGGAATAGCTAGCTACTATGGCGAGACGATCTGCCGTAGTTTATATATATATANGTATCCGGAAAACCGTTGTTAGGATATCTGGTGTCCCCGATGGGTGTTCTATACTGCGAAATTGGTTTCCTCGAAAAAAGG
The DNA here is from genome assembly GCA_004794785.1 of Opisthorchis felineus. Classification (NCBI taxonomy): domain Eukaryota; kingdom Metazoa; phylum Platyhelminthes; class Trematoda; order Opisthorchiida; family Opisthorchiidae; genus Opisthorchis; species Opisthorchis felineus. The sequence continues at coordinate 1,607,642 of SJOL01004338.1, read as the reverse complement.
TTTCTCTTTTGCGGGCTGCTAGTGAGAGTGAATCATGTTTCTACACCATGTGTAGGCCACTTGGATGTAGGAAGTGATTACGGAACGAAGAACATATATATAGGTGGTGTTTAACCATAAACAAAGCGTACATTTGAAGCTGGTATGCATGGTAACTAATAAATATAAAACGAAGTGTCAGTAATAGAGTAATACCCTCTATAAGATCCCTCCATATGAAACCCACCGTATCACAAGAACCGTTTTTCAGTTCCTTAACTGAAGTGGACGGAAACCCCCTATTAAGACTGATTCGAGGCAAACACTGCCATTGGTCCAGCAAATAAGAGCCTGTAGTCTATAAATAACACGCCAACAATCTCAGTCCATTCTACGCTATATGTTTTATGTAAAGTAGCCATTCCTGTCTGTTTTTCTGATTCAAGGACATTCTTCCTGTGCGATTTTACAGAGCCGCAATTTCGAGGTCTAAATCGGGTACTTCCGTCTCTATGCACTACTCATCAGCTGCTTATGACATCGGCTTGTATGACTGAAATAATGGGTCACCGTCCGGTTTTTGCGACCACCGCAGGACACTAATAGGGAGGCAGCTTATGCCGACTTACTTGGCGCACAGCTATCCTTAGTAGTCTTTGGATGTTGAAACCAGTCACAACAACCAGACAGTTTATATTCGCTCCTAAATCTTGGCGAATTGGGTTCTCTAAATTATGGCTCGGTGTAACAGTTGTCCCTCCTGGTCTCGAGCACAGTACAGTTTGGTGGTTAGAATGGAGATCTGCCGAGATAGAAAAACAGAGTAATTGTCGCTGTGACAAATGATGATGACGGGGCAGTCAGTGCTACCTTAATCTGTCTGAAACTCAGCTAGTTTTAAACACAGTCGGCGTGAAAGATCTCACCAGAACATAACGAAACCCCGGTTTGAGCAGGGGAGTAGATTCAAATGCCACTTTGATGATACAAAGTTAGTTGGTTGTCACATCCCTGACTGGCTGCCTAAAGTTCCGTTTAAACTAGCAACAACGCATAAGTTTAGAAAATTTTATCTTCGTTAATGAGTAGGCTACTGATAGAAGGGAATTATCTGGAATATTGCTCGCCAACATATTTGGCACCCTAACTCTCGGAAAATCCCTTTTCCCCCAAAGTAGTGTGACTCTAGGAGCGAGTGCTGCGGTATTTGTCTACCCGTGTCCAATTCCCATACCATCACTATTAATTGGGATTTGCGCGTGAGAAGGACGTGTACCTTACTACGACTCGTAGGCAACGTGGTGACAGATGTTCCAAAGCTGCGTAGACGATAGTAATTGCAATGAGTGAGGTCAAATAAGATTAAAAATGTAATATCTTGCGTACGTCATGCATTTTTCAGTTCATTTAAGTTAGTTGGCAACAAAATATGCCGGAAGTGTGATTTGCTTGTAGCTGGTGCAGTTCCGTGTGCAGAGAAACAGCATGGTGAGGAAGGAATCGCTATAGGTTTGAGGCAGGATCGCCATCGACTGTATGACTTGGCCTATCTGTCACTGCCACTAACCACTGGTTGCTGCATCCCCAGTTTCTTATCTAGGCAAATTTCCGTAATCAACCCGACAATGTTTTATGAACCAAGCTTTCACGCTTTGTTGCCAGGCTTAGAGTGTTTACTATTCACTTGTTTTTATCCCACCCAGGCTGGGCAGAAAGAGCCTAGTGAGCTAAACGGTTCTTTGACACGTGAAGCACAATCCGTAGCAGGGTTGTTTGTCTGGCTTTTCTATCGCTGGATGTTTTTTTCAGAAACCATTTGACGCAGAGAAGTGTTACTTATTCGGTTTTCACACACCAGACTAGAGCACCCATCTAGAGATGGTGGAACTCTGAAAACAGTCATATACATTCTGCGCGCAGGTGTCACTTATTTGATCAGTAAAGTAGTGCAGAACGTTACATTGGGTATTTTGAAAACCACATTATATCGTGCTGGCACTACAGGTGTGGAAGATTGGCCAAGTCTACCCTTTCCTTTCTAATTCAGTCAGTCATCTGTGAGTACGCAGGGATTGATCCAACTGTTCGAAAGACTGGTCTGCGAGCATGAGAGTTCGATTCGATCCTCTCTGGTCTTGCAGAAGAGCTCTAACATTTGTATTCAACGCGTGCAAAGTGGTAACACACAAAAAGTCTTGGCAAACCCTACAAGAAGTTGATAAAATTGAGGAAACGGGAGAAAGTCGAAAAAGTTCGGTTAAAAAAGCAGCCCAACCTGCATGCACTTGGTTACAATAAATTTCATAGCCGTCGACCGTCAAGATGACTACTTTTTTAAGGGAAATCGTCACCCGAACAGATGATTTCCGTCAGTTCTATGGGTGATAAGCTCCAGTGATTCTAATCCTGATGTACATTCAAAGCAGTGGTTACCAATCTTTGCTGTTCGGGTTTGTCAATGTTTCTCGTCTATTTTGGAATACCTGAATTAGTAGCAGTGCGCAACGAATTTCATTCTAATAAGATGAGCTCTAGATTAACGACTTCCTGAGTTACTACGGAATTGTTGCAAAGTGTTGATTTCATCTTGCCCTCATAAATACGAACTAATTCCAGCGAAATATAACTTCCAGATTTGTGTTTCAAGGGAATCCGCTTTTTATTTCTCCACAGGACACTTGTGCCGGTGACAGTGGTGGCGGACTGTACTGTCAGCTACCTAGATCTGGACGATGGTTTGTTGTCGGAGTGACGAGTTTCGGTCTAGCTCGTGGATGTGGGACAAATCCAGGGGTTTATACTTCTGTCATTGGACACTTGGATTGGATCACCCAAGTGATGGCCACCTCGGTCTATTGAGACCCTTCTTCATTACCCTCATCGTCTGCTCCGATGCACGACAACATGGGATTGAAACATCCTGACAGATTTTTATGTTATCTACTGCCTCTTGATTGTACTCGTTTCCACGACCAAATTTTTCTAAACCATCGATAAGAAAAACAAATGTATTTGCACAATTTCCCTGGCAGACTTTCACTGGAGTCATTATACCCTTTCGCTATCCAGATCCTTGTGGTTTAACGGTTAGTCTGCGTGGTAGCTTTTTCAAATGGCTACGTATAAATAAGTTTCTCATGGGGTTGAACGTATAAGTCTGAGTTCAGACTTTGCGTTTACCCCAAGATGTAGTAAGATCCCAGCTAGGAAACTGAAGTCCACAACTTAACTGGTCAATCGGAAACGTTTAACTTGGCCTAAGTGACTATTACTAGGGGATTCATTGAAGTGATAACAATCTTCGGGAAAGTAATGACAAATTGGCTGAGCTCTTCATTGAGAAGTCAGGTCAAGGAGAGAAGCAACAAGTGTCTGACCTGCATGCTGTAGCTGCTGACAGCAAAGTGGAGTACACTGAATCCACCAGAGAGCTGCAACACGGAGAAAGTGACTATTAGACCTCCGCTGGGGACGATCTGACTTCGCGGGGGTGGGGGGCGTAACTTATAGGATGAAAACCTAGCAAATCAAACCTTAGAAATGTACAGAGAAATTTTGTCAGCCTCCGGAAAGGATTTTTTTTGGACGAAACATTCAACAGTCTTCGAATGAGTTTGTGTCCCAGTGCAAGTTTAGTGAGACTTGCATCAAATATCGCTTATCCTAAGCATAAATTCCAAATGTTGCCCCAAAGCAAACTGCTTGGATTACTCGGTAACCTAAATGGTGTCTGTTGCCGTCATCTTCGTTTTCAGGTCACTTATTTTTCTTAAAGCCCAGCTATCAGAACATCCATTCATATCCGACGACAAAGTTCTAACCTCAGTCAACACCAGCTAGTAAAATAACAGTATATTTCAGGACCATCCAAATCATCACGCCCTAAAAATAACTGGCTCTCGATGATCAGCTTGTTCCTTCGGTCCAAACATTTCCAGTGTAACCATGAGCGCTGTTTTGCAACAGAAACTTTACTCATTCCTCAGGATTTTCGCCCTTAATAGAACCTAGTAGTGCGGTGGCCAAAAGGGACACAGCTGAGGTCTATCCTGATTTGAGTAGTTAATTGCTTGTATTTTATCATCAAACCTTCGATCACCAGTGCTTTCGAAATGCAGCAGAAGTTGGCTTGTCCACGATGAAGTAATGCGCAAGACATTATTTGATAACAGATCATAATTCCTAGAGTGGTAATTAAGACTCATCAGGCTGTGGTTTGGACGGGTACTACGCACGTCTGATCCCTGTCTATCAAGGAAAGCGTCGCTTTAAATCTCGAAGCACCGGTGGTAAATTTCCTCGCCAAACAAGCCATTATATGAAAACGAGGAAAGAAGGTAACTACAACCAGAAAAAACGCTGTGGGATGTGTTGGCCTTGCTGGCTGGAGATAGCGTCAATCTGGTTTCGCGAGTTTAGAAATTCCACAGGATGTGGCAGTCAACGAATTCCTGTGGGGAGTACGTTTTTAATTTCCAACTCTGGCAGTTACCTCCAACGTGTTGCTGTCGACGATGATTCCGTCTGTACCACCATGCGACGCCTCATCCATTAAGACTTGCAAGTGGCCCACAGGCATTCTACGGTCACCAACTATGACTGAATTACTGACGATCAAAACAAGTAGGTAAAGGTGCGGCATTGGAACGGAGGCGTCCAAGATGGGTCCTTTTCTTTAAAATGTAAAGGTGGTCTGAATATAGAGCATCACCAGTATGGTTTTGCGTTTAAGTGGTACTTTATTTAACCAGTTTAAGCAGTTCAGAATCCATCGGTGCGTTGGCCTACGTCCGAAACTTCGTTGTTCATAAGTGGCATCTGACATTTTGAACATGTTCTTTGCTGTGTTTTCCAGTAGATCACTATCTTAATGACATTTAGCCAGGAGCAAAGTCGCGGAATCGTGGAGTTTCGGGTGAGGTTACCTCTCCAGGGGCAGGGAATCCTGGCGGAGATTAATTGGTCTGGACTGTCCTGTAGAGTGGTCTCACTTCTGGATGATGTCCTCGCGGACAGGTTGCTGTACTGCATGCTTGCATGCCTGGATTGGTCGCCTACTCCTATATTACTGAACGTACGGTTTTCCAAACATTCACTGTGAGTTGTGACAACCTGTGACCTACCGGCGCGAAGTGCAGAAACATTTTTGAAACAATTTTACAAGACTCAGACATGCTTCCCATCAGGTTCACCAGAATGCACACACTGAGTTATTTTCAGTTGATACGGCGCTGCAGTAAACCACCTTTTGAAAAATCTCACCCTGATAATGCTTCAAGCATTGCAGCTTGGCTGCTAGGTGTATCAACAAAAACTCATTTATTTCGGAAACAGTTTCACGCCTGTGAGTTAATTCCTGAACACCTACAGTAGAATAGCAGGTAAGTGTTGATCGTGTTGCTGTATACCATCACAGTTTTTCCAAATGGTTTTGCTAACTGAATTTTTCCACTAGAAAAGGGTACCCGACCGAGCAAATGGCGCCCACAGCAAATTATAACTTGAAACCTCTCCCTGTCTCTGAACGTCGTGCAAATGGATTATCGGTCCATCTAAACGCTCCAAGCTGAACTTCTCCCCTTCAAGGAATCTTCCACTCTCCGATGCATAGCATCAGTGATATATATTTCAACCTACCTCATCCTGTAACGAGTAGGCTTTGTGTAAAGCCGGAAAGTTGTTTCGTCTTCCTGAGCCACAAGTGTGGCGAATGCAACAATCGTGCTCTCCTCACATATGCTACTGGATGTAATGTCTTATAAGTTGGTTAGCTTGATCACTCAACTGGGCGTCTCACGTAACAGTCTTGTCACTCTTGGACAACCTTCTCTTTATACCTAGTCTTTTCTTCAAATCATATCCGCAGAGTTTGTACAGTGGCGTGAAAACAACGCCTCTTGCAGAGTGAATTATCTTTTTAATGGTTTAGTCATTCACTCTTATTTCCGTCCTGGTCGATATGTCCTTTTCAGAGTTACACGCGGTAGAATGAACAACGACGAACCGCACGCTGTCCTCGAGGTGAAACAATTGATTCGTCTACTTGACTCTTTTGAAAAAGAAAACACGTATTTGGTATGAACCACTCACGCATCATTCATTAGCCAATTGATGCTGGCTTTCCAAAAGAAGTTAGCACCTTCGTAATGCACCACTCATAAGGTTGCTGAAAATTCTTCGACAGCCCACGATCGGTTTCGCCCTTCTTGGGGCGCATCAGGTAGGTGCAGTCCCCGAGTTTCCGTCAACCTTATGTTCCACCTTAAACCAAATTGCACGGAATTAGCGAAATACACTTATTTGCAAACAAATTTGGTTTTGCGAGAGACTCACCTGGAACCCAGCTGAATCTCTCGTTTGTGATGTTTGCAGGCGAAGAAGGGCGAAACCGGTCGTGGGCTGTCGAAGAATTTTCAGCAACCTCATGAGTAGTGCATTACGAATATACATATATTGCGATATCTCGAATATCGTAGCAACTGAAACATGAGGCAGCCTGGTGCAGCACATTCAGTTGCCTGGAAACATCACAATCAAGAGATTCAGCTGGGTTCCAGGTGTGTCTCTCGCAAGACCAAATTTGTTTGCAAATGAGTGTATTTCGCTAAGTTAGCACCTTCTCGTATCTGAAGGTAGTCTTGGAGTAGGGAATAAAGGCGTATCTTGATTTAGTAGGAACGCCTGAAATGTTCTTTGGCCTCAATCACGACAGCCGAAGACACCATCCTTTTTTTTCAGGTATCGATGGCATCGGTAGACATAGTCACATGAAAATGGACCATCAGATCATAGTAATAACTCCTTAGCGGTTAATTTCGTTGAGCTCCTAATGAGCAAACGACAATAGCGAGACTCAGCTAAAGTGCACTGTTATCTCACAAATGGTACACAGGGATCGTGGAAGTCACTTTAGTAATGGAAAATGACAAGTCGCTGTGGATAACCAGGATCTCGGTACAATTGTCAACACATTCCAGCGATTTTGTGCATTCTGGTCCTGAGTACTGCTTTGACCAGGCATGCATTAATTCGAAATCCAATAGAGATTTCGTCATGTAAGCGAGGTCGATCCATGCAAAAAAGACGAGGAGCATTGTACAACTGCTTTATCCTCATTGGGATTCATTAGCACTGCGCAAATCGCCCTGGCGATAAGAACCCGCTGCTCACGCCTAGTAGTCGGAGACTAAGCCGATCGGTCACCAGCGAGTGGACACTTAGGATATATCGTTACCCATATGTTACTCTCTGAAAGCATATCACGTTGTCACGTACTGGATGATTCCTCGAGTGACGAGTTCACGGATGGAAAGTCCACGAGCTGCGAGTTGGTCCTTCTTCTGAGCCATTTATTGCTTCTCGGCTGTGCGGTGCAGATACAGTTCATTTACAGGGCGAAATCTCGACATAATGTCAACAAATCACACATAAAGACGAGTCGTTGATGTAGGAATGTATAATTGGAAGTGTTCTGAGTGCAAAAGGCGGTTCATTTAAAATCATACAAAGGGTGATTCGATTCGTGATCGCGAAAACTGGGGGGTTATGCAGTAAATCGTTCTATTCTTGGCAGGTGGTGTATGACCCATGAGGGGTTTCTTATCCTCCCTCTTTTATTTTAGCTATCTCCTGTGTGATGATGAGCTGGCTTTTCGGATGACTTGAATCCGATCTGCCCAAGCACGGCTCCCGGTGAGGAGGCTGTCTTTAACATCGATCCGACATTTATTCCAGTAGGATTGGCCGTAAACAGCCTGCAGATCCAGGCATTTAACGTTTGTCAGGTTTTTAGTTGACAACTTCGAATTGTTGGGCTTTTGGAGTGTGAACAGTTCTCATCATGTCAGCATGTGGGCGGCGAAAGTTCAGGACCAATGGGGTCAATGTTGTCGAAATAGCGGCTTGAAGTGAAGCAACGCGAATGCATCCATAGGGGAACCTCGGAATTATTAAGCACTGGTCCTCGAACGGTCTCATAAAAAGTGAAGTGGCAGCAGGAGAATGCTGCTGCTGTTTACAACGATACCATCTTCATTATGAGTGCTACCGTGACAACAATAGCTAAAAGTAATACCACCGAAATGGCCAGCAACGCATAATCCTTTGAGCCATGTACCTGACCTCTATACGAATCTAAAAGTTTGCTTCGATTTGGACAATCGGCAGTAGGCAGCTTTTCGACTTCTGTGCGATTGTCATTGGGATCTCCACTACGGTAAGCATGACACAAATGGCTATTAGTCCAGTCGTCCCCACTGGTCGGACAACAGCCTCGGGTCCGTCGGCGGTGCTTGTATCCTGTTCCGTTGCACACAAGTGACCATTCAGACCAGGATTCCCATGCACACCAGCTGTAAATTTTATCACAGTTGCACGAAGTAAAGGTCGGCGACCGACCTAAAAGTTTAATATTCACTGCACGAAGAACGTCCCGGGGGTCAAGTACGGTTCCTAAATCTTTTCCCAATTCCACAGCGTACTGGTAAGTGTATAACTGTTCGATGTGTTGGGTACGATACAGACACGGCAAAGACCCACCGTAGTAACTCTTCCTTGGCGGCGGACATTTGCAGTCCAGTACTGCCACTGTAATGCACCGAAATTTCTCAAGCATGGGAAGAGTTTGGACACACTGGACCCTTGCAGAAGCACAAAACTTGGGGAAAGGAATTGTACATTGAGGCCCCTTACATGCGCTTCCTATCTCCGGTCGGATCTCACTAGTGTGGTCGCTATCACAAGGCTTGCTGAACCAAAATATGCACAAACTGAATGCAACCACCAGCTTATTGGATATCATATGAAGTTTTCACAAGTTCGACGTGAATTGCATGTGGTCTGTCGGACTGGGACGTTCGGTGCTGTAAGCGCTACAGCGAGGTAGATTTAAAAATCTCCGGGTTATTGATTCACCGGTATTACACCGCAGAGCTGAAATTGTCAGCTGATTTGCTGCCGTCACGTGATAGAATGATTCAGAAATCCCCTTCCTCAGTGGTCGAGTAGGCATGCCCAACATTGTTAGTTCATATTGTCTACGTGTTCACGAGGTACATCCTATACTTAACCAAGTGACTGATATAGCATATGTGTACGATAGCCTCCTCACCGCGGAGACTCTAGGGTCTTTAATTAAGGACACAGTGGTGAAGTTGACAAGGGCTAACTCTCCAGTCCCCAATTTCCTGTCTTCTTAAACCATGCACTGGACGCGTCCTTCGCGGGTTTTTATTGAGAATCGTCTGTTTGGAGGGAATAGCACCAAACAGACGATTAACTCTTCCACTGAACTTCCTGTGCCACAGCCATCTAAAATACACCTCATCTTCAGCGCAAAAATATCCAGTCTATCTAAACTATGGAGTTTTCCATGAGCTATGAACAAAAATCTAGCGAGGCGCAAAAGGACGAAACCAAATTGCCTGACACCAATACATAATAAGTGTTTAGAGAAGCTATAGCCCACGGAATTGTCATCTGGTGCGAAAACTCATAAAACTAACTGGAAACAAAAATGCAGGAGGCTCCAGGATGCAAAGTACCCGCTGAACTGTAAGCTGGGAGAAGAACGAAAGGTTGCGGATGATTGTTTCTACTCAAGGTCAGAGAGATGTTGAGGTTAGTACTAAGAGTGCCGATGTAGATCATCCCCAAATCATATTTATCATCACTACCATCCGTAACAGAAACCTGGGGACTGTATTCGAAGCAACGCAATATTTGGTGAAATACTTGATACTGATCAGCTCTACATTCCTGTAACCGGGTTAGAATAAGCGCACCGCGGACACGAAGTTAATTTTTTTAAACATTTTGAACCATTTCAAAAATCTTTATCGCTTGAGCATCAATTATGAATTTGGGTGAGGTTTTCTTAGATTTTTTAAAATGAGGATGTCATTAGATGAAGAAAGAACTGGTGTGGTCTTCGTGATTCCCTCCCTTGGCGAAAGCGAACAGAAAATATTTGTCTACCTGCTATCGATCTGCATTGCATGGGTGCAATGTGTTGTGAACATAGAATGAGGATTTATGATGCAGGTAGGTAAAGTAATCACAAAGAGCATTTACCCTAGAGCAGCCTTCACGGGCCCAAACCCCTCGTAGCTTGTGTCCCATTTGCAAGCCCGGTTAGTGTCAGTGTGAGCAGTGTCGAACTTATCTAGTTTGTGTACCATAGAGCTTATCAAATGATATCAGGCTTTGACCGACATCTGTTGTCCAGAACCTGTCAAAGCATTGTTAGAGTGGAAAGTATTCCCACAGTTTGCTGTGTTGGCCTTATTTTCGTAGGTCTTGAACAAAGACGACTGTTCTTTCGACCTGAACGAAAGCCGTATAGACACTGTTTTGCTTGAGATCCCCGGTCCAGGTCTGTTGGTTCATGAAAGCTCTACGGAACATAATTCAGGCTTACGAAACTCAACAGATCCAGGGACGAGAAGCATTGCAGTTTGTGATTCGAAAGGTAAATATACTATTCCAAAGCACCAGGTACAGACATATTACGTTGAGCGGACCTCAGCCATATTCACCACTCTGCTGAAATGGTGCCTATAATTTCCAATCGCTACTGGCTGCTCTCAAGATTCAAGTAGCTCGGAATTACAGCCGAGACATTAAAATTACTATGGGTTCTAAGATGTGGCTCGGCTGTTCACGGTTTTCGGTAGCCCTGTTCGTTCGGCAATCCACTTACTATTTGATTTGTGGAATGAACAGATCTCTAAGAAATTTCCAACAGCCGGGCAGATTCATTCGTAATGAAATGTTGGTTGTAATGGAGCTAGGAATGCTGAAATATATCATCGCCACCCAGTACCATTACCAGTGCGTAGACCAGCTTTACTTTCTCCAGTTGATTGAAAACGACTTTACGCCTGTTCGTATGACTTCCTCTTCGTCTCCCTAACACGAAGTCCTTACGCAACGGTCAACACTACATACATTTGATACTTTGAAAATTTCCTTAATTTCCAAGTGCGAGATATATTTTCCCCATGAATCCCCGTACACAGGCTGTCCTCTTGTTTGGGGCTGAGGTGGAACCATCAGATAAGATTGTGTCGTCCGGTTGCCGGGTTCCATCCGCCGGATATGTTCACAGCGGTATGCAGTACTCCTTCTCTAGTACAACCTGGAAGAAGCTACGTGATTTCGGTAGTTTAGGATGAAGATGTGCTCGATCCCGAAAACTCACACTACCGGTAAAATTCTAAGCCCATCGCGTGGTATCAGGTCCTCCGCAAAGACCGATTATTAATAGAACGAAACATCCTGATCCCTCACTAGTAGCTGAATTATTGAATTAATCAACAATCGTTCTGTCGTATTGTTACTGTTATAAGTGGATATGAATAGCCTGATAATTGCGAGTGCCGTGCGCAGTCACGAGGTCATTTCAGGTTTAATACAGAATCGATTGTTACATAGAGGAAGAACTTTGACGGAGAAGGGATCACACACTTGCTCGATAGTGACGGAGAATGCTATTGTGTCCTTCAGAAGAGTGGTCCCTTTTTGGAGACGGGTGGGTTGTAGTGCATAGTGCACACAGAAAACCCATAAGCAAGAAATACACTTCAACTGACGACGCCTTGGATTGCTCATGGGTTAATTAAACCCCCACAAGACTTAGACTTTCATTGAAATTTCGGTCATTTTAGGCCTGTTTCATAGTTCGGCTGTCATATGTTCTACTGTTTTCTGATTCCCTTGAAATCGGACGACCTCGTGTAAAAATGGCAGATGAACCCACCAATTCGGTTAGACGGAAGAGTCCGTGATAGCGCAGAGCGAAAAGTTGACAGTCAGGAAGAGCTCACCAGGTATTGATTCCAAGTCCATTGACTTACTCATGAATGCGTGAATCAGAAGCAACAATTAGGGCCTTACACTTCCGTCGAGTAACAAAAACGTGAACGTATCGGCCTTAACGTGACTTACCACATAACCACACAGTGAAGTCGAAGCGGACAGTCGGCTCAGCATAAAACGCATCGTCACCAAATGAAATCGAGAGCCACGTGAAGTGTTCAAGCGAACCGGTGAAGCTTACCAGACGGCAGCTAGAGTTTCCATGGGGACACAATATAGCCAAGCACTGTTAATCTGACTCAGAATGAGGATGCTGTTCTGTCGCCGCGGTCTGGCTTGTGTGTCCCATTGACTCAGGGGAAAAGCTCATAGGAATCCATTCCATTGGGTTTACATTCAGCACACGAAATTGAAGTTCCAGAGAAGAGTGGACTTTACTCCATCATAAAAGCCAACGGCAAAAATAAGGGAGTTCCCGCAGTGAGGCGGTTTACCGTCAACAGGAGAATAGGCTTAAGAAGACCAACACTCTCAGGCTGGTGGAAGTAGCGATCCTGTTCTCCCTTGAGAACGGATTGCAAAAAAACAGCAGCCGATCAGTTCACCGAATTTCAGGTCGCCGGACGCGGGTTCTTTTACGCGACGAAATCAAGTACGGGTTGTCTATATCGACCAAACAGAGATGCTGCGGGCTCAGTCTCAACTATCAATGACAGACAGCCACCCTTTACCAGACTCCACTATCCTCTCACAAACACGTTGTATATGTTACCAACCACCGCCTCAACACTCCCTGTCGCACATCCTACTTTACTCTCCGTCCCTTCAACCATATTCGCTGTGATCGCACGCACCAGATCTATAACAGCATGTTAGTGATGATGGTTTGATGGCATTACCAGTTCCTCAGCCTGGCGATGGCCTACTGTTTACAAACTATCTTCTGATATTGTTCTGGATGAGAACAGAAATCAGACTGTCATCCATCAGCCAATGCATTTTTACAGTTGTTATAGACATGCTGGTTATTAGATAGGGAGGTTGAGATGAATCGAAGTCTGCTCTGTGAATGAAGCCTCACACAAGACAAAGTTGTTGCCGCGGAAACAAGCGAACACGAGAAAATGCTTAGTGGGTAGTCGGGAATTAGAATAACCGACAATAAAGTGGGTTTTGTCAAAAACTGCTTTACCAGACAAAGAGAACAGACTTTAGGAATCCGAGGTGTTCCTGAAAATGATTCACTGCATATTTCTATGAGAAATTAGGGAACTGAAAAAAGCCCTCATTGAGAAGGGGACTCCATAGGGGGATGACTATGTACACGTGCCCATGAAGACAGCAATTCCAACTTGATCTCGACAGTAACATCACAAGTATGCGGATGTTTGCGCCCCGCAGGAAGACTTAAAGTGAATATTTGAGAAATTGGAAAGTCTAAGGAGATTCGTCCGTAGCCTAGCGCACAGCTGAGAATTCACTGCTAAGGGTTGCAACACAAAACACTGAGGTGTCTTCGACCTAACGCAAAAGATGTGTTAACGCTGGCCTGCCTGTCTCAGCTTTGTGGTGCGGTTTCGCCTCATCGCCATCAGAGACAGCGACAACTGATGCTTCACTACCGTACAGGTAAGGTGACGCGGTTGATGGCACCACGTGACGGCCGATGTGGCATGATAACATTTCAAGTTGTAGCGTTCATGGTTGTACGCGACTGGGATACTGTCAAAACACCCACACCTGGACAGGAGGACAGGGCAGGGTCCTCAGACAAAGCCTTTGGCTCAAAAACCTGGCTGCAAGGCAGTGGGTTGGTGCCGTTATACTATTAGTGCTACTACAGCAGTACAAGTTTTTGGTGATCAAGCCGCCGTGCTTGTTCTGTCAACGCGGACGACCAGGATACTGCTTGTCAGAACTCCATTCACTGGCCAATCTGGTGTGAGGAATTCTGCAGGTGTCAAAATGGAACATAGTCAGTATAGTTAAATGGGTCATAGAGGTACACAAACCACCATATCGCGATATGGTCCAGTTTGTTTGCAGCGGAGTTTCGGCTCAATTTGGCGAAATTGCAAAAATAGTATTTATGCGTAACTGCAACATGCATTTCCAGCACTTTTTTTAAAAAAAAGTCCGGCAGTGTTAGTTTGGAAGACCTCCAAAATACCGGAAAAACCTAAGTAATCATACAGAAATTTATTCATATATACAGTCACATAACGGATGGCATAATCGCGGCCAGGAATAATGGGAAAAAAGAGTTATGAACACAGAAATGCACAGGTGGTCAGTCAACCAACTGACCCTTGATTTTCAACTTTTTCATCACACGACCCTGTTCAAGTGCAGCCGCCCTCTGTTTTCGCCTCAATCCGGTACTGCTCGTCGAATCAGAATGGCTGTGTGACATTTTAACGCTTGTTCTGGTCACAGAGTCCGAAGAAGCGGAAGTCCCGGATTGCACAGAAGGGGAACGCCCAGAATGATCAGAAACATGTGATAGCCTGGGAGAAGACCCGACTGAGGTCGACATGCGTGTGGCGTGTTGTTTCATACCAGAGGATGACGTGTGTGGAGCTGGTGGAGGAGGTAGGTTGCACAGACCTGAGCTTCCTGCAGCCGCAGCCAGGGCGCCCGCCACACCAAGTGAATGACGGGGTACAATCGGTCGCTTGGAGTCGCAATCACGCAACGCAGCCAGAATAACAGGATCCAGTTGAGATCCCGGTAGGGAAGTCGATTCCCCATCTGACTGGATTGAAGGAGTTGGTTTCGAGGTTCCGGGAGCAGACAACGTCAGGTTGACCAGTTCCGCAGGAAGAGGCTATGGAAAAAACGAACTATGGAATAGAATGCATGACCAGAAGCAATACACCCCATCTCATACCAAAACCCAAAGACCGTGTGTTACGTTTTTGGAATTGTTACACTTCACCAAACATGGAAAAATAGCTATTACGGAACACGAGAAACATGACTGTAGTCCCTTTCATACACACACACAGTGAATACGGAGAAAACTCATTCTTCGCGAAGGGATCAAATAATGCTTCGTGCACCAGAAACAAATTTAACGAGATGACTTGTTTTCACAGGTTGTGAGTACACAATAAGTCAGATCAAGTTTTGGCGTTCTCCGTGATTGAGTATTCGCTGGCCAGTTGAGAAGCGGTGGGCAACTGAACAGTACTTCCTCTCCTGGAAGGGACGCTCAGGGCATAAAGATAATTCTCTCTTTCTCCAGGGGTGCACTTCATTGATGTGTTTTATTGCATGTGTACACTGAGAAGATAGAAGTTACTGTGAAGCTAAGCATTGCTTCATTCCGTAAAAGATTCACCTCCAGGCGTAGGCAAGCTTTCGTCTTACGTCGTGCTGTTTATCGACGTTCAACGATAACAACCGTTCAGCTGTAACACCCTTCCGGTGCCTAGCTGTCATGCCACTCGAAGGAAGCACGATGGCTGGGATACTGTCAGGTTGCCCAAGCCTAGACAGGAAAAGTCGAGATACAGAGGTCGGGTTCGAACCACGGACCTTCCGGTCAGTAAATTCGCGCCCTAACCACTGAGCCATCTCCCCCCAAGGGTAAATGAACACAACACAGCTATCAAAAGATACGAACCATCATCTCTTATTTCCATACATGAAGATCAGGAAGGACACAAGTTTAATCTAGAAAACATGAAGGTCGTGGGACGAAGAAGTAAAAGACACGAATTCCTCGAAGCATGGTATTCCGCAAGGGATTCAATCAAGCGACATTGAAATCAACCCTGTCTACCCACTGCCACGGGTGAGGAACCGCCAACTCACTGGTAACATTGAGTCAGCCCCGGCTATCAGACCAACGGACCAAGAAACAGGACCCACTGTGGAGGCAAACGAAAGGTCAAGGTGGGGGACCGGATGGGTGAAGTCTCAAGGCTGTCCGGGCACCCACAAATAAGAAAACAGGTCAACAGGAATGCTCATCCAAACTATCAAGGCCGACCTGAGTGAGTAGACTTTATAGAAATCTATGAGCTTCAAACGCACTGAAGATGTCACCTCGACTGATGATCAAACATTGCAACCAAACTGCCGAGATCAGCAAACAAACCAACGGTGATCACTACAATCTGAGCTGCTAATATTCTCTTCAATTGCGGATGAAAAAAAAACTATGTTGGTGCTAATCGTTCGCTTGTAGAACAGTTTGAATTCGCCTGCATCTTATATTCATGTACGCCTTAAATTATGGTTGATAATAAACAGGGAATCAGACGTAAACACGCAACGAACAAAGAGGACACGTTCGACTAAGCGACATCGACCAGTTTCAAGAGGTAATATCGTTGGTTCCATGTTCGCTACTTGTTGGTCGGATAAATACACAAGTGATTCATCCGGTTTTAGTGGATATATTCAACAGAAAAAGTGAGCCCCAGAAAAGGGAAAGGGAACGCTGACCAGTAAGAAGTGGAGTGCAATTTTTCAGCAGAGAACGTACCTTATCAGGTGCAAAAGTCTCCAAACGAAGTCGGGCTGACTGTAACTCGTAATCACAGTGCAAATGAGCTGTGCGCAAGTCATAAAGCAAGAGGATTTTGGAACGCAAATTGTTGTATGCTTCAACGAGTTCGGCAGTAGCAGGTGGGTTTGGATCTAGGGAGTGGAGAATAGGAATGGCAGATGACTGGATAGATCCAAGCTGACAACACATCTTTTCCTACAGCACTAGATCTAGAAAAGTGCTTTCGTGACAGACGCAACAGGTACCACGAAGCAAAACAATCCATGGGGAAGTACGAACGAAAATGTGTTGGACAACAAACTGTCATTTTCTTCTCATTCAGATTTCTAATTGGAAACCTGGAAAGATCTGCCAAAAACAAGGTCGCGATCTCACGTTGATAAATGAAAATATGGGTACGGAGTAAATACGATCGATTTTACGACACAAACATCTTTTATTCACAGTTACAGAACATCTCATCATTATACAAAACTTGGTGATAACACGGGTATTTGTGAAGCATTGTAATCACAGGATTGTTTTATGGAAAATAACCAAATCAGCTACAGTAAGCCTGTGAGAAATGTAACTGTATACTATACAAGCTTCGGCTTTTACACATTGAAAGAGGTTCGCACGAGTTGACGGAACTAAACAAGCAAAACTCAATCGAGTGAACAGGGTGGAATGCTAAGTGGACTCGTTAACGAGAAGCATAGAAATCTGAGGGCCCTATGACGGTGAGCTATTCGGTCTAAGGGATATCACGGCGGCAGGTTGTCAGTTTGTAATGGATTTGCTCATTGAAGATTAACTAGAGTGGTTGATTTCGGAGGGAAGAAGAATTTCGTATTCTACACAGATAAACTCCAGGAACCTCTGCTACCAACTTAAAGCAACATAATGAAATAGAATAGATAGCCCAGCGGAACACTGTATCCACATTCTGCCAAACTATGTCTTCTGTGCGTATGTATCCCGGATAGAGAGCAATGACAAGCTACAGGAAACGTTTTCACAGTAAGGACTTAATATAGAAGTGGACGAAAATAGTCACTATAGTTATAATCGACAATAAGTGCTTCCTTTCTTGAAGTGGCATGGAAGCTGTGCACCAAAAGGGCGTTGCGGCCGAACGATTCTTAATTGATAACAATAAAATCATAATTACCGGATCGTCTGTGAAGAAGTAAGAGTAATCGGAGTGCTCAAGGGTAGTCAGATTATCAAAGCTAACAGCTAACTATAATAAAATTCACACCTAACTCAAATCGCCAGCTGCCCAGCACTGATTATCGAACGCGTGGTGATTCATCCATCCCATGACGAGCATCGTCGGAGACGGAGGGCATCGGGGTCTCTGCAGCTAAGGATTCGGTGATATATATATCTGACGTTAATCTTTTGAAAGCTCTAGTGAGCAGCAGTGCGGGGACGGAGTTCGACACCATACATAATGGACAATACGTTTAAATGTAATTGGGTGCTAGACCGACGCCATATGTACAGACTATCAGCAATCTTGGTATTCCTTGACTTCAAGGGTGCATTCGACTCTGTTGATCGTTCAGTGCTGTTAACCACACTTGCTCAACGGTGTATACTCCAGAAGTTTGTGGATATAATCCGGTCCCTATATTCACATACTTCTGGGCGGATGAGAGTGTACTGTAGGCTCTCCAAAAGTTTCCCCACAAAAAGTGGTGTCCGACAAGGATGTCCATTGTCTCTCTTCTTGTTTAACTTCGTCGTGGATGAAATAATAAGGCGAACGCTGGAAGGTCTTCAAAACCCCGGTGCTCAAATCGTTGCTGGTAAGAACTTTGTCGATCTGGAATAAGCAGACGACGTCATCTTCATCTTTGAAGATGAAGACGAAACACAAGCTCTGTTGAATAGACTGATCACAATCACACCACCTTTCGGCATGAACTTTGCGCCTTCAAATTGCGAAGTCACGCTTCAGAACGTGCAGCCCCTAAACATACTCCTTATAATTCAAGAAGACTCTTTGAAAGTTGTGGAAAATTTTATATATCTTGGTATTAACTCTGACGGAAGTGTGCCTAATGAAGTCAGTGCCCGAATCTCAAAGGCCCAAATCACGTTTGCTAATTTGCATTACTTGTGGCGCCAAAAAGGTGCATCACCGGGTCTCAGGGGTCGAGTGTACCAGGCCACATTAGGGGCCATATTGTTGTATGGTTGGGAGATGTGGCCTCTGCGGACATATGATGTGAAGCGTCTTCGGGTTTTTGACTAGGGCTGCCTCAGAAGTGTTGGTGTCGGATGGCGTCAACGAATTTGTGAAGAGGTAATTAGAAAACGGGTGTCTGGTTGTGCAGCTGTTGCATCGCTCGCCGAAAACATCCAGCACCAACTGCGGTGGCTCGGCCATGTGCCACGCATACCTAAAAACCGTCTACCGAGACGAGTGTAAACCGCGAGTTGGGCACCGTGTGACTTGGCAGAGGGGTGCGAAAGAGATTACGATGAGTTTAGGTGCTGTTGGTGCGTCCGCTTTCCAGGATGGGGTATCCGTGACACCCCCTGCATTTGACTGCAGAGTGAAAAAATGGCGGTCAGTCGATGTCACTGGCGTCCGTGTTGTCAGTTTCTATTCAGATTGTCCGATTGGACACTTGGAGGTGTAAGCACTTCAGAATGCTTGTGACAGGCAAGCACCAGGTACTCCTCCACACCCACCCTTTTCTCTTCTTTTCGTTCTAAAACTTTAAATATAATCAGATAAATTTTGGGGTGTACGGCAGTGACGCATCAACGTCAGAACTGATGTTGCTGTCTCTGATGATGATGATTAGGTGCGAAGGTATTCATTTTTATTTTTCTATGGCTGACTTTGGCTGAAATGCCCATGATTCCAAAATTAACCATACGTTTTTCCGTAACTTCGTCCAGGGGAAACAGCTTCATACCTACAGAGCTGGCTGAGATATCAGAACGATCGAGCAAATTACAATAGCTTGGTGCAGGGCGTCATCCATTGACGAACTTCTCAAATTCAAAACAGTATGACTGATTTACGGTCTGTTACACTACATCAATTTACTGACCAGATGATCTGATGAGGACCGAATTGGTCTGTTTCATTGTACTACAAGTTCTACCAGACCAGAAACAGTTGCAATGCAGGGCTCTTCTGGTACCAACGTAAGTCCATACGAGACACAGCAGTCGCACGAAAAAGTTATACTTACCAATCTGCAAGTGGGCCAGAAAGTTTTCAATGATACGTATTTTCTTTTGACCCAAGTTAGTGGGAAGTTTCATCTGAAAGTGAAAGACCAAGGAAAAAAGGCAGTGCTAATTGTGACATGCTACAATTATTCTTAGACATAGTGCTCAATGTGGCTAGGCAAGCCCTAATTCTCTCACCTGGTGATTCAAATTTTCAAGTTAAAGTGAGAAACTATCTTGTTCATGAACACAGGAAGTCAGGCTGAGGGGCTCTACGCTGTTTGTCGAAGTTAAGCATAAAATACAGAACTTTGCCACATGAATGAATTCAAGAACAATAATGACATAAAACTGATTCTTTAGTCAAACATTGAAAAAAGGATAAGAAGGGTTGAAACTAAATTGGAGTACTTCAAGGAGGGGATCATTTGAGAAAAATGCAGCTGAAAGATGACAAAAAAACTAGTGTGAGGATAGGGATGCTGCATTCCATGCTCCGCATGAGCTGCTGAATGTCGATTTGAGGAGGTGGAGGTTCACGCAAGCAGTACTGCTAGTTGGAGATGAGGTTCATGTGCAACACGAAATGAATTGATCGGATATTAGTGAATTAGATACACAGCGTGCAGTGCTTGGTCGTTGGTTCGTTCGCCGAGCTTGGCAAGTGGGGCGCTGGTGGGTCCATCGATTAAATAATGCAGTCTTGACCACGGGACAAGTGAACAAATATAACAGATCCACCGAATACTTGTTTTGGATTTGTGAAACCCTGCTCTCGTGGACGTTACGACTCATCATCGTTAGACAAGGCGATCGACTGTATGTTCGTTGAGTATAACAACGGAATTGCTTGTGTTTCACAACCATTCGAGGAGGCATCTCCAGTGTGTTGTTGGATTTGTCGGTCATCTTTGACACATGCGTTTATATGATTGTATTCAGCGAAATGAGCAGATACACTTCAAAGTTGAGTAACTGAACAAAGACCTAAAAACCCGACTGATCACCTGGGAAAGCGGAGAATTTGAGGCTATTTTAGGACTCTGACGATCAGCATCTCAGATCCACTGCTGGTGTTGGGTGGCCTCAGCCAATTCGTTACGGCGTAATTAGGAAGCGATTGTACCGTTGTGCAGCTAGCACTTCGGTCACAGAAAATACAATGAAATGGTTATGTGATATCATACGGAAACACAGTGTTGCTAGCCGGGTCTCATACGGAACGGTGCAATCCAGGATGATCAGTATGTGAGTTGGCCGAAGTGTATCAAGAGGATACGAGATGACTGCATGCTACTAGTGCAGTCCGTCTTCCGGAATGGGGCCCTTGGCTGGAGAAATTGCAAGATACGACCGATTTCAATGTCGTTCTTCAGTCAGCTTCTATTCATATTGCGTGAATGACAGCATGGAGTTGTAAGTACCTCAGGATGACTGTGATAGGATGGCATCAGGTCCCTCCTATGTCCGCTACTTTCTGCTTTCTTCCTTGAGGATGTTTAGACAACTTTCTAGGTTACGGCATTAAAGCATCAGTGTCAATACGGATGATTTCGTTCACGGTGATGATGACTGACCACCATAGAAACTCAAGAACCGACAAGAAATAAACAACGCAAAAATGATAGCATTTTTGATGGTAATAAAAGAATGTCTTTTATTACGAAACTTGGCTAACAAATCTGCAAGTCTCCCTGGATCGTCGAATAGAGGATAAGCTACAAAATCCAGGGTTCCACACACTCACCGCTAAAAAAGACGCGGAAACCGAACTTTTTGTTTATGTCAGTTTCAAAAGTAGTTAGGCCACAAAAAATCGGCTGCCCCATTTATCGACCTGAACGGTGCGAGTGACGATGAATTTACATCTATGAAATTATAAAACTGGGAAGCTTTTTCGTCGTCGGAATTGCCAAAATGTCTCAGTTCGGGAGTATAATCGACAGTGTGTCATGGTGAATGAAGTTGAAAGTGCAGCAAAGAAACTGTTGGCGTTGGAGTGCTTCAAATTTCGACCAACCTCAGGTAGACTGCTGGTCTGTCTAGCTTGCTTCAAAATAAGGACCTCTGGTTTGGGTTCAAGTGCCTACAGTTACACCTCAATGGTGCTTGTTACAAACCTCCTCTCTGAAATGTAGAGATGGTAGTGAAGTTCTTCAGAGCGGGAAGAACAGTTTCGGTGACGTCTTAGTGCACGTTCTTAGAGTGGTTGCAGCTGGCGGTGATATACTGTAGGTTCAGTATTTCACAAATTCGAACAGACTTTGTGGCAGCACTGTTCTGAAGGTTGAAAATGTTGGTGGCTAGAGAACCAGTTTTCTGACATCAAACCTGATCAGCGTTGCAGTTGTGCTACACAATAGTGATCCTCGACTCGTCGGAGTGACAATGTTAAGGGATGCACTGATTAAATCCTCCATATTTGAGACATTTCAATGTTGGACCAAATGTTTAGCAGCCATTTAACGGACACAGCCTGGCCCATCAGCTGTAGCGTCAAAACACTTTCTACACGGAGAAAAGATTACCTTGATGATGGAGACCTGGTTGTGCCGTTTCATCTACTTAAGGTGGCTCTAGGAGGCCTTTTGCATTGAATAACTTGTGCACGAATTGATCATTCAGGGCGTGGATGGCAGACCTAGCAACCACAAATGGTGAAAGCAACTCGGTTTGCCGAAAAATTCCCGGATTGGCTCGTTGGGTTTTCTGAACACCTGTTAGTGCGCGTAATAGACAGCTCTTCCATAAGAAAATCAAGTGACGTTTTTAGTTAGTTAGATGCTATTGTCTTTTTTGTCACGAAACTGCGAACTTCAGTCGATAACGTTTGTCACTATGATACAGTCAGCAGAAAGTGCAAATTCCAGGTAAATAGACTCGACCGGTGTAAAGTTCCAAGATCCGGAATAACAAAACAACGGTTTTTCAGACTGCACAAGCTGATGAGTTGGCAAATAATGTTAAGGACAATACCGGTGGCTAATTGAAGTGTACAACTAAGGTTAGGGTTGGAGCTAGCACAGAAGGGTTACCCTAAATTCAATATTCAAAACCGCAGTATTTCCCCCTAGAGATATCGCTGCTATCCTGTGGGATGGCCTACCTCTTTAGCCTCTCTGTTTTCAACCCTACCTCTCAGATCGTTGTCTTGTGCGAAGGTGTATACTTCTGGTTTCATTTGTGTCTGTTGCATCCTCTACCAACAGGACGCATGCTATGTGTGTAAGCTACTTCATACCACATCTGTCGCAGACTGTCTCCATGAGGAAGAAAAGGTTCGCACCCCATAACCGCGCATTCTTCAGTACCAGCAGTCACGACATCAGAAACCGAAGTTTCGAAATTAAGTTGGTGCGAAGGCCAATCCCTTAGGCGGCCAAAAATGATTACGCATTACGGTGGTCCCAACAGTGGTCAACCCTTGATGGACGGAAGGCAAACGACGGATAACCGCACAGAACTTACCCTCAGACTGCGTAGGTGTACTCCCGGGTTTTTGGATGGATCCGGAAAATTGATGACATATGTGTTTGCCTGGAGTAGGATCAATATGGAGGGATATAATGGATAAGAAGTAGGCTTTAGAAGTCGAAGACGAGCTGAAACACGGGTTTAATATACCGCTGTTCCCATCTGGAGGGATAAGTTCTCAAACCAAATTTGGTCGGTCCCTCTAGGTGGCCCCTCTCACGAGCCAGAGACTAATTTTTGCGCAGTAAAGTAATAAGTAATCGTTCACCCGTAACACCCTTTCGGTGCCTAACTGCCATGCCACCCGAAGGAAGCATGAGGGCTGGGGTACTACCAGGCTACCCAAGCCTAGACGGGAGAAGTCGGGATGCAGAGGTCGGGTTCGAACCATGGACCTTCTGGTCAGTAAATTCGCGCTCTAACTAGTGTTAAGCGAGTGAGGCGGAAGTACCCAGGTAGATGTCAACCAAAAAAGACAGCAATTTTAAATAATGATGTTCTAATAACATTCCACTGCAATAGCATAGCTATGATGCCAAAGTTTTGTAGTTACTACTATTACTACTACGCATGTTGACAGGTTATTGTTTCGACAGCTACAGGGTGTTCTTTGAAAACGGTCAACACAATAAAAGATAATGGAGTAGAGCACTAGAACTAAAGGCAAGCACCATCTATGGAGGGGATGCATCGGTCGTTATCGGGCCTGTCGTGAGATAATATCAACAGGTAACACTCAGGCACCTCCATCCGACCTGTCATGGTAGTAAAATGGGTCGGCAAGTTGAGGTCGTTGCCTCAAGTTTTGGACCCTTGCAGCCCGGGCGGAGTGGAACAGCTGTCAACTGCTTTGGTGATCATAACCTGATGGACCCACCCGTGTGGGCACCAATCATGTATCTAACAAAACAACACTCACTTCAATTCATCGTTTACAGAATATCGCCAATGAGTCCAGAGGTTTGCCTTAAGGCGGTGGTGGCCATATATCGACAGACCGACTGAATGGGTGAACAAAATATGGCGAGGGGAACTGAGGACGTAAACATACTGTAACATGCGAAGACACCGCCAGTGGATAGGGTGCACAAAATCAGTTTCAGAAGGCAACGAACAGGATTGCAAGGTTGGATCTCTCCAAGGCGCCCCGAACTTTGGACGGCAAAAAGCCAATTGTAAGTCGCCAGAGCCCTTGCTACCTTAGGGAGATTCTCCTAGTTGTGAAGGGCTACACCCCCATCTTCAACAAAAACCGAATGGTACGAGTAACCACATAGGATCACTCAAGAAACCCAGCTGAAGCCAAATTCGGCCAGGCAGAAGGCAGTTATTCTTTAAAAAGTTCGTGATCCAAGTCTTCAACCTGCTTATCAATCAGCATTTGGGGAACTAGTGGCAAGCGCCACCAACTGAGAGGAGAATCTTCAGTAGAGTCGGACACCCGTGTGACAGGAGGGGCACAATCGCGTACGTTCGTTTAACCTAGACATCTTCCTACGACACATCTGGTGCCGGTTAAAAGTTGTCACCCGATCAGACAAAGGGTGAGGAAAACAGTAGTGGGTCATGCAAACTTCGCCCGCACTATTTTGTGTCACGCAATGCACCGCCTCGTTTCAACCCCAGCCAAAGCACCAGTGATTCATTGTTTGACGTGAGGTAGCTGTTAGATTTCACCAATCAAGTTCGTACGAAAATGACTGGCGTCATATCAGGGGTGTAATAACTGACAGGTGTTATGGTAGAAGTACAGTAGCGTACTACCAGGCTAGTCCGTAGGCCAGAGCATCAACCGTAGTTCAGCAAAAGTTTTCCATTTCAAGATCATTCTGTCTTAGACAACCTATTGCTCAAAGGCCACACGCCGTGCAGCCGTCGAACGAGCAAGCTAGCGGCGTGGTGTGGGAAGAGGTCCAGGCGAAAACATTCATGATCGTATCCTGCTGTCACAGGAAAACGGATATCTGAATCTGATGGATTACCTCCGGCGTAGTGGCTTTTGCTACTACGCCTACGGGCGCGACTCATGTTGAAGATCGACCAGTGGTTAAACCCTGCGATCATATTTCTGCTGAAGCCTTTGACACTATGCGAAATCCCGAGATTTGCAGCTGAGTCACTCCACTGGCAGGTCAGTAGAGGCCCTGAAAGATTAGTGACTAGCTCCTCAATCGCTCAAACCATGAAGCAGTGGCCACTGAAGACGACCCACGATTAGATGTCGGGAAAACTACACAGATAAAGATGGACACGCAACAATTTCACCACATAGACATAAACTCACCAGAGCCGAGTTCGCCGTACTCGTAGCAGCACCTAACGAAGCTGACAGATCGCCGGTACCACCAAGCGAACCAGCCAAACTGACCGAGCTGTCTGGTGCACCAACTGAGTACAGATTGGTTGGTACAGATACTGGCAAAGTGGCCCGTTTCCGTTGTGCACCAGCGGCAGAACTTGCAGTAGACGCACTTCCTGGAGTTTGCGTTGCGGGCGGAAACAAAGCTTCCAAACTGGAATCTACTGTTCCCACCGGACGATCAGTGCCTCCGTCTTGATCCCGAATCAAACTGTCCGCCTACAGGGTGGAAGAGGATAACAAATAGGAACGGTTGAAATAAATAAAGCTGTATCTTACTGGAGGGACTGAATCGGTCAAGTAATACAAAACGTCATGTACTGCGAACCAATTTATCCAGAAGACATCTATATCATATGAAGAGTACTGTGGGGGTCCCCATACACACGTGCAGTACTCTCTCCGATGAAACCCTCCCAGTCAAGAACCACTGCTCTAATATGACCAACGTTTGCGTTCCCGAAATGATGTTCAACGCTTTTCTGCCGAATTTACATTCGAAATGGACTCCTGTGTAACCCGGCACGTGATTGGTTTTTTACTGACTTACCCAACCTTTTCTGTCTGACAAACGGAGGTCAACTAACATAAATATCAAAGTCGAATCGAATTGTCTGACCAGACGTCCAACGTATGCCTGTGCACACAAAGACAGACAACAACAAGTACGTATCGGGCGCACTTCCCACTAACTGTCTCGGTCAGCTCCTTACCCAACAACAAACGGGGCAGGATCTTACATTTACTGCTTCACATGATGTCTGAACCTGCTCAATGGGCACTTGCTTTGACTGCTCATCGGTTACACTCATGGTGATGCGCACGAATGACCGTAGTCACGAGTGGCGAGGAGGCATAATATCGTATCATTCAAGTCAACAACGTAAAGTGCGCCTACAGCATTCTTGTCGGTCAGTAAAGCAGAGTAGGATCATCTCACTGAGGTCGGCAACACCAGTGTGAGACTAACGGCGGCTAACCTCTATACAACCATGTCAAATCATTTAGATAGAGCCACATAACGAAAGGAAAAATGAAAAGGCGTTCCGACAAAGGCCTACCACATACACCTGATGAGTCCGGTTGTCCAAACCTGTACAATGTGGATAGAAACTGACATCAACAATATCGGCTAATGGCCAATTCTTGAAACGTATCCGATCAAGCACAAAGATTACGTGGACCTCATCTCGAGAGAGAGTAGCACCAAGACTTCATAATTCTGTTGTTCCCCCTTTGTGACGCCATACATTGTCCATCTCTTAGTTTGCGCGAATCAGAACTTGGCCTGAAAAGGAACGCTTTTCTTGGTGGAGGATAACTCGAAATGTGCAGCTGACAACCGAGCCACTGTACTAGTGCTGCATGCAGCTCATGAATGAAGTACCTGGTGCCCAAGTAAATACTTTTTTCTGGTGACATTTTTGAGAATTCGCTGGTGTCAGTTTACTCCAGCTATGGTTCTCAGGCATCAGCGTCCAACGATTTGAAGACGCCCCAAACTCTCTGCTCGCAAAAGCCAAGTCTCGCACATACATAACAAGACAGTCCCCAGGGTAGTCCGGTACATATGACCGAAGATATCCTATTTTGACGCCACAAGTTGTGCAAATTGGCCCACACAATTCTGGCCTCCGAATTTCCTGCAAAGGCTCTACCTATTACACTACCGTCAGAGCTAGTTTAAATTCCGATGTGCGTAAAGCGTTCCGGTAATTCGAATGCCTCTCCATGAATTGCAAGAAGCGTGTTCAAAGTCCGTATATCTTGCGCCACTACATTTTCGGGGGTGATAAGAATAGGCTGACTCTGATCACCCTTTCTAGGAACGCATGCACCTTTTTCTTTTCTTCAAAAATGGTAACAGTGCCATCTATATCAGATGTCGCCGTGAGCGTAACTGTGTTCAGTTACAATGTGATCTGACTCCATCGGTCATGTCGGTCTAGGGCATTGTGCATTGTGAAGTGTTCTAGAAGGTCCAACGTTGAAGACTCGAAAAAAGAAAATTCGTACTTTAGAGAGAGCTAGTCGTTCCGATGAGTAAAACCACATAGTGATCGTAAAGGCGCCTGCAGACGAGAGTATCCAAATCCGATCTATCACAAAAGACCAGGGAAATACGAACAAATGCAAAAGCGGCATGATGGTTAATAAAAAAGCAGTCAGCAGACGGGGTTGCACCTACAACGTTTCGGACAATAAAGTATGGGAACGGTCCTGGAAGGCACAAGCGTAACACTCCACAATAACAGACGACTTAAGTAAAGAGGATGCGACATTAGTTTCTCATGAAGTTGGGTTTTATACGGATGGCTAAAAAAGGGTAAACACAGTACAGTGTTGAATGCTTAAACCTGGGCGGTGTGGATGAACATACTGTTTCCAACTGAAGAAGAGTATGGCTGTTATGCGAAGAATACGCACCGTAGGATATATGCAATTTGAGGAAATAGGTATGTACTGCAGAGTCCCCCCACTTTTGAAGCAAAGTGAGGTCGCTGTAACCCGACTTTCCGAAAAACCGTGTCAGTGTGTTGGTGAGCTGTAATATGACCGACGAAAAGGTGAAGCTTATGGCTGGGATAAACCAGAAACCAATGTGCTTTCAGAGAATCGACGCAGCCAGGCATTGAATTTATGGCTAGCAGTAAAGCTTGGATGATGGATCCATCGACTTAATGGAAAATTCGAGGTCCAAAACACACTTCCTTGTTTCCAAACAGCTGAATATCCCTCGTTGGAACTGCCTAACACCAAGTTGACCCACCTCACCCCAACATTATTGCAAGGTTGCAGCCTTGTGATGTCAGTGTCGATCAAGCTGAGGCATCGATATCACAAGAGGATTCTGCAGCACATCCTATTGGAGATGGAAACTCGAGCGAATGCTGACGATCAAGCACGTATAAAATTAGTGACCCCGCTGGCTGCACTGTTGTGGCTTAGGGACTTGTGGGCTGGCGTGATGTCTTCTACGACCAGCTGATGCTCCGTTAAATGTGGTTTGTGTATGGCTCATCTAGGTAAGTCATTGTACAAAATCTTGCTCGCTTTTATGGCTAACATCGATCTGTTGTTTTTCTTGGATCGGAGCTCCTAGTACTCAATTCCCTCGCTTACGTCAGTGAATATCGGGGTTTCTGACGAACACACAAGGTGCACTTCGGAGACACAACTTGATGACCCTATTGGCGGACTAAATATGAACAATTTACTTCATGAGACGAGTTGGTGACATTTATTTATTGGTGACGACCTGATCGTAAGCCTGAAACGCCCGGCTTTGAGGAAAAAAGGGGCTTTTTAATCCCCTCAAAAGCTTCCAAGCAAGTGCAAAGTATGCTCAGAATCTCAAGCGATTCAGTTTCGCCATGAACGTCTTAAGAATAGCTGGAGTAGTGTACTCTGCTGTTAGTGGCATCCGGAGAGTACTTCTTCGTAGGAAAATGGCATAAAGGCAAACCGAGTTTCCCTTTTTTGAAGGAGATAATGAACTTCTCATATTTTATCGCGAAGTGTAATTATCGCAGTTTCCTGCGTATGTATTCAGCACCAGCAATGACTTTGTGCAGTCGGGTTACTACTCGTACCGCATACATGTGTTACCTGATCCTGCTTTTCCAGAGACCAGACTACGGACAGGTCATGGACAGTTAAAAATAAGGAAGTCACTGGACGAGCCACATAGTTAAAAACCTTCGGCTCAGAGTTAGTAGGATAAGCAAAAATGTCGAATTCCCCCTCCGCGGACAAACTAAGCAAGGAAACTGTCTAACACTGAACACTTCAGCGATTGCGATGGCACCTGAAGAGAAAGTTCACGAACCTGAGAAATCAATTTCTGCAGATCCTGCTTTTTCCGTTCTCGTTCACGGCGACGAGCTTCAATTTTCCGCAGTTCCTGGACAAGTCGCTGCTCTTCTTCCACTTGATCTTTCGTGCGACCATACAACAAGCTCAACTGCTGTTTGCGACGACGCTCATGAGCAGCATCATAACGTAAGCCTTTGGACAAGTTGGTTCCACGAACCTGGCAAAGGGACAGGGAGGGAACCGATAACTCCCCTGACTGAAAAATCAATAAAGCAAGGATGGCCTAGGTAAGGGAGAGTTGTTGTTATGGGTAATGGTTAAAACGGCTGGTTGTAGTCTGCGGTTCTAGTGGATTGGTCACTCCGGAATGTTCTTCAGCAAATCCGTTCCCCCGTGGTAATGTAATCTCAGGTGAATACGGGTTCATCGCACAGCGTCATATATCCCTCCTATGCACTTCAATTCTACTCGAATAACACCCAAGTGTTCTGCCAATAATAAGAATTCAGTTGCAAAGATATTGACTGGTGGCTCAATCACCCCCGTAACCAATACCACCTCTAAAAACAATGTGGTTGAGCACACTAGTAGAAACAGATAGGCCATCCGTCTCTCCACAATAGGGCATATCTAATATAGGATTCCCGGAAAATGCGAATTCGGTCACATTGGGCAGGGGACCGTAAGGAGGAGGGTGATTGGCATGCACAGCTACATGTTCGTATAAGGGGCGTCATTACACAATTTTACAAACTTTAGGAATACCGCAGTATAGCATTTGAATACAGCCAGAGGACCATGCTGATCCATTAGATGTTGCAGCTGATGAATAAAATGCTCAGATGAGCAAGCTAAAACGAGAATGTGTTGTGAAGACGTTCGTTTACTAAACACATCCTCGTATTGACTAAGTTTCATAGGATCATCATCGCTACGGAAAATAACATCACCGGTGATGCGAGACCCTGAAGAGTTGTTCTTACGATACGAAGCCAACCGGGTTGGCATGAAGTCTTCGGAAGTAGCCATTTTTTCTCACCCGTTAAACAGTGCTAACTCTCTCTGCTCCCACAGGACAACTTTACTATTGTCATCGAATTCCGGGAAGTTCCGGATCTACAAAAAAGGAGCAGGATTTTCGCGATAGGTGATACTCGTTATTCACGACTCCTTAATCACGATATGCTTAATGGAAAATACCACTGGCACAGTGAAGATCACTAAAACCCCAAAATATCACTCAACCCAGTTAGTCCGTTTGGATATTCGCAAGGACCTGTTCCGATGAAACGGGCAACTGAGGACAATCTGTCGTGAACAGAGAGCACAAGTTGAGCGAATCAATCCAGTGACTACCAAACAGTGAACAAGCAACCCTATTCATGCATGGAAACATTAGACCATGGAATTGACAATTAACTCACTTTGTCTAGTATCGCAACTATTCCGTAATATCGTTCCTTCAAGTCTTCGACGGAAGGGCGCCCAGGGAACCTCTCTGAATCCCACCTATCCCGCATGTGGATGAAACGTAAGTCGAAACGACGGGCTAGTTCCATCAAGTGTGCTGTCTTTTCCTCATTCCATTTTGGGTACTGTAGCAAAGACTCATATTCTTCTGGGGTGTACTCAGGTATGGTAGCGTGCTGAAGAAACAGAAGGTTACAGAGACGACAAACTAAGACACTGCACACAGCACAGGCTATTCAGCTAACCAGACTGAATCAAACAAACCGACGGGGCAGCTAGTGAAAAATGGTTCTTTTTTTTATCCCACGGCTGAATCAAAGTATCATCTGACTTTTGTGTAAGCTCAAGACTAACAGAACAGAAAGGCCAATCAGGTTATCGGCCAAGTAGTCTGAAGGATACAAGTCACCAGGCACTAACTGGTGCTCAAAGATGGGAGTGAACCATAGTTCACAGACGGTAAAAATGCGGTAGATCCCCGGAAAGCTTAGCCACATGAGTGCTTTTATGCTTACTGTAATATATCAGGTGGATGAGTGGCAGTTTCAGCCAGTTACTCTCGGGTAACATATCCACCGGCCGGTTGCACAGCTTTTGACTTACCCAGACAATAAACTGACTACTGGTGGACAGTAAATGTCTTGTCTGAGTGGTAATCGATCCTCACGGGAGACCTGACCAGCCGAACAAATCATGCGCTCGGACTCGTTGTATGGAGGGAAACAGTCTGGGACCCCTTTAGCAGAGAGTCATGTGCCCGGCCTTTTTGCATGTCTATCCGATTATTCCCAATAGGGCCGAGGGTACACGTATAAATGAGTCTTTCAGGAGTTATTCGCAACTTTACTATATACATCCAATGAAACTACAATTCAATGCATTGGAAATTCCAGGGCCCTCCGTGGAGGTCAGGAAGAATTCCGACTTCTCATTTTCTGGTGCAGGCAATGGTTTCAGATGTATTCGTTACAAAAGTAGTGTATACAGGGCGAAAGACCCTGATATTCCAATTAAAAACGAGCAACCGAAGTGAAACATGGCTGGAGTGGTGAGTTGGAGATTTCCCTAAAGACAGCATGGACTATCCACCACCTCCAGGACCGCAACAGACATCCATACAGGCCATGCTTCCCTTTGCAGTGAACGAAAACGTCCCACGAAGCTATGATAAACGCAGTTTGCTAGGTTTATCTAAACCATAACAGTTTTGATGCCTATCAACTCCACACCAATAAATCAAGAAGCTTCAAATGCAACGCAGATCCTAGTGTACCTTGTTGTATCGAGCAAAGGGGTATTCTTCTTCTGGTTCGCCCTCCGGTCGTTCTCGACGCCAGTGATAGAGAACCAACCCATCCTGGAAGAAAAACGAAAATATGGTGCAAAAACAGAATAAATGGTCTGACAAATAAAGATACCAGTAAGAACTATGGATGGATTTAAACGCACTTGTCGCGCTGGGTTGGTGAATGGTGTCCAGTGCCACCGACGGACGCGCCCGACCCCAATAACAGCTTTGGGCTGTCGATATTTGATGGAATCATCGGTGGGCATCAGTGGCGGTAATTCACTAAGCGAAAAAAGCGAGAGCTGATTATTGAAATAGAGACAAGTTTTTTTGTGGACAGGAAGATGATTATAAATACTTCGAAGAAACAGCAAAGTTTGAACCTCTTCAGGGTCCCAACAAACAAGGATGGGACGGAATGCATGAGGCTTACGTATAAACGAATACAAGCAAGCGGAACTCTGCTCGGAAGATCTTCAGGTGGAAATTTTGCAAGACAGAGTTAATGTCAAACATTTACGCCCAAGGTGTAACACAGTGCTACCTGACTAAACAAGGTAACTCCCTCACTCAAATGGGACCATAAGGTTATGTTTTTCCATCGGAAGAGATTGGGCTGTTCTTCCCTCCGAGCTACAACCACCCCCTGAGATGACTTATTTTACTTTAATTGGCGATGAAAGCAGAAGCAGGGAGAATTGCAGCAAGTCTTGAAATGACGGTATTGGATGTAATAGTCGCGCGACAGATTAGCCGTCTAAGAAACCTCGCGGGAAAATTTAGATCACACAGAGCACATAAGTCCAAAATATAATCAGCCAGCTGTGGCATCATTTCGATGCAGAAATGCAGTGCACAAGCGTTCGGATACTACCAGGCTGTTCAAGCCTAGACGGGAGCAATTGGGAAATCTAGACTGGGTTAGGAACAAGAATATCTCGGTCAGTAGCTTAGCGCCTGTGAGCTCAGACTAAAGCTGTAAGTTAAAAAGAAATGGCAGTGTTTGTGTTGCAAGTGGTCCGCCTTAACTTACCTGGAGAGGAGTTCAGCTCACGACCTACCTAACTGCTATCCTATGGAGTGAACCAATGTTTAACCGTGGTATGCCATGCTACTGTGTCCTGGTTACGACTTATGGATGGTGCGCACCCAAAGCCCACTCAGTCTACACTGAAAGGTCCAACTGTCTAGCTGATTCTACACGACTTCAGAATCTTGGGTTCGGTGGACAAATAGTTTTCATAATCAGTCCGATTTGTAACCTGTCTTGCTCCATTCCATCAATTTTACTGATATGAATGGTGGGAGGATGGATTCATCCTGGGATGAGCACAAACTGCGTTGCATCCAAACCCGTAAAAGGATGCCAACCCAAGCCACTGCAAACTACCGCCGATCTTGACTATGTGATACTTTTGCGGTGTTGAGTGGCAATCGTATTCCAAAACAGTCTGTTGTTGAAGTGAAACTATATGCTCGAGTGTGTTTTACTGGGACCTAACCTACATATGCCAATTTTTGAGGACATACACCCATACCTACACATCGATGTCTGCACTCTGACTCTCGGCGTCGCATGAGAAGTGTTTATAAAAGAGGAACGATGTAAAGAATGTAACGAGTTGTCCTTATGCCCTTCAGCCTGACTCCAATGCATTTCATAGTATGAATGTTTATGACATCTTATGGTATAAGTGTTACATGTATGAATGTTTACATGGTCATCGACACTAGTTTGGCGCTAAAGATCGCATTGCTACTCAAGCGATGGGAATCACGCGTGAGTAGAGAATATCTGTAGTGGTGCACTCTGTTAGGCCCTGTAATGTCAGTACACGCTTTCATGTAAGTCTCTTCTGAAAAATATCAAATCTTCGTTGCTTAATATGATTAGTTCAAGAGGATGCAAGACACGGCGTGCAAGTCCTTTCGCCAGTGAATAATGGCATTTCAGACCTGAGTACCTTGACGACTTGGGGAACTCAAGGGTTAATAAAAACTGGGTTATGGTCGGATAGGCTGCAGATTTTATCGTAACGCCGAGAGATCCTGACAGCGGATGTTATATTAAGCGAGATGTGACAATCCATACTGAAAATGCGAAAAAGAACAAAATGGGAAAGTATCACCAGGGCTTACTTATTCAACGTCGAATGAAGCCCCCAGACTTCACGAGGAACATTCTCGGGACGTTTGGGCTGGGAAGCTTGACTCTTTGACTTCTTCTACCCAGGACGTTAGATAAAAATGGTAACCAGGAAGCGTACCTTGTCCCTTCGCGCCAACAGGGTTTCCTTATCAAAAATACTTTTCTTAGGTCCAGGATCATCAATATCCAAGATATCTAGGACATCCAGAGCTGTGCTCATACCGACTGGTATTGTCCTGTGGAAGAACAAAGCACGATGAGTGGGTAGAATCACATGCACTGACGTTCCTTGTAGGGTGAAAAGGAGGTAGAGAGAGGCATCACTGAACACATAACTGAGGACAGACGGAACCTACCCATTGCCTGCACCAAGGAACAGGGTTTAGCTGAAAGAGCCCACCTTATTCTCACGACTGAATAGTCTGATCCAAAAGGTAGTGGTAAGGAGAGATTTGGTGGAGTCTTTTCCCTTGTCTTCAACCAAAAATTCTGATCCCCGAGGCAACGGACAGTAGGGCTTTTTGATGGACCCTTCCCGGATCTGGTGATTTAATAGCTTAACCTGCTCGACTGTAAGCGACTGGCTTTGAGGGCGCAAGATTCTCAATTCGGATGTTACTGTACACAACAGATGCAGTTGCAGCCGGGTTAGGCCCGTCGTAGGTTTTAATCATTTTCGACTATATTGGATAATTCGCAGGCGGTCACAGCAAGCTGTTGAGCGATCAGTGTGCGGTTTTTAAGGGTGGTCTTTTCTAACCCGCATTTCCTCGGGAGAGGGCAGTATGGTCGCTTCCGTATATATGGATAAGCCTATTTCCTAGAGGAAACACGTGCCCTTATGTCACACAAAGCACGACCCTACCCTCAGACCACCCGCAGTAAGATTACTCCGCTTAGAAGGCTTCCGTAGTCTTCGTCTGGTTGTTTCTCTACAATATTCCTAAATCTGACGGTACTCCAAGTTTGCGTTGGTTTGGTCACGTGCTTCGCACGCCGGTGGACCGGATTTCTCTTCGTATAATCAAGCGGAGGATGAAAACGACAGCAAAGTATGAAAACCATCGTCAGCAAAACTGAGTGCGCTGTGGAATTCCACCTCTGTAGAGTCAAACTCCAAGACGGGATATGTCAATGATTAGTCTTCGGTGTATAGTTCCTTCTCTTGATCTCCCCACAAATGAAAAACCCATTTCCATCATTGGAACCACCCACCAACGATACCAGCTACATTCACGAATACGTAGCTATCCACTCCTGGTTACCAGATCACCAGCGAACGAAAATGTAGCAGCCAGATCCACTGTGCAACCTGTCTACGGTTTACAGCTGATGATGGGTAATGAATGACTTGCGTTTCTGTTCGGGACTACTGACACCACGAGTTACAACTAAAGTTTTCCCATACTTGCCATTGGACAATATAACTAGCTTTGTGGCATGAACTGGTAAGCTCGGGCATTGACCAGTGTGAACTGAGAGCTCTGTAATTCTAGACGATATCAACCACAAAAGTTTCAACCCACCAGTTCCTTCCAGAAACTTGAAAGACGGACTGGTTGGTGTTCCTACGCCACTTTCAGAAAGTGCAAATTATGTTGCGTTCACTTGTCTCTCATGGGTAGGTGTAGCTGACTTCGGACAGCACAGCAGAGTGCACCTCCATCAAAGTGTTCTCACCTTGGAGAAGGTAACGCGAATGAGTTGTAAGGCCTTTTCCGCCTGTTTGATAAAGAGTGGTTTGAGCCAAAACATGAACTAACATGAACACAAGAATTGGCATCGTCATCATCATTCTCAGAGTTGAACCACTGTTAGCACGCTGACTTGTGAAGCCATTCGGTTGGGTGGCCATGTGTGAAAACAAACAAATCTAATTAGTAAGATGGCAGAACTAGGTAAATGAACTGGTCAAGTGATGTAAGCATAGCTGTTCAACATCCGTTACCACTATCAACCTGGTTCATAACGATGAGGATTTCGCCGCATATTCCAGTATAAGAATGTTTTTGTCCCGCTTGGCAGTTTGAAGGGTGAATGCTATTTACTGAGTTTGCTGAAAAGCATGCCGCATAATATCCCTTTTGCCTGCTACCCCCTCAGCAACATATAAAATATCAGCATCCCGCTTGATTAATCTTGACTCCATTTCCGACTCGTCGACGTTGGATCCGACTGGCAGGCATTACTGCAACCCTATACATTTTTACTTAGCTGTTTGTCTATCCGGTTTACCCGATGCTAATTAAAGGTTTGTTCCTCACTCCTCCAGATGACTTTTTCCTTGTTCAGTGTCACTGATGATTTATCAACAACTCTATTCTTGTTTTAAGATCAAAATTAGAATCCAACGAGACGTGAAAATACGAGCCCTTCAAGCCCTATTTAGTGACGATAATCAGATCAAAGTATCCTTTTCGTCTCCGTTCTCTATTTATGTGGACATCAGAACCCGGTTGCTGAAATGAACTGAGCAAGACGCAGAAGTGACTCCTCAATTCCAGGGCACGGAATCTCAATACTTCATCAACTTGAAGTAGGACGCGGATGTGAAAAAATAGCTTGGCTGTGGCAACCTTTCGGTGAATAGCTGCCATGCAACTCGGAGGCACGGGAGCTGAGAAGTTGTCAGGTTGGCTGGAACAGTCGAAAAGCCAGCAGTGGGTTCGGTCAGTAGTTTCGCGCCTTAACGACCGAGCCATCTCGGGCTATGATAGCTCAGTTACCCTCTGTCACTTCCGGCAGTCATGCGTACGCAGTCAATTCCATCTTCTGAAATTCCACAGAGGTCTAGTTAGAGGCAGGGCAAATTTCCCACAAGCTGATGGTGTTTAAGTGAATGGCATTTTGCTAGTTTGGTCCTCAAGATACCGCAGAGGTTAAGGCGCAAAACTATTAACCGAATAATCCGTGGTTCGACTCCAGCAATGTGTCCGGAGGCGAGCCTCTTGAAATAACCGAACATCATGTCAACTGGATGGATGTATCGTGGATCGGCTAAGGAGCAAACGAAGGCATCCTCTGACTGATCAGAATAGGGGACAAGCAGAATCGATTATTCTCAGCTCGGCGCTTCTCGTCTCGACGAAGAATCCAAAGTGACCGTGTGAAAACTTATCCGACCGCTTTATATGGTTGCACTCTTTTGGCTGCCTCAAGATGCCGTGCCTCTTAATACACAATAGTTGTCCGGACAGCAGGCCAGGGACCGATATAGGAGTCGCAATTCACAACACCTTTGCCTGACGAATCATTTTAGATGAAGCTCGATAGAAAGCACCCTTCTCAGGGTCAGGACTGATTTCCGTTGGGGTATAAGCTGACATTACGGAGCGATCAATTTTTGTCCCGTGTTGTTGGGCTTGATTGAGCTGGCTAACCCAACAGAATTTAATCCAGCAAAATGGGTTCGATCCCGGGGCTCAGCGCAGCTCCCACACCATGGATTCCACGAGCCACTGCTTTTGGATCACAAGACATACGGGGATGAAATATAGAAAAACTAAGTTCGCCCGGAGCGCCTTAAGATGCACGACCACGCTTGAGTCTTGTGTGGTTGTTTCCAAAAGAGCACACGCCAACTTTGAGAGTATAAGATTTGGGCGAGCATGCCTGTTTTCCAGTTTGACAAGATGCGGACGTCGAAGGCTCTTGTGCAGAAAGGACATCGTGGATTTAGCAGTGTTATTTTGTTTGCTGTTAGCCTTGGTTAGGGCATATCGACGAGATATAATTGATAATCAACTGATCCAGCGACGATATTTTCATCCAAATTGGAAGGCCAGAGTGGTTTTATCATCCTGCATCATCTGTGGCGTAGGCGTGATGTCAGCTTACCTGGCAAAGGTCGAATTCAAAATGCTGTTGTGCATTCCATACTGCTATAGGGGTCAGACCTGAGGACGTTAAAGGACCGTCAGTATCTGTTGGGGATATCAATATCTCCAAAAACTCTGCATCTTTATGTGTGCTAACGAACTTCCGGCATTTTTCAAGGTCAAACTAAGGATATATATTCAGTATCACTTTTCTGTAGATCGCCTGTTGTTCGGATCACTAAAGTTGTGTCCAAGGTTTAGTCTTCTTACTATTCCGCTGTACTAGGAGTCGGGATCAGGCAACATAGCTGGGGATAGAATATCGTCACAGTCCGCTCATATTATCGTTTGCTCGCTGCGTTGTCGAAACATAACATAGTTGGCGACGCAAGATGTAGGCAGATAAACTCAAAGCAACGTTTGAGCGACTCATAAAAGTACTTACGGAGCGACTATCAACTACATCTTTGGCTTCACCAGCTGCGTCGAGCGTCCCACAGTCGGTTGACGGAATCGCTGGCAAATCAAAGAGTTTTGCTATGAACCTTCGGCTGGCATAACGTTTGATGCTTGGTTTTGTCGCTATGAAGACTTGTTCAGGGTCGACTCTTCAATCCAGGATGATAGTTGGAAGGTTCACCTCCTGCTCCGCAAACTTGGACCCGCAGAGCATGATAAGTACGCTAACTATATTCTTCAAAAGAATCCACGTGACTTCACTTTTGACGAAACGGTTCACACGCTTATGCAAATATTCGGCGAGCAAACGTCAGTTTTCAACATCCGTTATCGATGCCTGAAGCCGGTGAAAAGTGACGCAGACGACTTTCTCACTTATTCTGGCATCGTGAACCGGGAATGCGAACGGTTCAAACTCGGATCGTTAACGGAAGATCAGTTCAAGTCGCTGATTTTCATATGCGGTCTACAATCCCCGAAGGATGCAGAAATCCGTACCCGACTCCTCAGCCGCATCGAGCAGGACCCATCAATGATGCTGCAGGCCATCACCATCAACGATAGCTTAACCTGAAGCATGACACCGCGATGGTCCAACTTGGGAGTCATGGCGGTTCCGAAGTTCATGCAATCCATCAGACTAGGCAACAGCCTGGCCCTGCCAATTCCGGCCCGACCAAATAGGCCTCACAGTATTATGATCCGAAGCAAAACAAAGGCCCAAAGAAGACACCACCTTCACAATGTTGGCACTGTGGAGCCTGGCACTTCGTCAGGTTCCGTCCCTACAAGCAGCATCGGTACCACCGTCCGTGGGACACAAAGGTGGGTATTGTCAGTCACGGATGCATACGGCCCCTGGTGTTTCAAAGCCGTCCTCATGCGTCCGTCCCAAACCGAAAGAGAATTCTGTTGACTCTTCTCTCAGTTTGCTGGCTACTTTCAAGATCAACACCCCAGGCAATCGAAAGTATCTCACAATCACCGTCAATGGTCATCCAGTCCGTCTGCAGTTGGACACTGCGTCGGACATTACCATCATTTCGGAGAAGCTTTGGCGCACGCTCGGACAACCTCCGATCAGACAAGCGCTCGGACTGCTACCAGTGCCTGCGGTGGAGAGCCAAAACTTTCCGGTGAGCTCCAATGCGGTGTATATTTTCGGGGAATTACATTTGTGGGGTCGTGTTATGTAACGGCAGCTGAGCTGAACTTATTGGGTCTTGGTTGGTTCGATCGCCTGGGGTTAACCGATACTCCAATCAGTGTCATTTGCAATACAGTTCAGTCTCCCACGGCGCATCCAGATCACGAATCCGACTTTATCAAGCGATTTCCAGTTGTTTTCCGATCCGATCTCGGTCAGTGCACTGCGACACAAGCAGTTCTCCACTTCCTGCCAGGTGCTACGGCAGTCTTCCGTCCAAAGAGACCAGTTCCGTACGCTTCCCTCCCACTGGTAGATGCCGAACTTCAACGGCTGGAACAACAAGGCGTTCTGTCCCCTGTATCCTACTCCGCCTGGGCAGCGCCGATCGTCGTGGCGAAGAAACCCAACGGTGACATCCGCATATGTGCCGATTTCTCAACCGGCCTAAATGCAGCTCTCCAGCAGCACCACTATCCACTGCCAGTGCCCGACGATCTATTCACTGTTCTGAACGGTGGAAATTTCCTCGCGAAAATCGACCTAGCGGAAGCGTATCTTCAAAGTGAAGTCACACCAGAATCACGCCCACTGATGACAATCAACACATCGCGGGCTTTATCAA
Source organism: Opisthorchis felineus (assembly GCA_004794785.1). NCBI lineage: Eukaryota > Metazoa > Platyhelminthes > Trematoda > Opisthorchiida > Opisthorchiidae > Opisthorchis > Opisthorchis felineus. The sequence continues at coordinate 1,567,542 of SJOL01004338.1, read as the reverse complement.
TACACCCGTCTCCCGTTTGGCGTCAAAACCGTTCCAGCAATTTTCCAGCAGCTGATGGATACCAGCTTTTCTGGCATTCCAGGTGTGGTCGCATACCTGGACAACGTGCTGATCGTTGCTGTTTCACCCGAAGAGCTTCTTGATCGGATCAATGTCGTCTTGCTGCGCATTCAGGACAATGGCCTCCGCCTCTGTCCTGAGAATTGTCAATTCTTTTTGACAACGGTGAAGTATCTTGGTTTCATCTTCGACACTGGACGATTATTATATGTTATTACCTTGAATGGAGCTCCAGCTGCCACCGGTATGGACCTTGACTCAGTGGACTGTGTTGGCAACATGGAAGAATGCACAGTTCTCAGCTTACGGCCCACGAGTGCCCCTGCAGGTGACTGGTGGTTCGCCAAAGATTCATTCGGGGTCGTTCGGTACACAAACAGGAATCTCTGAAGGGCTCCGACGGATGTCTCCTCCCCTCGAGCTTTTAGCACGGCTCTCTTGAATGTGCCGACGAACCTTTTTGCTTGACCATTCCATTGCGGGTGGTACGGTGGTGAACGAACGTGTGTTATAGCATGTCGAGTGCAAAAATCGCGGAAATCAGCGGAGGTGAACTGCGAGCCATCGTCTGAGACGATGGACTCCGGTAAGCCATGCTGGCTGAAAATGTTGGATAACAAACGCATCGTACTAGATGTTGTTGGAGAGGACACCGAAGTGATTTCTGGCCACTTGGAAAAAGCGTCAGTCAAAACCAAATGGAAGGTGCCACGTATCGGTCCTGCGTAATCAATGTGGACCCGAGACCAAGACTTTTCAGGTCGAGGCCAGGGAAACGGTGGTTGATGTGGCGGGTTCTTGGCAGCTTGTCGGTATCGGGAGCAGCGTTTTACAAAATCAGTGATATGCTGGTCCATGTGCAGCAAGTAGGCGTAACTGCGAGCCATTGACTTCATGCGGTTTATTCCTGGATGCCCGGAATGGAACTGACGGAGGACTCGATGGCGTAAAGATTGAGGAATCACGACGCGATCTCCAAAAATTAAGCAATTGTTTACGACCAACAATGCATCTCGGCGATGAAGGAGCTGTCGAAGGCAATCATCTTTGAGGTTCGGAGGCCATCGAGAATTCACGAACTGGATCGTCTTCTGAAGCGTCGGATCAGCCATGGTAGTTTGTTGAACCTATCACTGTCACGGATAATGCACGAAAGGACTGGACTAACTGGGGGCCGGCTGCGTCCACGAAAGCAATGACCGTGTCTTCTCCGTGAGTTGGCTGATTGCTGATCAGGCGAGATAATGCATCGGCCAGACCGAAGTCGGTAGTGCGAAGAATTTGAATATCAACGTGATGTACCGTTGTAGCGTCACAAGTGTGGCAAATTAGCAGAAGTGATTTGGGTCTTTGAGATTCATCCCCTGACTTCATCGGACAATTCCGTCAGAGCTAATATGGTTACCGAGCTGTGTGAAATCTTCCGCAAAATCCGGTGATTTTTTGAAGTTTCAAAGCTATGTTCAGAGACTGCGCCTTATGAAACATGACTTTGTACTTAGGGTGCTAGGCACACGCCGAAAGACGGTATGATAGTGGTCAGTCTATTCAACGGGGCTTGTGCTTCGCTTTAATCTTCAAAGATGAGGCTAGTTTCGTCTTTTTACTCCAGATAGACAAGGTTCTCACCAGCAACAATTTGAACACCAGGGTGTTGAAGATCTCCCAGCGTTCGATTTTTTATTTCATCTACGACGAAGTTGAACAGCAATGGAAATAGTGGACATCCTCGTAGGACATTACTTTTTGTTGGGAAGCCTTTGGAGAGCTCACCATACACTTTCACACGCCAAGAGGTATGTGAATATAGGGATCGGATTATGTTCACAAACTTCTGGGACATACCCTGTTCAGCAAGTGTAGTTAACAGCATTGACCGATCGACAGAATCGAACGCATCTTTGAAGTCAAGGAACACCAAGACTGTGGGTCATCTGTACATGTGGCTTTGCTCTTACACCTGACGGAGTGTGAAGATGTGGTCAACGCAGCCTCTACCCGGTCGAAACCCCGCTTGATTCTCACGAGTCAAGGTTTCGCGGGCCACCATAGAACCACCGAGAATCACTGACGCCAGAAACCTTGTTACAACGGGAGTAAAACTAACACCTATGTGGCTACTACATTCACTGTGAGTCCCCTTCCTGAAAATGGGCAGCAATTTACTCATCCCAGTTGTCTGGGACGGGCTTTTTCTCAGAAAGACGCCAATAGGCTAGACATACACCGACTGAGGACTTCATTGCCACCCTTGAATGGAGCAGGTGGGAGATTGTCAGGACCAGGAGGATGACGGCGCTTGAGTGGAGATATACACTTGGACGCTGAAGGGAGCTCCATGTTCACAGTCCACCTTTCTATTGAAGGTCGGCAGTCTGAATGGGAGATAGTAGGTGGTCAAATGAATTGTTGTTCGAAGTACTGTGCCCAACGGTCCAAACGTTCTCCTTTAGTGGATATCAGAGAGCCATTCTGGCCCCTGGTAGTTTCACTGACAAGAGGCTTCTGAGGACCAGTCAAACGAATCAAGTGAAACAGCCTGCGGTTGTTTCCACCATTTATCGCATCTTCATTTTTTCGGCCTTCCGGATTCACCAAGCTTCTCGGTCAGCACGGACACTCAGTTTCACCTGGCGTCGGATGATGCGTCGAGTTGAGTTGCGGCCAGGAAGAATCTGTCGCCAGGGCTCCAGCAAAGCTACGCACCTATTAGAGATCGAATGTTTGGGCGAGTTTTGCTGGGTTGTCGTTCAACTGTAACACATTTTCGGTGCCTAGCTGCCATGCCACTCAAAGGGAGCACGAGGGCTTGGATACTGCCAGGTTGCTCAAGCCTAGACAGGGGAAGTCGAGAGGCAGAGGTCGGGTTAGAACCACGGACCTTCCGGTTAGTAAATTCGCGCTCTAACCACTTCAGCCATCTCACCCCAAGGCTGGGTTGTACTGCAACCGGTGGTCTCGATTTTGAGTAGTGCTTCGGACATCCCTTCCCAGTGGCCATTAATATCAGATATTGGACCATTCGGCAAGCGTTCGAGGGTAGGTTCGTTTAATTTATAGGTTCACTAACTTCTGAATGGCTGAGCGAGGTGTGTTCATTTTGTGTCGACCTCAAAAGCTCCATGCCAAGCAGAAGCGCACCAGCGCACGGTCGGAGTCTACCCTGGTATCCCAGAAGGAACGGCAGGCAGCGATCGATCCTCGCCACCGGTAACTGATGGCGATGTGGTCGATTTGGATTCGAGACTGGTTCGTTGGTGGGAAACAAGTTGTGGAGCAATTTCCACTGTTCCGGAAACTGCACAAAAAAGGTCCTTGACCAGTACACATATGAAGTAGACGATTTCCGCTAACCGTGCTCCTCGTATCCAACCCAATACGGCCACCCAATCGGTCCTCAGCAGCGCTTAGTCCACCTACCTGGACGTTCATGTCACCAGAAACCACAACGACGTCTGAGCCTTTAGCCTGTTATGAAGGAGCACCTAGAGCGTCAGGGAAACTATCTTTGAGGAATTCAGGGATAAAGTCCTTTGGGACGTAAGCAGACAAAACAAACAAGGCGCGATGGACCTCACTTTCTCGAGATTCTTTCACAGGCGTCACCAGACGAACCGCGCAGAGGGGAATATCAACGAGTATCCAGTCAAGTAGAGACGCTCCTGCTCGGTTGCTCAATACAATACCCTTCCCGGCATATTCAGCTGCAGCGGCCTCTGCATCACCAGAGGCGCGCAGCTGGAACCTGGAAGAGAGCGAGGGGACAGTCAGTTCACCCACAGTGCTTGCGTCCTGTATCCTTGTTCCTGACGGACAGCACATATCAGTGCAGAAGAAATCCAGCGTAGGAGCGAGAGCAGTCTATTGTCCTGCTTGCTTCAGTGTGCAAACACTAAAGGCGGCTAAGTAGACAGGCTTTCGGGGTTTGAAAAAAGTATTCGAAGTGTTTAGGGTACTTACTGAAGCCGGACACAATCAAGCTGCGGCTGAGCGTGATGCATGACGAACAAAGCCGTTAGTCCCAGTGCTGGGACCTGCGTAGGGAGTATTCAAATTAGGGTGCGGTAGGGTAGACGAGGGAATACGTAAGTGTAAGAACGGTGGCTCGACGTGTACTGCGCATGCTGAAACACCGTCTACGGAAACCAAGGTTGTTCTCCGGGCCTACTTCAAAATGGCGAAAACTGCGAGGTTGACACCAAGTGACTTGGCGTTCAGCTGTAACACCCTTTCGGTGCCTGGTTGCCATGCTACCTGAAGGAAGCACAAGGGCTGGGATACTTCCAGGTTGCCCAAGCTTGGACAGGTGAAGTCGAGATGCAGAGGTCGGTTTCGAACCACGGACCTTCCGGTCAGTGAATTAGCGCTCTAACCAGTGAGCCATCTCGCCCCGATGTGACTTGGCAGAAAGGGATGGAAGAGATTTCGAAGGTTTTGCGTTGTTAGTGCAATCCGCCTTCCAGGATGGGGTCCCCGTGAGCTCCGCGCGCTTGGCTGCAGACTGCAAGAAAAGGTAGCTGATTTGTGTCAGTTTCTTTTGAGATTGCCTGATTGAGCATTGGGGTGAATGCACTTCAGGTTGTTTGCGATAGGCTACCATTAGGCCCACTTTCATCCTCTTTTCTCTCTCTTCCTTTCATGGCTTCAACTATAATTAAATAAACTGTATGACAGTGAAGCGTCAGTGTCAACACTTACATTGCTGTCCCTGACAATGACTGATGATGACCTGCGCAGATCTTAATGGCAATCTTGGATCGGTAGGTTCTGGGTCAACTTACGCCGTTGCAGTCAAACAAGATAAAATAACCAACTACCTCTTGGATAACGTATCCCAGTTTGGGCAGCTGACCACAGTGAATGCCTACCAACTGGTGCCGCCATTTCATTTTCTGGTTGGGTGTCAAGTAACTGTCGATACCCTTGAAACCGACGAAGAGTCCATCACGAAGGGATTGGATCTTACCCTGGTGTGTGTGCTTTCGCGACCCATGAAGCTATACGGGCGCCTGTCCGTGCGACACTCGCAGAGTCTCTCATACCAGGTTGGTCAGTGGGTAGAGGTCAGACCAACGGCTTTCTGGCTATCTAGTTTAGAGGTTTGAACATGTGTGGCGACTTGTTCCATACAAATGGCAAAGCGCCTGTATTTCCCGGCAAATATCGCTCATTTGCTACCAGGATCTTGAACCAAAGGCTTTGGTCGTTGAATTTAATCGTTCTCCTGTCTAGGTCTGGATGCCCTGGAAGTATCTCAGCCCTCGCACAACCATGAATTGCACGCTTATAAATACTTCCATGCCACATTGACGGTCGTGTGGTGCTACCAACCGGGTCGCCTTACCGCCAGCAGGGCGAGGAAGCGAAAACAGACTACTGTTGACGTCTCCCTTTATTCTTTTTCACAGGCATTCCTTCCTCCTCTCCCCACCCTATTAATAAATCACCTTTTAGGCCCATCAACTAGGGCTGATGGCTCCGTTCGTCCTGCATCGGTTTTGCAAGAAACATCTGCGCGTCATCCAACGCCGACATCCTCAGACAACTCGAAATCAATCTTCAATTCTCGACGCCCAGTCTATCTGGTCACTTTCAATCTCCGCACTCTGAAACAAAAAGGACAACAAGCTGCTCTTGCTCTCACACTGGACTCGTTTGACACTGGTGTGTACCGTGTATCAGAAATAAGAATTCAAGATGCAAGCACAATGGTTGGGCTAACCACTCCATCAATCTCCACTCGCTCCCGGCTGTGCACCTCCAGCGATCCAGAGGCTGCTGCAGCAGGATGTGCAGGGGTTGGTATCATTCTAAGTCACCGGGCGGAAGGATCCTTGCTTGACTGGATACCCATTGGCAGTCGCCTCTGCGCAAATCATCTGGCAATGTCTGTGAAGGAGTCTCACAAGCGGGAAGTTGATCGCTGTCTGTTTGTTGTTTCTGATTACGCCCAACTGTCTGTTTCTCTGACACCATAGAAGACAAGTTTTATGATGTCTTGAAAGCCCTACTGCGGCGAGCTAGAGGCTCAGATATCATTGTGTTTGCCGGAAATCTGATTGCACAAGCCTTAATGCATCTGAAACCTAATTGGGTGGTCGATATAGATTGGACTCGGTATGAAAGGACAATGGCGAACGATTCCTTCAGCTATATCCTGACCACAGACTGTTTTTATGCGGTAATAATTTACAAAATAACCTAATCGTCTGGCCACACTGTGACGTATAACACAGTGTCATGTACGGACTCAAATTGGTCACATCACCATCAGTTATCAAGGGGCGGATCGACAACCAACTGTCGCTCGTTTTGGAACACATATTTAGATTCCGACCACGCGCTCGTCCGGAGTCTCCACTTCTACCGTTTTCCAGGGCCGTGTAAGGTGGGGACAAGTGGATTAGCAACTGAGCTACTGGCAAATCCGAATGTCAGGTGAATTCACCAGAAGTGTCTTCTGGAGTCTGTTCCAACTGTTCCATCATCAGCTGTGAATTCATACTGCGACGAGATCGCTACCTCTTTGCACAGTGCTGGGGTTTTTACTTGTGGCATGGCGCTGCTAGGCTCACTAAGGCACTGGATATCAGACCGGACAGTGGCACTTCTTAAATCTCGCAGTAATATTCCCGCAGGTCCAGGTCATATCTTAGCTCGAAGAATTATCAGACGTCAAGTGAAAGTGAGCGTGCGCGCCGACCGTGAAGTGTGGTGGACAGGGAAAATTGAGGTAATGGGAGAGGCACAGATAGCCGGGAATGCCCGAAGGCTATTTCAGTTGATCCGTGTGAAAGGTCCCCGGAAACCACCTGTGAGCGAAATCATCAAGGACCAGAGTGCTACAACCATCTTGAATAAAAAACAAATCCTCCTCCCCGGACCGAATAATTCGAACAACAATTATCGTGGCCACCAGCTGCTACTCATTTGGATCCTACAGCTGACGTAGAACCTGGACCCCATATGGCTTTAGAGGTTGAGCACTGCATATCTTATCTTGAGAGCCACAAACCTCCTGGTTTGGATGACTTTCCACCCGTTCTACTCAAAGATGGGAGTGAAGTCCTCGGTCAGCGCTAGTCTGATCTCTTTTGGTGCATTTGGGAGAAGACTGTCCCATACAACTGGGGGGAATCGATGATAGTGCTCGTTTTCAAACAAGGGGTTCGTAGTGAGTGCGGTAATCACAGAGGAAGGTCTTCAGAACACTGGTGTTCAAATAGCTGTTGGCAAAAACCTGGAATATGTAGACGAATTGGTTTTCGAAGTCGCATAGGAGAGGAAGGCGCAAGTGTTTTTGGATAAATTGACCACAGTAGTTGACATGCACTTTGCACCCACAACGTGTAAGGTCATGCTCCTGGACATGCAGTCACTGAATTCGCCACTAACAATCCAGGGAGGCACTGGAGGTTGTGAAGCGTTTTAAGTAACTGGGACGTTATTTATTACGGTTGTAGTGTGACGGATGAGATCAATGCACGAATTCTCAAGGCTCCGGATCGCGTTTGCTAATTTGAGATACATATGGGTCTAACCGGTATATCCCTGAATCTCAAGGGACGTGTGTATCAGATTGTCAGGCTGTATCAGGCTATGTATCGATGTGTCTTGTTGTATGGCTGTGAGACTGTCTGCTCGATCAGCGGAACTGAGACGCCTTCAGGTGTATTGGGACGGTCAGATCCTAACGGCAGCGAAGCATCAGTGTTGAACACTGATGTCATGCTGTCGAGATCCTAACGAACAATTCTACCTTTTATAGTATTTCACTGAGGTTTCATTAAGGTTATCTCATTCAAGTACTTAGCCTAGCAAATCACGATAAAATAAGTCCCATTAATATCCTAAATCACCTAGATAGCCCATAGACACAACAAGGTGTTCGACAACCGTTGTCTCAGAACCGTTACTCGCGTGGGTTGATTTGAGTGAATACGCAACGAGACAAGTAGAAAGCGTGTGAAGTAGTGCAAAAGGGACTTCAATCAAAGAATGTGTCCAGAAGCTGCGTTGGTTAGGCTATGTATTGTGCATAGCTAACCGTCGTTTGCCACAGAGTGCTGTTTTTCGTGCCTAGTTCAGAGTGGCGGAAGCAGGGTGGCCTGGAAGATGAGTATGAAGGGGATACGGGAAATTCCGGACGCTGTCGTTGCGCCTCGTTTTCCAGAATGGCACCCGCGTGATCTCCACTGCGCGTGGTTGGAGACGCTGCGAGATATGATTGCTAATGAATGTGGGTAGTGTTCTTGTTTTCAATTTCTATCCAGGTTGCCTGAATGAGCCTCTGGAAGTGTACGCACCTTGGAATGATTGTAGTAGTCTAGCACTAGGTTCCTTCCACATCAACTTTTATTGTTTTCGCCATAAGGCCGCAAGCCATTTACATTTGCTATCGAAGCCCCATAACAACCACATTGCCGTGAAGTTTCTTGCGTGCACTGAAGGCTTTCCGGAAAGTAGAAGAGACAATGCGAGGCACAGTAAAAACCGGAACCCATCAGTTTATACCACGACGAATGGAGGGCCCAAAGGATAAGGCTTTGTAACTCAACTCCTAAAACAGTGCGTCAATAATCTACGTAAGACACCTGACTCGGGCTGTCTTACGCATATTAACAAACCTGATTTTCGAAGTACTTTAAACTGCGCAAAAGGCACAGACCGCACGCAAGTCTCCTCCATTGTGACCAGGTGGATTCCCGCGCCAAAACCACAGCTTGACACTGCAATGACCGAAAACCACAGCTCGCACATGATTGGCCAAAATGCTGGCCGCTGTCAGGCCTAGCATCAGGGTGAGCTCTGAATGGACGAAAATGTAGACTCATAGGCTAGTTTTCACAGTTGTGTAGTGGCCTAGTTACTCCAAATTTTCACTGCGAACGTTTTTTTGTATTTGAACCGTCCATCCCTTTCGGTCGTCTGTTCATATGCACCAACCTTGCGTGTATTTGCATTTGCCGTTCGACTTCGTTTCTGTACATGAATGTTGGCTTCTAACTTCGGTTTCCTCCTTTTGAAATATTTTGCTTGGTGCTACTGTCAGACCGACATTCGGCTTTACGAAGCCTTTGGTACTAGTAGTTAATTTGTGTGATCTGGGAACTGTGGCTAACAGCGGGGCTTCCTTCACGTACTTCCTGAATACGGCAAGCTGCACAAGGTTTTGACTCGTTTTTGCTGTGTTTACTGAATTATGTGTATCCCCTGTGGTTTTTTCGCTGAAAATATCAACTTATGATGATCAACCTGGAAAAGAGCCAGGACAAACCTTTATTTCTGATGCCTTACACAACTCGACATATGAGTGTTTGCCCCGAAGTAATCGTGCACATACGCTCTGGTCTCCGTGGACGCGTCAAACACGGTAGGCACCTAGCGCGTGGAAGGATACCTGCCCAAGAGAACCACACAATAACGGACAGTAGAGTGATAATATTATTCAGTTCTACGGTGGGCCGAAGGAAAGCAACCAGAAAAGTGATTACGCTCATCAGCACAAAGTCTGGTGCCAAACTTCACTTAAGCTGCCAGCAAATTTATGCCGCCGATAAACATAAGCAAACAGAAATTGACTCCGGCGAAACTAGGAGGTTTACGAAGTGGATAATTTAACATGGAATTATTCTTTTCCGACTGCGCCGAAGTAGTAAGCTTTAGACAGCTGCTTGTTTTAGTGAGGAAAATATCAATGTTACTAAACATTACCGATTAGGGTGTACAGAGCAATTCATTTGAAGCATAAATACAAGACGTTGAAAAGTTTAAAGGCCCAAGGTGTCGTAAAATCCGGATAGATGTTACATGGTTCTTAGTACAGATGCCACCGACGTGGATATCCAAACAAAGCTTGGAACCGTTTAACTCGTGCAATGTAACAAATGAGATGATTTGGTTAAGAGAAAATCGAGCAACATTGTTCCTTTCGAAGCTCACCGCGCGTCGAGAACAATACCTAAAAATAACGCGATGCCTTGTGCAACATCGACAATAATACATCTCTCTGATTGTGCTGCCCACTTTCATGTATTCGCCGTTATTAAGCAGATGCTTCAGTGTTCCCAAAAATTTGCACGTGAAATCATGGCAATTTGGTAGGAGATATTTCTCCTCAAAATGTATGACGTCAGTAAGCGCAACCCGTCGGAAATAACAAGGGAACTGCTAAAACACGTGTTACCAATTACAAAATAACTAACTTTTGTAAAACCGGCTGCCTGTAAACCAACGGTAAGACTAAAGCAAATTTAGGCACCTCCAGTGGTTTACTGAAGTTTGCGTCCTTTCAAAGCAACTAAATTAGGGTACGTAGGTACAAGCTTTACACCCTTCCCAACACTGGTGGCATGAGCACCGAGCGTTCAGTCTTATGTGTTTTTGTGGAAAGCTAGCAACTCACCTTTTGTTATGAACTAGTTAGCTAGTTTAGGTGGATAGTTGGCAAACGGTATCTGGTAAAACGGTTCTTTTTGGGTAAATTGGCTGATTGCTTGAGGTTCTTCTCCGATTCACAGTGGGGTCTATTGGTTTGCGGCATACTTAGAAGATCACGGTTTACATCTTCAATGTCACATGTTGCGGAAGGGCCTCACCACTGTCCGCAGAACGATTAGTATTTAGCTCCATCCACAATCCGGTACTCTGTTGCCGGCAAATTTGACCTGAATGATTGAAGGGCAATGCGGGGCAGTTTGCCAGAGTTAACTCGGGGTATCTGCAGTTTACGGCAACGTTTGCGTTCTTTGTCTGCAAACGCGAATCATGTTCTGAGGGCATCCAACTTCCCACGAAATTTCACAGGTTAGTGAGTGTTTGTATATTGGTGTTCAACGGAATAACACTAATCGAGGCAACAGGAAGTAGCCGTTCTTGCACAAGATAAATGTTCGGAGTATCTGTATCAACCAAAACGGTTTACTCTTTGTGTTACTGCCAAATTTATAAGAACTTTAATTTTGCGGCTTCGATCATTTTCACCAGGTCTCCGGCAATCCATGTTTGCTAACGATTTGAGACGAAGCTCGCAGCGTGTTGTTTTTTTAGAGACAACAGGCACAATTTCTGGCCACTTAGAGAAAGCGCTGAAGAAAAGGAGGTAGGTTACACCACCAATAGAGCCAACTTGTTAAAATGCACTCGGGAATAGAGTAGTTCTGGTTAAGGCCAGGCAGCAGGCGGTAGGCGTGGGGATTTCTTGTGGCCTGTTGACATTGCGAGCACTCCCTGACATAGTCCGAGGTGTCGTGATTTATATGCCTCCAGTAGTCATGCTACAGGCGCTTGCTTTCATCCGGTTTATCACAGGATACCCGAAATAAAGTTGCTTCAGGACCCGAAGTTGTAGTGGGCGTGGCACCACATACGCCCCTCAAACATGAGAAAGTATCCAATGATAGACGGGGATTCAAAACAATGGAAAAGATTTTGGAGATAGTCGTCCAGGGATTTTGTCGGCCAACGTGCACTAAGGAAATGGATTATCAGTCACAGTGTTGGATCCGCCGAAGTCTCACGCTGGATATCCGGTGAAGCACTGCTACACTCGACTCCGAAAACTCTGTCGGAGAAATGAAAGCACGGACGCCTTTTCGCCACCATTATTCGAGGCGTAACGTTTCGTCGAAACGTTCAAGTTGGCTCTAATCAATTTCATAGGGTAGGGGACGTCTGCCCAATTAAAACCTACTGATTGTTTACCAAGGCCTTCTGAAACGAAGTCATCCTGAGGTTTTCTACGGTCTGCTGAACCACTCCGAATGACACTGTGAAAGAACGGAAATCGCTCGCTGAAGCACCGATGGGCCGAAAATTGCGAACCAACAATGCGGTTACGTCCCCAAACTGACAGCTCGTTCCCGGCCCACAATCAAGAGAAGGTGGGCCCCATTCGAAGTGGGTGCACGAGGTTTTACGCTGAACTACCGACCAATGCACGACTCTCAGGACCGATACTATGTCGTACAAAAACGCGGAAGCGTAATATAATAATACTGTTTATTCCCAACTGGTGGGTGGCATACCGTCAGGCATGATCACACGATTACAGTCAGAATAAAGCACGACTGGATAGATTAGGGGGTACTTGGGATTGCGCGAAAAAAGGACAGTGGGCAATATACGATGTAGGCTTGGTCACGACTAAACAGGCATGGGAAACGAAACACAGTTACCAGGAGTTTATCTTGCTTCTGGGGAGCATTTCCAGCTGAGACAGGATCAGATTGTTACGATTTGAAGGTGGCCGGGCAAAAACAGAACGAGGGAATGCAAAAAGGAGGCATACTGCCAGGCACATGATAGGAAAACGTCAAGTTGCGAAAAATGAGGAACCAGTACAACAAATCTGCTGCGGTGGCATTATTGCCTTGATCTGGCCGGTCAATTTGAACTAAAGTCTAAAACCACAGATGAGGCCTTTTCGGCCTTGGACTGCTCGGCTTATGGCTAGAGTCACATAAAGCGTAAGTGGGGAAGTTCAAGTAGAGGAATCAGCAGTACGCGTAAATGTTATCAGAAACCCCAGAGTCACGGGGCATAGTGAAACTGTAGAGACTCACTAGTATCGCTGTTGGAGTGGAGTCGGGTGTAAAAGTTCCTTCGGAGAGGGAGTTGGTGCTAACGCAAAAGACGGAACGCCAACTGCACAGACAATGACTAACTTTGTGAGGAGCATAAAACGAAAGACAACGAGATGTTTACATCCGAGCGGAAGGTTCAGCGGATTAGAATGAACGCACTCCGGAGGCGGCTGGGGCTAGGTTGACCGAGACACATGGAAGCAGCACCAGAATCAACTGCGACCACACCATCCTCCGGAACTATCAGTGTGCCGCGGGAACACTCCACTAGACACGATTCCCTACGCTTTTGAATTATAGTTAATAGCGCCTGAAGCCACGTACCCGGATACAATACATAATGCGTTAGCCTGGGACCCAAATTTTCTCCCAAGAAGAACACCGCCGACATGAAAGAGCTCCTTACCAGATTGACCGCGGAAAGACTCGTTATTGCTTTTTCCCCGAGGAAAGGTGCTGATGATACCGGTATTCCGAAAAGCCGTATACTTGTTGACTTATTGCCAAAGTTGCCTTCTAGAAGTTTGAATTCTGAATTTTCGTGCCATCTTCGAAATGTTGCACATTATTACAAATTGATCGCGCCTCTCCTCTTTTGTACAGTTGTACACAGTGTTCGCCAACGATTATATCATTCTTGAAGGTTGTACAAAAAATAAATATTTGACGATGCTTAAGCTTCGGCTTCGGTTAAGGCAGTAGAAGCTCTACTCCAGATGTCCGGTTTTCTTTTTTCTGCGCTATAAGTTGCCAGGCTCACGTCATGGCCCGGGATTTGTGCACTCGTTCCCAAGGCGCGGATAGTCGTTGCTCGTACCCATTTAGCCGGTGACAGTAATGGATACAAATTCTTATACAGAAAGAGCCCTTCGTCATATTCTGCGTAGTCGAGAGCACTACAGGCTGCAGCAACTCTCACAAATGGTTGTGGCTACTCACCCACCTGTAACACTGATACGCCTGACACGAGTCACATTTTCCGGTGAGTTAAAATGTTTCAATTTATACAAAAATGTTCCTGAATCGGAAGTACTTTTTACACTTGGAAGGCGCTCCGTGTGCGGAACCAAGTTTATGCTCGACTCTTGCCCCATAGACATAACGAGCTTGTGCCGTTGGGCTAGACGCCTCAAATTGGTTAAGGCATCCACGAGCGATTTTCATGCTGCAAGCCATTTACGTGAAGTCCTCATTCCTTCTTCGCTGAAGGAGCCGCCCAGCTTTTTGACACTTCAAAGCATACTTAATTCTAAAACGGAAACAACGGGTCCACCGGGTTAGGCGATATGCTTAGTAGAGGGAGAGCAAACAACGTCAGTCATCGGGCTATCACAATCAAAGCGACTACCAAGCAGGGACCGAATGACTAATCACCTGGACGAACAACCAGGTAGAAGGTAGCAATTCAACGAGAAACGTTGTTGAAATGATACGATGAAAACGTCTTCGTGAAATTCGAATCTATCCGGTAGCACGCCGCTACAATTTTTCTGCCCAAAACCTTGTGCTTATTGCGCAAAATTGAATGCAGGAGAAGAAAAAAATGATATTTTTACAAAGTCAAAAATCTGGCAAAATTAATGGAAACGAATGGGAACAGTTTCGCTACAGATGGGATGTCATTTTTACCCATATGAACTTAGAAAAATTTTTAAGGAGTTCGGAAAGTGATATTTTGTTTGAATGGCCGGCAACGTATTTCGGTATTTTGAGGCGAAGTTCTGCTTACCGGACCGCAAATTATGGGTTGTGTGAACATGGGCATGTCTTAACACAAATGGACGCGTGATAGAGTAGACAAAAATCTAGCGTTTGCGATCCAAACATTTTAGGAATCCGGTCAACGGCAACGGCGAAACACGTGTGACATGGAATGACATGTCGGAAAGTTGTAGCTGAGGCTAAACCGCTTACTGAGTTGATAGAATCATCATTTCTGGGGAATGTTAAAGGCAAACTTGGCCTTCTAAAAATGAAAGGTAAATACGAAAGTAAACGCAAATTAAATAAAGAGTGAAGTAAAAGTAACCTGAAAACCTTAAGCAGCTTCTATATTAGCCTCAGGCACAGAGAGCAAAATGGGAACAACAACATACGAATGAACAGATTGGAGTATAAGGTGTTTTTATCTCATAGATTAGTTTGAAAACGAGCAGGTTTACTGGATTTGGGCGAGGTGAATAGTTTTTAATTGCAGTCTAGGATTAGCGACCTTCAGGAGAGGAAGCATTAGATCCGGGAGTGGAGCGGATCTGCAGTGCGCCAAGATAGCCGGTGGGTTAAAGTTAGCATAGATCCAACGGAGTAGACGTTAAGCCATCGCGGGAACGGCAGATGGCTGTCAGAATAGGAGATTATCTGCGAAAGTATGATGAAAAACGGGCAGACCATCAGGCGAGGCATGACAATTGGGGAACCGTTAGAACGAAGCCGTCCTGTGATTTATAAATAACCCCGTGCATGGGTTCTTGACTGAAGCAGTTATAGTTATTGAGTACATATGGGGTCGATGGGCCATTCCCAAGAACTTTAGAGGAGCGCAACCAGTGTAGAGCGAGAGTACTGAGGGGGTGTCGCTGTTGGCGGGTAAAATTTCATTGTCACTCGGAACAGGTGATGAAATGGCCGCGGCTAGACTGTGAACTGACAAGAAGAAAAAAGTAGAAATGCCATTAGAATGCGCTATGGATAACAGACGACTTGCTGCTTAAAATAACAGGCGACAAGGAACGGTGGTAACTGCTAAGTAGTGTAAGCATACAATGGCACCAGAAGCCAAAAGACGACGCTAAGTCGCTGCTGGAGTTCGTACAATAAAAACACATTATCGGATCGCGGAAGGGGTCTCAACATCAATCCACATGTCGGTGGCTATGTGCCAATTCTGTAACTGGTACTTAATGCGCCCCCTCCGCCTGGTCTCTGCTTTGCACCCACATGGATCTCCAATTAATCTAAATTTACCTGGGATTCTAAACCGGCTTAATTATGCCTGTGTTAATCCACTTGGCTAACCCAGATCCGGCTGACTACAGGAAGGCCAGCTGTTGTCCGATCACACCAACCACGAAATCCGTTAGGATACTATCCAGAAACCGAAGTGCGTCAGTACGGTAATGGCACGGCATTTTCATACTCAATCTAACGGCCCACCCGCAGTTATTCTCTCCCTAAAACGAACTGTCCCTTTCGCCCTTTCGGGCCCTTACTTACGACTACGAACAGACTGATTACTTGGCCTCAACCGTCCTTGAGAAGAGGTTGCTCTATCCTTCGAACGCTTCCATAGGATTTAACCATCTCGGAATTCCGTTGCACTTTTAGTCTGCCTCGTCCACAACTTCAACGATTTTATTTACTACGGTCATTCGGTCCTTTGCGCCACCTATCCTCCCCAAAGAAAATTTACCCCTGAGCCACTCTTCAACGGCTGTGCAGAGTAGTAAATCGAGTTTCAGTGTATACCATATTTCTGGCTGGGACTCACCATTTAACCCAACTGCAATTTTTTTCGCTCCGTCATCTACGCTCGGGCTTTGCTTGAAACTGGACATTTACTAAACCGTCCAAGGTCACCCAGTGTCGGCAGCATTTTAAAGTCTTAGTCAGGATCAACTGGCATTACTGCTGGAATACTGGTACCTCTACCTCAGTGTTCTGTTTTTTTGTTTTCCGCAATTCACACTTGCTTATCCCGTGATTTTGCCTCCACCCGTTGTGTCGTTACGAGCCGTGTTCAAAGTACTACGAACCGATCATGACTCAGTCGGTATGCTCCTAGGAAATAAACCTATTCTTTTTATTATGGCAGAGACAACTTCCCGCAACGGTTTAATCTAGGCGCTAGATGGAAAATTAGGTTGGAACAAGGCTAACGCAGTCACCAGGGGAGCGGAGGCGGCAAGATTTTAGAGGAGGTTGTTCCAGCTTTCCATGAATTCTCCTGGGTGTTTCGGGGGAACAGAAACAACGAAATGATATATCGCTGGAGTTATAGTCAGTTTGTAGGCAGTTAGGGAAGGAGGAATTGCAGCTGAGAAAAGTGTGCTTGGGCACGGAAGTTATTTCTGAATTCATCACAGAAAGGCGGCTAAAACGACTCGCTGGTGCATAGTCAGAACGGGTAAGATTTGGAGAGGAAAGCAAGCCTCCAGTCTGGAGATACGGAAAACTAAGGTAGAAAGAGTGAAGAAATTAAGGTCTATCTGATACTTCATGTCGCTCAAAGATATGGGCAAAACTAACCTATGGGGCTGAATTAGCTGAAGGTTCAAATCATACAAGGAAAAAGGTTTTATGAACTAAGGTGTTTTTCATAACAGTGTCCATGGCTTGTCTTTGACAAGTGGGTTGTTATCGCTGAGGATCAGCTACAGCCTAGGGAAAGGAGCAGCGGGTTTGACTGAATTAAGTGTGCTCAAGGCGCCATTCTTTTCGACATTGGCGTATTTGGTGTTATCAGTTCATTGGCGGGTGTCCCGGATATATGATGGAACCTAGACAGATTCAGGCCAGAGGTTGAAGCATCCGGTGGACGTTCTGCTTTTGTTTGGTTTCTTTTATATAAAGGCCGGCCTTAGAACAACGCTACCGGCGTTAGAGGGACCTTCCCTGATGGAGTTACAATACCATTTCAAGAGTTTATTGTCCCTGGGGTTCTCCCAGAACAGCGAAGGTGCAAAATAACAGGCAGGATTACTGAAGACTAGTGTAATGATAGACTCTAGCTTTTTTATGGTTTATACGACGGAGGGATAAACAATGCTAGCACCAAAGCCCAATCTGATCAGGCGGGTACGCAGCAGACTAATTACGGTTGAGGAAAGTCCAGGATGTAACAATCTCGCGTCTATCCACTTTCCGCCAAAAAACTCATTGGTGAGGTCGCGCTCGTCCAAAAGTCACACGCATTGTTGTTTTTGGAGTAAAGGCTGCCCAAATGAGTGACCATTTGTTTCTTTTTATGTGCATCCAGCTTTCTTTCTCTAAAGCCATTCTCTACTCATGGTCCTTTAGCCCAAACATGGAACAAGTGTTACCCACTAAAATGGCTGAATTTTCAGAGAATACAGTGGGCGGTAGGTTTTAAGATCAGCGCACCAGCATACGACTGTAATTGTAGGACTCATGGTCTCTGATCACACTCCTAGAGGCGGGATATAATGCTCCTGCTTTTCACACATATTCTGAATAAGCTGCGACATGGGTTCGCTCACCAGCCAGTGACATTTAAGTATGATAGGATGCCGCCTGTTCCGCTTTGATGCCGTTGATAAAAAACCGCAAAATTAACCAGTCCCGTCGCTGAATTGGGCATAAACTAGGTAGAAGGTTTTTAAGTCCCACTGGCAGCATCAAGGCCCCGAAAACTGCCAAAACTTAAACGAAATCACACGCAGCATGTGGAATTTTTGGTGATATCTAGGGAAAATTATGTATCACTTACCTTGAATACATGCTACACAAGTTTGAGGTTTTTATGAGGCACAATCTTCATCGTACACCCTTTTCTTCTTTTTATTGATTTAAAGCTTTTGCTAACCACAGATTCACGGGATAGAACTTTAGTGCAGCGTTGTGGGCTGTTTTCTCCGATTTATCTCAAAATCTTCGAAAACAATGTATACCGGCAATTCGGGATTCCGCAAACAAGTCGATTGCAAACGGCTGATCTTTGGTGGCCTTTGGTGCAGAGCCATACGGCGTTGCCGGTGGCCCTCAATAGTTCTGTAGTAGCAAAGCCTGTCTGCGTATGAAATTCTGGGGGAAGGTTGAGGGTTTTGTTCCTTTACATGTTCCGGGAGACACCGTCGAGCTTCATTTTACAAAATAATCTAATAAGAATATTCTTCGGAGTCATCCGCAGGCTGCTGGCTATGCTCCGATATTAACGAAAATTGTAGTGCACAGTTAGGACAGGTAATGATGTTTATTCCCAACTAGTGGGTAGCATACCTTCAGGCATGATCATAAATTTACAGTCAGAATAAGAGCATGACTGGTGGGGTTTGCGGGTACTGGGAATTCCGTGGAATAGGGACGGCAACATAAAGAGTGGGCATTATCCGAAGTAGACTTGGACACGCCTGAGGCGGCATGGGTAGGGAACCAAAATTACAAGGGCTCTTTCTTATGGGGAACATATCAGATGAGACAAGGTACGATCATTAGGATTTGAAAGTGGCGGGCAAAAACAATACGAGGGAGTGCATAGCAGGAGGATTCCTGTCTGGTACTTGATAAAAATAATAAAAGAAAAGCTTCAATCTGCAGGAAAAGTGGAACCAGAATAACGGATCAGGAGAGGCAGCAGAACTGGCACGATCTGGCCGGCTGATTTGAACTAAAGCCTAAATCCGTTACTGAGGCATCGTAGCCTTGGGCTGTTGGGCGTATGGCCAGAGTCACGAAAAGCGTAAGTGGGGGAACATGCGGTACGGATAAATGGTAGTAGGAAACTAAGAATCACCGTGTGCAGTGAAACTGGAGAGACTCACTAGTGTTGCTGCTGGGGCGGGGTCGGGTCTAAAAGTTCCTTGGGAGGAGTTCACGAAAACGCACAAGAAGGAACGCAAACTGACTTGGTGAGGGGTACAAAGTAAAAGACACCGAGATGTTCAGATCCGATGGAAGGTTCAGCAAATTGGAATGAACGCCTCCCGGTGGCAACTTTGATTGTGGTTGTAGGTAAGTGAACGAGTGGGCGAGCGGGCGCAGTCAAAGTAAGGAGTGAACAGTTGCGGGTATGCTATCAAACTGGGTATGACAGTGCCGTGCCGTCACTGCACTGAGATACTTCAGTTTCTGGACAGCCCCGTGATGGACGTCGTGATTGAGGTAGTTGGGCTGGGGTGCGCTGTTTTGTGAGCAACGGGGTGTTGTGGGTTTTCCAGGGGATTCCGCGGGGAGAGCAAGAACAGTGTAATATCGCAGGTAGTATTTGTTTTTTTCCGGTCGGGGACCCCTTCAGATGTAATGCACAGATCGAGTGGAGTGGATAATGGCCAAACAGGACGTCCGTAGCACGTATTACCGCAGGTCGAAGCTTGGGAAGAAGATGAGATGGAATGAGATCAATAAGGCCAGGCAAGCTTGAAAAGGTGGTCGTTTTTTATCATTCAGCCAAGGTTCTGGTATATTTGTACAGGGCTTTTTGAAGCAAAACTTTGTGCATCTTGTATGCGTAAGCGAGCCGGTACCAAGCACGTTCACGTGGAGAACATCGGGTTTACACAAAATGCTGTCAGCTGCAGTTAACCCTCTCGGTTAGCCGGTGTGCTTGTGATTTGCGTGTAGTAACCAGGACAACCCACAAAGTACGCAGATTTCTAACATTTGATTGTGTGGCACCTTTTGAAGATCACCAAGCCGGTAACTTTCAAAGCAGACAAAAGAGATGACGCCACCTCACAAATTCATTCCCACTTACAGTTCGGTCACTGGCCACTTTCAAAACTGCGGCAGGTTCTTGTGGCGAGTCACGGTAGTGTTGCGGTTGACTGTCTGTACCTATTAAGCTGGAAGGCCCTGGCATCACCAGCCAGGCTTGGAAACCTGAAGTTGTCCTGATACCGTGGCTTGAAGCGGGATCTCCTTTTGACCTGCGGACAACACCTACGGCAGAAGATGCGTAGCCAAAGGACGATTGACCTGAAGCAACGTTAATCCAAACGTAACTCCACGAAGTAATATCATAATAGTCGAAAAGGGAATTGATATTACTTCTCGCCGGTGTTCACGATTGCCTCAGCTAAGAATTCGGCATCGGTGGCGTTGATGTTTCATTGTCGGATATAGGTGGGCCGAATGGGCACGGATTCGCGGATTGATACACAGGATCGAGGATTTTGCCCAAATTCCCCGGGTCGGTTGTGTTCTTGTCGTTCTGCGGTTGTCGTTCACCTGAAAGGCACAAGCGAAAAAAGGGTGTAGCACTGTTCTTTAAGTTCTCAGCGCGGGGCAGTAATTTTGCTAGCACGAGGACTCGCATAGGAAAGTGTCTGGTAGTGCTTTGAACTGGGTTCTAGAAGGAGCGTGGACAACTGTCGGAGGAAGGCTATTCCACGCAGCTACTACACGAAATGAGAAAAAATTTTTGCTCAATAAAAGTGTTCGCTCTGAGCTTGAAAATCGTCCTACCATGTCCTCACCGTGTGTTTTCTGGCTCAATGGTGAAAGACCTGTTGGCCATACCTTGTTCAAACAGGGCATAAGTAAGAATTTGGTCCCCTCGGAGGCGGCCATACTCGAGGGGAAAGAGGTCAAGCGCCGTGAGACGCATTTCATACTCCACGGATGTAAGGCCGGCAACCACTTTTGTAGCAGCTCGCTGGACACGCTCAAGGAGGGTTACGTCCTTCGTGCGCCCTGAGTAGACAGCTTGGCGTATTCAAGAAGCGGTCTGACGTAGGCCCCATAGAGTATTTGGAAGTCTATGCGAGTAATACGGGAGAAGGTGCGCCTAATCATCCGTAGAACGGCGAATGTCTTTTGGGCCGATTTCTCATGGTGCA